>SJYV01009779.1:0-13235 GCA_006410875.1 Neotragus pygmaeus | reverse complement strand
CTAACACTTCCCAAGTTAGCCACCACTGGATTGCTTAATACCCTGAATGCCATTTCTGAATATTCTGGTTGGGGTTTTTCTTTTGCAAGTGCTGGTCCTTTGTGAGGTCTAGAAACTGCATCACCTTTTGTGTTGAGGTAGAAACCGTTTGGCTTAAAGAGAAGCTGTCTATTCATTCAGGAACATTCCCATCTTATGTGAGCATTAGGTTTCTGGAGGAGAGGGGAAAAGAAGCCAACCTAGGGTACAGTGAATGGGAGAAATACGGCCAAAACGTCTGAAAAACAAAGGAGCTTTTTGGAATTCACTCGCATTGCTTTTAAGATTTTTGCCTGTTGGTGCACACTGAGGGGGTCATCATCTCCTAAGAAGCATCTCGCTTCATCATACCTGACTGCTTTGTTTGTTTTTACTGTCAGTGTAGCAGCAGGCAGTGTGTATGCTCTCTTATTGATCGGTTGTCACTGAATTATTTCAGAAGTGATGATGATTTATTTTAACGAGTGATATCCAATAACGCAGAACATGGACCCAGGGTTGCAGAGGGCTAGGGAGATAATGAAAAAAGGGAGGACAGTGTAGGAAATAGTTTTTTTTTCCTGCTGTATTGGGATGGCTTTGAGTAACCTGAGTCTCTAAAGCCATTTGTTAGTTTCCTGTTATGTAATATTTACTGCTTCCTGAACTTAAATAAAATCCCACCGCAGGCAAATATAGTTGAAATGAAAAGATACTTCGATGCCAGACATCTGTACGAAGTTTCCTAAGTGATCTTCCTGCTGTCATCAGCCCCTTAATCCTGACGGGCGACGTTTGGGGAACATCTGACTCCATCCTGTTTCTAGTCTCTCTCTGTAACGGAGGGCAGACGGGGGTTAGTGTGTGGTCCCCCCATGCTTCTCTCTGGGATAGTCCTTCATTATAGAAGTACAGTAGAAGAAGTCCTGCTTTAAATGCAGGGGTGTTACTCATTTGGGTTGACTCTCCAATTTCTAATTGTGTAGAACCCTCTCCTTCAACCACTGGGGCATCCCTTTATTTGATTTACTCCAAAGAAAATTCTTAATTTCTACCGAAAGTGTGTATTTGCAAAGTTGAAAATTCCCAATCACTAGTTATTCTAATATAATTCCAAGCTACCCACTGGTGATATTTGATAAATAGCTCTATTAGGTTTAATCCACTGTTTTTTTTGTTTTTGTTTTTACTTCTTCAAATAAAGAGTAGAAATCTAGGTATATCAACTTAAATCATGAAATATGCTTGGTTTGAGCTGTAAGCAGTCATCAAGTTCCTGCAGTATATAAAAGCATCGAAGCAGGTTGTTTCTTAAATAATTAATGATGAGAATAAGGATACAGTATAAATTCTGTGTAATGTGAATTTCCCTGGGCCTCTCTCGCCTGTGACGGCAGAAGAGTTCGCATCAGCAGCCACGGGACAGGTTTCCCTGGCTCTTGCCCGCCCCCCGCCCCTTGTCTAGGACCGTGGCCCCCTGTGAAGCCCCAGCTGTCAGTTCTGTGGGAGCGCAAGGGTGGGCTCTCACACGGGCTCCCGCACAAGTCTGTGCCCCAGTGCAGTCGCCACAGGAGCGTCTCTGCTGAGCCCTTGGTCGGTGCTGCCTCCCTCGGCGCCTGCCGTGCCCCCGCTCCTGAGAGGGCTCGGGGGTGATGGAGGGCACGAGCGCTGGACCAGCGCGGCCTCCCTGTGTGTCCTTGGGGCCAGAAGATGGTTTCTCTCCTTTGCATCACTGTTGGTCCACAGAGCGTCTCCTCTCACTGAGATCCTCATGAAAAGAGCTCTTTCATTTTCTGCCTATAGGATGTTTCCTCTCCAGTAGGACTCAGGCACACATCCCCAAAGCTGGGCTAAGGGTGAGGATAGACGGGCCTGTATCCCATACTGCCTCTCCTGTCTTTCCTGTTTGTTCTTAGACCCTCTGAGTTCCACGCGCCTGCACTTGCAAGTAAATACTGCTGCATCAGACACGCGGGGTGTGTCTGGATCTTAGCGATGGGGGTTTCGGCTCAGGTGTCTGTGTGTGTTGCATACCTATTAGTGTGGGGAGGGGAGACTGCGTCTCCCTTACTTGGCAATCTAGCTAATGTTTGGGTTGAGTGAGGCATAATTTGATTTACTGATTAAAGGTAGCTGCAATAGTGGTAAAGAACCCACCTGCCAGTGTAGGGAACATAAACGACCTGGGTTTGATCTCTGGGTCGAGAAGATCCCCTGGAGGAGGGCATGGTAACCCACTCCAGTATTCTCGCCTGGGGAATCCCATGGACAGGCCTGGCTACAGTCCATAGGGTCCCAAAGAGTCGGACATGGCTGAAGTGACTTAGCACAATTTAAGGATTTATTTACATATCTTTATTTGTATTTATGTTACTTATTTGATTGCCTGTGGCATGTGGGATTTAGTTCCCTGACCAAAGGACAAATCCAGGGCGCCTGCATTGGGAACTGCTGGAGCACCACGGAAGTCCTTGGTTTATGTTTTGAGAACTGAAGGTTCAGTGGCAAGCTTGTCATTTCATACTATGAACGTTACAAAGACCAAAGTGTCTTCATAGCACGTGCTATGAAGAGAATGCAATCTCTTTTCCTCCTTGACTCAGGCACTTGCAGCAGGTCAGTCATTAATGCAAGCGTAGGTTTTCCTCTTGTGGATCCTCAGGAGCTGCAGGAGACAGCTCAATGTTTACTGGCCTCGGGACATGCCCTGGAAGTTGTACTTTTATCTTTTTCTCTGAATCCTTAATCATCCTTGTTTTCCTCTGTACTGCCTCCCTCTTGAAAGCTAAATACAGAGACAAAAGTATGCAGGTTTATTGAAGATTGCGGTTGTCCGCCTCAGGGCTCGGGGTCTCTGGAATTGGCTCCCGCACAAACGTGGGGCACTTGGCTCTGGCTGTGAGGCTTCCGTCCGGTTTGTTCCATCTTTGTTTAAACAAACAGTGTGCTCTTTCTCCCTGTTAAGAGAAGAAGCCACCGAAACGCACTTGATTCCAGCCTCGCAGCCTGCCAGTGTGCTCCGAGTGTGTCGGAACGACTGCCCACATTCTCGTCTCCAGCTGTGTGATGATCCTGGGATGCTTTGTCGCCCACTCCCAAAAGTGGTGTGAAACGGGGCTCAGTGCTCAATGCTGAGCCCTGGGCCACTGTGATGGTGTGGTTCATAAGAAGAAACACATGTTTTGTCTTTGTCCTTTTTCGTCTGAGCCCCTGATATCTGGGGAGAGGAGAAGGTTGAATTAAGTGCGAATGGTCAGTGATTCAATTAGCCATGACCGTAGTGAAACCTCCATAAAGCCCCACAACCGCTGGGCTTGGAGAGCCTCCCGTTGGTGGAGGTGCTGGGAGAGAGGGGCCAGGAGATGACATGGAACCTCCATACCCTCCCCCACCGCTGCCCCCCTGCATCTTTCCATCCGACTGTTCCTGAGTTACATCCTTTCCTAACAAACCAGTGGCCTAGTAAATAATGTGTCTCTGAGTTCTTTATTTACAAAACAGAAACAGACTCACAGATTTAGAGAAGAAACTTAGGTGGTGAGGGGAATAGTTAGGGAGTTTGGGATGGACAGGTACACACTGCTGTATTTTAAGTGGGTCCATCCTAAAGGAGATCAGTCCTGGGGGTTCATTGGAAGGACTGATGTTGAGGCTGAAACTCGAGTACTTTGGCTACCTGATGTGAAAAGCTGACTCATTGGAAAAGACCCTGATGCTGGGAAAGATTGAGGGCAGGAGGAGCAGGGGATAACAGAGGATGAGATGGCTGGATGGCATCACCAACTCCATGGATGTGAGTTTGGGTAAACTCCGAGAGTTGGTGGTGGACAGGGAGGCTTGGTGTGCTGTGGTTCATGGGGTCGCAAAGAATCGGGCACGACTGAGCGACTGAACTGAGCTGGACTGAACCAGCCAGGACCTACTGTATAGCGCAGGGCACTCTGCTTAGTGTTGCGTAGCAGCCTGGATGGGAGGGGAGCTGGGGGAGAATGGACACGTGTGTATATCTGGCTGAGTCCCTTTGCTGTCCACTGGAAACAGTCACAAGATTGTTAACTGGCTATGCGCCAATATAAAATTAATAAGTTACCAAAAAAAAACACCTCTGAGTTCTGTGCACTGCTCTAGCAAATTGATCAAACCTCAGGAGCACAGGTGACAGCCTGGACTTGTGACTGGCATCGGAAGTGTGTGTGTGTGTGTGTGTGTGTGTGTGACTTGTGACTGGCACCTGAAGTGTGTGTGTGTGTGTGTGTGTGTGTGTGTAGGACCTGGCATCTGAAGAGTGTGTGTGTGTGTGTGTGTGTGTGTGTGTGTCTTGGGAAGTCTTGTAGGACCAAACCCTCCGCCGGTGGGCTCCACTGCCACCTCCGAGTAGCCAGACTTGACTTGAACCGAAGGACACCGTCAGCCTGGAGCTGAAGGTGGTGTGGGGACACCCCCCACCCTTATATACAGCCCCTTCGGAACATGGCCCCACGGGAGAGCAGGAGAGGCGGCTGGCACTCTGACAGGCCTTTGCCTTTTCATGCAGCTGCTGTCATCCGGCGCCCGCTCTGAGCGCTGCCCACGGGATCATGAGGCAGAACTCTTGAAGGAGGTGCTGCTTCTGGTAGCACATCATGTTGAGAAGGCAGACACAAAAACAGCTGTGATTCTGATAGCAGTGCCTTAGCAGAGAGCCATGAGCGTAGTGGAGGGAGAGGGTGTCTCCACCTTGGAGTGGGAAGCCCGGATGCCTTCCTGGAGAAAGTGACACTGAAGTCGGAGTTTGCAGGACGACAAGGCAGGTGTCTGGCAGGGGCGAGGAAAGCATGCTGCAGAGAGAGGTTACAGGCGAGGCAAAGGCCCGGGGCGCAGAGGGGCAGCACAGCCGTTAAGAGAAGGGAAGTTTGGGACGCTAAACTGTGAAGGCCCTTAGATCTGCTGTCAGAAGAAAGCAGCCCTTGACAAGCTTGCAGCTCAGGAGTGAGCCCAGGGTGCTGGAGTGAGGGTGCAGAAAGGATGAGTCCCTGATCACGAGAATGGACCTGCAGACACTGAACGCGGCCCTTTTTGTCTTCCAGGTATCTGATCCCTTGCAATCACATGATGCTGAGTCAGAGGTGGGCTGTGAAGGAGAGAGACTGTTACTCTGTGTCTGCGGCCAAGCTGCTCGCCCTGACCCCCGTCTGTTGCTCCAGCGGGATCACCCTGACACTTGGGAACCAGGAGAGGGATTATATTCTCTGGTCAAAGTGCACGCATGATAGCCCAGGTAGGGGTGTTGCCGACCTGCATCCCTGACCCTTTAAGCAATAGAAATTGACAAGAGACCAGGGGAGGAATTCAGGCAGGGCTTTCCCCAGCCTCTTGCTGCAGCCCAAGAACAAGAAACAGATGCCCTTGCTTGTTCCCCATGCCGGGGGCCAAGCTGGTTCCTTAAACGGAGTGAGGGTGGGGGTGGACCGATTGATGGGGTCAAAGGGGTGGCTTAGGTGGGCTGCCGACCCCCTTGGTGGTGCTGTGTGCTGGGATCACGCTCGGAGCCCTGCCTTTGCTTCTGACGCCGTGGGAGTGGCAGTTCAGTTCTGGCCTTTTTGTGTGCTGTTTTTCATAACTTGCCCCATCTGTGCATGCATGCAGTTATTTTTAGTTCCTTACAGCTTCTTTGTATTCTGTTGCTGGAGGGGAGGAGGAGATGCACGTCCAGGTGTAAGTGCTAAGGCACAGGGTCCCGGCTCCCAGCCTGCCAGGCAGCCCTCTCTAGTGATAATCTTTATAAACAAAAGGATACCAGGTTCCATCTCTCCTTGTAGACAGGGAATGCTGCAGTGAGTCCTGTTTCTTTTTATGACTGACTAGCCAGGGTCCTTTTCTGCTTCTTACAGTTGTAATAAGTATTCACTGACGTGCCCAGCTCTCAGCCAGTGTCCGCAGACTCAGTTTTCACTAGGCTTTCTAGTGGCATCCTCAGTGTCCAAGTATGAGATGTGTTGTATTCGCTCATCTTTTTAAATAACATGGGGCTGGGGGTTGGAGTTGGCTGTAGCTAAGGTAGAGTTAGCCCTTACTTTAGATAATGAAGAGGCTTGAACGAAATAAGGAGAGAGGTTGACGTGAGATGGCCTTGACTTGGGGAGGTAGGGAGTAGGCCTTGTGGTTTGCGTGGTGTCTCTGCCACTGGCTCTTGGGTGGTCTTTGTCTCTGAGCCTCAATTTCTCCATCTGTAAGTGGAGAAAACACTGTCTTCACATAGGCTGGTGAGGATTAAATTTGACAGCACTGATAAAGCGCCTGCCGGCTGGTAGACACTTTAAAAAACAGTAGAATTTGTGTTTGCCCTTGTCTGAGTCCATTTTTTCTCTAAAGGAAACGTAAACTTCAGTGCAGATGTTTGCATAGCTATTTCAGTTACATGGTTGAGAGCTTTTAACATCAAAGGTAGTCAGTGTATCATTCTTAGGTTAAAGGGGCTATTTTGGTAGTGAATATGAAAATTTATCGCAAGACACTACTTGGAACATAATTCTCCCAGTAATTCTCAGGATGGCAGAATGAATTAACAGGCTTCTCCAAAAGCCCAGGGTTTTCTAGAGAATATCTGTTTCCCAAGTTCACGGATTATATAGGCTTTCTACTTTAGAGTCAAAGCAAAATCTTTTTAATTATTACCTGCTCTATGGCAGGTGCCATATTGGAAATATTTCTTCACTTAATCCTCCCAACAGCTTAAGAGATTGCCATCATTGGCTCACATTTCTCTAAAGGCCGACACCCAGTAACAGACTTCCGCTGATGATGGCCAGATTGGTTTTGTATCTTCTATGAGGATAGAGTTTCTGGTTTTATTTTTTCTGCCTAAAACTGTAACTGTTTTTTGTTCTCTGAGAACCATGGTCAGAAATCTTTAGAACCACAGTGGCTGGGGGGACAGGGTCTCGGCGGGCCCCGCAGGGCCGCACCCGTTCTGACTCGTGTGTCTCCTGGGGCAGGGCCCACAGAGCAGCCGCTCCCCGAGGCCTTCCCGCCGTCGGCCTGCATCGTGGAGTACGGCAAAGCCCTGGACATCAGCTACCTGCAGTACCTCTGGGAGGCCCACTCCAACATCCTCCGCTGCATGCAGGACTGCCGCGTGTGGTCCGCCCTGTACGACGGAGACTCCCCCGACCCCGAGGCATTCTGCCTGGGCCCACCGGAGGAGGGGGCCCCTGGCGCCACCTCCCCTGTGCTGCGGCTTCCGCAGCAGCTCCCCGGGACGACCGGGCCCTCATTGGCTCCCGGGAAGGAGAAGAGCCACACGGAGCTGGAGTGGGACGACAGCTTCGACACCGGCATCTCCTCGGGGACCGGTGGGGGCTCCCCCGGGCCGTGTGAGGACGCCGAGAACACCAGTCCCCCAGTCCCCGTGGACCCCCCCAAACACATCCAGGAGATGAAGAAGAATGCCATCCTGCTCTTCAAAGGGGCCTACATCGAGGAGTCTGACTTCCAGGACGATGTGATGGTGTACAGGCTGTGTGCTGAGAAGGATGCTGAAGACGCGTGTGGTTCACAGGAGGACTCCGTGAGGCCCCCAGCCCAGATCCAGGTCCAGGGTGCCCCCCTGAACAATGGCCCCCTGCCTGGCCCTGAGCCAGAGATGGATTCGGAGGAGGAACATACCAGGGACGATTCAGCCGTGCTTCACAGTGCATCCAGGAACCCAGCACCAGCCAACGAGCCTGAGGCCACCCCAGAGCCAGCCCCCGAGTCAGCAGCCTCCAGCCCCGAGGCGGAGCCCGGTGCCCAGCCAACAGCGGTGGTCCCCGAGGGTGAAGACTTCATGGCCCAGTACGACCAGATCATTAAAGAGCTGGGTTCCAGCACCGAGGGCCTCATGGAGCGGGATGGCTCCTCACCAGATGCCTTGCTGGTCACAAAGGAGCCGGAGGGGGAGAAAGATGAGAGCCAAGGGGGAGAGGAGGAAGAGGGAAAGAAGGACCCAGAGGAGGAGGATGACGACTTTGACTCTTTCATAGCTGAGGCTCCCCCACCAGAGACCCTGCCGTCCCCGTTCGGAGCGCGAGATGACGCCGCCTTTGCCAGTCACCATCCTGCAAGGACGCAGAGCACCCCGTTCACAGGTGACGCCCTCAGATTGCTTTGTGGTTTCTGCTTTTGAAAGTACTTGTACGTATTGCATCAGAGGAGTGAGGTAGGTGCAGGTAAGGAGCATTATCAGTTTACCTACCAGAGGGGTGGAAGTATTTTTGTAAGGAGCAGGGAGGGGTGGTTTCATATTTATCTTATCATCTTGCAATGATTATCTTTTTCCCCTCCCACTCCCCCAAGCAAATTAGAGGTTATATTTTGAGTAACTTCTCTTGAGAAGCCAATTCAATTTCAGTTCAGTTCAGTCGTGTCCAACTCTGTGACCCTATGAATTGCAGCACGCCAGGCCTCCCTGTCTCCCGGAGTTCACCCAGACTCACGTCCATCGAGTCCGTGATGCCATCCAGCCATCTCATCCTCAGTCGTCCCCTTCTCCTCCTGCCCCCAATCCCTCCCAGCATCAGAGTCTTTTCCAGTGAGTCAGTTCTTTGCATGAAGTGGCCAAAGTACTGGAGTTTCAGCTTTAGCATCATTCCTTCCAAAGAAATCCAAAGGGTTGATCTCCTTCAGAATGGACTGGTTGGATCTCCTTGCAGTCCAAGGGACTCTCAAGAGTCTTCTCCAACACCACAGTTCAAATACATCAGTTCTTCCCCCAAAAGACTCATTAAACCGCACAAGAAGTCTAGTCTCATTATTTAACAGCCCTATTTCTTCTTTGGTGTTCAGTCACTAAGTTGTGCCTGACTCTGCTACCCCATGGCCTGCAGCACGCCAGACTTCATTGTCCTTCACCATCTCCTGGGGCTTGCTCAAACTCATGTCCATTGAGTCAGTGGTGCCATCCTACCATATCCTCCTCTAGTCCTAACTTATTTTTCTCCTTAGCACTTGTTTTTACATGTTTTATATGTTAATTGTTTTAAAAAACAATTCCGATTTCCTTCATGAGGGCATAGTTGTTGGCTTGGTGTCTGAACTGTGTCTAGTCCTGAGCAGTGGACAGAGCATACAGTAGGTGCTCAGAATACCCCTTGAGTCAGTGTGGCTGTATACAGACAGCACAGGCCATTGGAGTTAGTCATGCCTGGGAACTCATTTCAATTAATCCCAAAATCTTCATCCAAACATGAGTAGAGTAGATCCACATAAATAAATCACTCTAATAAAAGAATGGGTGTGTTCCAGTGATACACCCCTAACAGGGTAGAAATCATAGAAGAGGCAAAGGGCTAGGCTAGAGTGTCAGGTAAGCGGCTTGAGGCGAGGAATCATGGCAGAATTATCATCATTATGAGCTGAGTGACATCATTGCCAAAGTCAGACTTGGCTGCTCACTGGTTGGAAGCTTGAGAGACACGTGTTGGTAGGAAAAGAAAGACTGCTTTATTCAGGAGGCTGGCAACCTGGGGAGAAGGTGGACTTGTGTCCAAAAGCCAACTCCCCGCTGCTGAGCGGGCGGCAAGAGCTTTTGAAGGGGAGCTTCGGGTGTGCACAGGTGGAGGGGGCCGCTGCGTGAACGGGCACCGTCAGCCCTGACAGTCAGCTTGAATTTAGTCTGGCAGCAGTCTGACCAGCGTCGTCCTGGTTGTTTTCAGTACGGTTAACCTTCAGTTCAGGGGTGGTTTGTCCCTGTTACTTAGAGGCCAGTTCTCAGAACTGTGGCAGCTTAGGTCGTGGCCAGAGTCTGGTCATCGTGTGGTTAACTTTTCCTATCTGATCCGGGTTCGAAAAACAGCTGCAAAACATCTCACAGGACATCGCTTAGAATGTTGTCTATAGCCTTTGAAGAGGAACTTAAAGGTCCTTGATTTTGTTTAACAGATAAAGTATTTTTATTTTGTCTTGCTTGACTATTTCCCTTGGCTCTTGCAGTTTTCTGACTGATTTTTTCTTTGGCTAAAGTTTCTCTGCAGACAAGAGGCAGGGAGGAGACGTGGGGGAGGTCTGTCCTGGAAAGGCCCCACAGGGTCCTGCTCCTACAGTCTGAATCTGGAAATCATGGCACAGAGGGAACCAGCACAGCGGGAGGTTCCTCAGGCCTGGGGGCAGCTGAGGTGGGACCCCTGAAAGGTGTTCAGTTAGAGGAGAGGGTCCTGAAGGAGCCAGCATCCCAGAGGGACAGACAGGCCTCTGGGGACTCCTGACTCTGGCACTTTGGCCAGGTGGCCTTGGTGTCCTAACCCTGGGACAACCGAATGTGATCCTGGGGGTGGAGGGTGGGCTGTGTCATTACTCTCGCCGCAGGCAGCCCCCAGCAGCCTCGAGGCTTGTCCCTTCCCACCTACTTGGATCACCCAAATTGCATGAAGTCACAGCATCTTCGGGTCCAAACAGGTTGGCTGACATGATCTCAGCCCTCTTCCACCTCCTCCAACATTTCTTCTTTGCAGCCTGTATTGTGGCTCCGCAGCTCTAGAGCACAGGCTCAGGAGCTGTGGTGCCCAGGCTCAGCTGCCTGAGAGCAAGTAGGATCTTCCCAGACCAAGGCTCAAGCACGTGTCCCCTGGGTTTACCCTCTTCCACTACCAAGGCTTCTGAATGAAGCATCTTGTGATGAAGTATGTCTTGTTAAACCCGCATTAATGTTGGTGAGATCGTCATGAGACACGTTTATTCGTGGCGTGTGGATTCCTATTGACTGCACCACCAGGGGAGTCCAAGGAGATGTGTTTTATAGGAGACTCATCCCACCCAACTGTCACCTGAGCCACCTGTCTCTGTTCCTCTGGAAGGAAACAGACGCTGAGTCCCAGGGACTGCAGGGGAACGGGGTCATGGTGGGCGTGGGCCCAGGTCAGGGTTGGGGAGTGAGGACAGCGCCTTCCCTGGCAGATGTGCCTGGAAGACTAGAATTAAGTAGAGCTGCTGGTGACATTTGGGGGTTCTTGGTGGAACCCCATCAAGATGCTGTCGTAGTGGTGTTGCAATCCAGAGTTTCTGAGTGTGTTTGGCAATGTCTCCCAGCTTTATTTTGTAAGCAGGGGCTCTCTATTCAAAGAATTCATGACCTCCCTGTGTCATGAAAAGTGACTCAGGAGCTCTGCCCGCTCCCAGGGAAGGGGAAGCTGGGGCCAGTCTTGGCCTCCAGATGCAAGGCGTCTCTCCTGGCTCTAAGGTGCCTTAGAGACAGCATCTGTGTTTGTAGTGGCAGAAATTACAGTTGTCAGTACTCTATTAATTGCCCGTGTGGGGAAGAGGCTTAGGTTTGCCTTTCGTTTTTCACAGACAGCGTCTGCCTTCTTACAAAGGTTTACCCTCTCCCACTACCAAGGCTTCTGAATGAAGCACCTTGTGATGGAGTATGTTTTTGTTCAGTTCAGTCGCTCAGTTGTGTCCGACTCTTTGCGACCCCATGAATCACAGCACGCCTGGCCTCCTTGTCCATCACCAACTCCCGGAGTTCACCCAAACCCACCTCCATCGAGTCAGTGATGCTATCCAGCCATCTCATCCTCTAACGTCCCCTTTTCCTCCTGCCCCCAATCCCTCCCAGCATTAAACCCATATTAATGATGGTGAAATGTTCACAAGGCATGTTTATTCATTGTGGGTTATGTGCTTTTGTCAAAAACATGCCATGGTTTAGAGGCATCATCAATAGCTCCACTGGGGGAAATAGAAAATTCTCATTGATTTTCCTTAATGGACCACTTTTATGGTGAAAATGGAAAACATCTTCAAGTAATTTTATTAATACCAGATTTGTTTTCTGGATTTTCCTTGTCTTCAATCAACTCAAATGGAAAGCATCTTATTTTTCTAGTGACCCAAGTTTGTTGAAGCTTCTTTTTATCTTTTTTTTTTTTTTTTTAATGAACTGCTTTTACAGTCTCAGGGAATTTCTTGTTTAAGGAAAGTTGGACACACCAGACTCCAGTTCCCCAAACTGAGCCCTGAGTCCCTCCCCTCCACAACTTTAAGGTGTGGCTCTAAAATTATAGCCAAGGCCTCTTTCACCTCTCATTTTCTCTCTCTCTCTTTTTTTAAATTTATTTATTTGGCTGCGCTGGGTCTTTATTATGGTGAGGGATCTAGTTCCCTGACGAGGGATAGAACCTGGGTCCTCTGCATTGGGATAGAACCTGGGTCCTCTGCATTGGGTCCCTCAGTTCTTCCACATAGTGATATTGGCAAGTCTTTCTCTGGTGCTTGTGGGGGATGGACAGCGCCCCCTTCTCAATGCTGCTGTTGGTAAACATAGTTGGTAACAACAGAAAGACTTTGTTACTTAAACTTTTGATGGCAGCTAATGTTTGGGTGACACCTATAGCATGAAGGCTTCTCTGATGGCTCAGAGGGTGAAGAAATCTGCCTGTAATGCAGGAGACACAGGAGAAATGGGTTGGATCCCTGGGTGGGGAAGATCCACTGCAGAAGGGAATGGCAACCCACACCAGCATTCTTGCCTGGGGAATTTCATGGACAGAGGAACCTGATGGGCTACAGTCTTGGCATTGTTGGCTGTAGCATGCACCATCAGGGAATGAAGAGTGCCATGTTTTAAAGCATTGGCAGCCCCAAGAGATACAGAAATAGTATGAAAAGTACATTTTGGTTTTAAAAATTAAATCACTGGTCATTTTTCCTAAGGCCCATGATAATTTTCCAAGTACTAAAACTGCTCACAGAGTCAAAATACTAGCTCCCAAAGCATGGGTTTCTGCTTTGTTCTCGAGGCGGTGGTATGTCTCGTGGTTTGGCACCAGGCGACCTGGTCACCTCAGTCGCACCTGTCTGAACTTGATATGACTCCAGTAGCCCCGTGGAGGTCCCCCTGACTCCTTGGTCTTCAGGAGAGACGGCTCCTGCGCTCAGCCAGCCCTGAGCCTCATGTCCTTCCGCAGGCCCGTTCATCAGCGTCGTCTTGTCCAAGCTGGAAAACATGCTGGAGAACTCGCTGCACGTGAACTTGCTGCTCATTGGCATCATCACACAGCTGGCCAGCTACCCGCAGCCCCTCCTGCGCTCCTTCCTTCTCAACACCAACATGGTCTTCCAGCCCAGCGTGCGCTCCCTGTACCAGGTACCGCCCGGCCCCAGGTACCTCCTGCCCCTGCCCTGCGCACACCTGCTGCGGAGGCGCGGCTAATGCACAGGCCCCGCCCCACCCCGCGTGTCTGCGCACACCAGCTGCCAGAGGC
>SJYV01009771.1:35-12595 GCA_006410875.1 Neotragus pygmaeus | reverse complement strand
GGTATGGACTCTTGTAAGCTTGTTCACTTAATATCTCATTATTTATACAATATTAATACCTACTTTATCACTTTAAGTAGCTGCCTCATTTCCTTTGTAAGCAGACATCATGACTCATCACTCTAATCCTCAGTTGTTGGACATTCAGATTGTTTCCAGATTTTCACCATTATAGACAGAATGATGAATGTCCTTTTCGCTACATCTAATGTGAATATCGAAATTATTTCTTTACAATAAATTCCTAGGAGTGGAACTGTTTTTTAAGCATGTTCTAGTGGAGCTCTTTAATTGCAGAAAAGCAGAGACCCACACAAACCTGCCGGCTCCAGTGTGGAAAAGGGTTCAAAGGAAGAGAAGGAGTGAGAGCATCTCATGGAGCTCAGGAACAGGACACCCCCTAGCCTCTCGAGAGACTGAAATTAAGGCCGCCCGATCCGCGGCGCCTCCCCGCTCTGCAGGGGCCGGGCGGCCCCATCTCCGCTCCTCTCTGTCTCCTGGCTCCCTCCTCTTCCTCACCGGCCTATTTTGCGGACTTCTTTTGCCACCAGACTCAGTTTTATATCACAGCTTCAGGGGCTGACAGTCGTCTCTGTCTCTCTGATAAAATTCTTAAGATGGTAAGTCTGGTCGGCAGATTCCCACCAGTCCTGAGTCCTGGCCAGTTAACTCTGGACAGCCTTGGATTAGCGGCTGAGGCTGGATTTCAGCCGTGTGCTGGTGAGTGCTGGCTGTGGGCGTCTCCTCCCAGCACCATGTGCAGTGAGGCTGTGTTTGTATCTTCAGACCTGCCGGGGTGGGAATGACTGCACCAGGGAAATTGGAGGATAATGCAGATCAGGGCCGGAGAAGGCAATGGCACCCCACTCCAGTGTTCTTGCCTGGAGGATCCCAGGGACAGGGGAGCCTGTTGGGCTGCCGTCTGCGGGGTCGCACGGAGTCGGACACAACTGAAGCGACTTAGCAGCAGCAGCAGCAGCAGATCAGGGCCAGTTGTTCACTGCTTATCAGAAAACCACTGGGTGTTGCATGGCATGAACCTGTCAGATTCCTCAAGAAAGGTTTGGCTGGTGACCAACATCTTTGGGATATTTGTGATACGGTTCAATTTGATTAAAATCCTGTAGATGTTACTTCACCCTCTTCTAGCTTTGATGTTGTAGAGANCCCATGAAGTGATGGGACCAGATGCCATGATCTTCATTTTCTGAATGTTAAGCTTTAAGCCAACTTTTTCACTCTCCTCTTTCACTTTCATCAAGAGGCTTTTTAGTTCCTCTTCACTTTCTGCCATAAGGGTGGTGTCATCTGCATATCTGAGGTTATTGATATTTCTCCTGGTAATCTTGATTCCAGCTTGTGTTTCTTCTAGTCCATTAGATACTTGCATATGTATGATAATTTAAAAAGTTGATTTGTCAACAATTCTAGACAGAGAAATGAAGAGAGATAGGAGATTTTAGTCTCACCCTATAATCTATGTATTAATACCATTATACTTTTATATAGCACACTGGAAGTCAATTTCATGCCTTTGCTCCATTCTAAAAGCTACATATATGAAATTAATTCTGCATAGGACCTTCTATCTTCTCAATTGAGAAAGTTTACATAATTAAATTTATATTACTGTCTCTGCCAGAAAAGAAAAGGCAGGATCGTCAACAAGTGTACCTAAAACAAGTGTCAGTCATTTGACTCTCAGAACATGAGCTGAATGCAACTCATAACAACGCTAGTGCCCGAGTCTCTGAGGAGCCTCCTTTGAAACTTGGGTACAATAAACTTCTCAAAGGCCAAATTTCCACCGAATAACCGTTAGAGAAACATTAATTAATTAATTGAACTTTGAACTTTTAATTTTGCATTGCAGTATAGCCGCTTAACGATGTTGTGATGGTTTTAGGTGGACAGCAAAGGGACTCAGCCATACCTATACACATATCCATTCTCCCCCCAACTTCCCTCCCATCCACACTGCCACGTGAGAGTGAGCAGAGTTCCCTGTGCTATACATTAGGTTCTGGTTGGTTATCCACTTAAAATATAGCAGTGTGTACACGTCATCCCAAACGAGACACATTCATTTATATGCAATTTGCTTGAAATTAAACCTGGAATGAGTTAATGTAATACTTTTCTTCACAAAAGAAACTAACCATCAGATCAAAAATTGATGCATAATTGTTTGCAATGTCTATAAAAATGTAAAACAACTGTTGACTTGGAGAGATTGTGACAGAGGGAAATTAAAACAATCCAAATTTCTGTTTGAGAAGGACTGGTTACACAAGCTTATAGTTCCATGAAATGCAATGCTTTGAAAAAGTTAGATTATTTTAAAGAAAATGAGAAAACTATGCACTGACATAGCACTATCTATAGTATATACTGTTACATGAAAACCACATGGTGCAGAACAATGAATGCGTTTTTCTGTGTAAAAACGTAGAGGAAGCAATTTAATTGCACGTGCATAAAGGCACACCCTCAAAATACAAAGGAAATGAAAAAAATTTACTTATATGAGATGGGGGTTGGATGTGGAACACAGAGATAAGACTACTTACAATACCTTTGTAAATAGTTCTGATTTTTGGTCCATGTAAATGTATGGGAAAGATTGAAGGCAGGAGGAGAAGAAGACAACAGAGGATGAGGTGGTTGGATGGCATCACCGACTCGGTGGACATGAGTTTGAGCCCGCTCCGGGAGTTGATGATGGATGGGGAAGCCTGGTGTGCTGCAGTCCATTGGATCACAAAGAGTTGGACATGACTGACTGAACTTAACTGAATGTATAAGCAAGTAACAACCTTTTTAAATGAATTGTCCATTTAACTATAAATGATATTTTCTTAATGTTTACCAACTAAATGATAAATCACACTCTATTTCTATAATTATAAATAATTGTATTTATTTCAAATGCTATGTAATCTTGTTCATATCAATTCTTTTTCCCAGAATTAACATATGTGCAGTTTTCACTTATTTAGTATCTTTCTTTGAATCAACTGTGGAATTAATCAGTCTACCTTCCTTCTGCTTTAGTTGTCTGAACATACCCCCTTTAAAGGGGAGTTCAACATACTAACATCGGTGTAATTTTTCAACATAATTTCCACTGTATTTATCTCCATTTCATAAAATAGATTAACCACCTCTTGCACAGCGGACAACGAAGCCACAGCTCATGCTTCAATGTCAGAGCAAACACTTGACATTCTGCTCACATTTTAATTTTACTTGTGTGACTCATCTCTGCTTTCATTCAAACTACAGTATCTGTGCAAACTGGGACGATGAAAAGATCACAGGGTGGGATTTAAAGGAACAAACCTGTTCCTAGTACCTCTTCTTATTAAATGATTGCGGTTATGCAACTTAACCCCTCAAAGCCTGCTTTTAATTGTAAAATACAGACAGGGTTATTCTGCACGAAGACAAGGAAGTTATCATGACCAAGTGAGATGTTATCATGGGAAGTACTCTGACAGAATCAAAGGCTTGTACAAATTTTCATATTGTTATTGCTGTTGTTTAGCTGTTAAGTCATGTTCAACTCTTTGTGACCCAGTGGACTGTAGCCCGCCAGGATCCTCTGTCCATGGGATTCTCCAGGCAAGAATACTGGAATGGGTTGCCATTCCCTCCTCCAGGGGATCTTCCCCACTCAGAGATGGAACCCTCGTCTCTTGCTTTGGCAGGTGCGTTCTTCACCACTGGGCCACCTGGGAAGCCTATGATCTTTTAATATGCTACATAGATTTTGAAATCAGAAAGCAAAACTGTACTTTTCTAATAAACCTGGGTTCAAACTTTGGTGTTTTATTGAAAATATTTATATGTAGGTTCTAATTTTATTTACTTGCATCTCTTTACCTACTCCCTCTGCTGTTCAACTACCCTGTTAAACTGGGGAATGGGGGGAGGTCAGAAATGAAGTCAAAGAGGATTCACCTTGTGTCACCCAAAATATTCTTGTAATTATCAATTTCTAAGGGCTGTTTCAGAGAAGGCAATGGCACCCCACTCCAGTGTTCTTGCCTGGAGAATCCCAGGGAAGGGGAGCCTGGTGGGCTGCCATCTATGGGGTCACACAAAGTCGGACACAACTGAAGCAAATTAGCAGCAGCAGCAAGGGTAGATTATTCAAATGCTGTTTTGTTTTTTGTGGGTTTTTTTTTTTTTTTGGTAGCTTGTAGAACTAGGCTTTGATAGTCTTTTAAAACATCACTCTTTGGGTGCAGCCTAAAAGTTTTTAATTTTAATGGCACATGCTTTAAAAATGCTAGAAATTGGAGGAGGTCTTATAAGACAAAGGAGTCAGCAGAGACGGTATTATTAGATTCAGGAGCCATTATGGCTGCTCAACTCAGGGGATTTTTGTTTCCTGACTCTGAGTGCTAACCAAATCATCATGAAATTGATTGCAAAACGAGAAACATTTTTGGCAAGCATTGCCTCCAAATACAAAGCTTGATCTGAGTCTGAACTCTTTGGAGTCATGAACTGCTAAGTTTTATTAAGTTTGGTGAGTTCATTGATCTTAAAAGTGCACGGTGCTTCATAGGATACAAAGGAATCCACTAACCCATTTTCTCTAGATTTGCTATCCCCTGACTTCCGCCACTTTGCTTATAATTTTGCTTGAAGACATGTAAGAAAAAGAGAAAGAAAATGCTAATCAAATATAATTACTGTTGAGTTAACGCTACCTTTCAAATTCATGCTAACCCTCCATTAGCATATTTTCTGGTTCCAAGCCCACACATCTGCATTTGCTTTTTTTACTGTGAAGTATGCCATATTCTTTAAGAAATTAATTAATTTAAATGTTTTATTTTGTATTGGGGTATAGCCAATAAACAATGCTGTGATAGCTTCAGGTGAAGATCAAAGGGCCTCAGTCATAGTCCCTGACATAGTGGTAAAGAATCCACTTGCCAATGCAGGAGATGCAAGAGATGTGGGTTCAATCCCTGGGTTGGGAAGGTCCCCTGGAGAGGGGGATGGCAACCTACTCCAGTATTCTTGACTGGAAAATCCCATGGACAGAGAAGCCTGGTGGGCTACAGTCCATGGGGTCACAGAGAGTCAGACATGACTGAGCACACACACACACATATACAAACACACATTCTTCCCCAAACTCCCCTCCCATCCAGGCTGCCACATAGCATTGAGCAGAGTTCCTTGTGCTGTATGTGAAATATGAGGTATTCTTAATTCATTCAGTTAATATGTGTTTTGTAGATGCCAGACAGTATATGCGGAACATCAGCAGTAATATCATTAGGAATATTTATTAAGTCAAAATGTTTTTCACTCTTTGCAAACAGAACGGTGGATTTGGTGAGGTTGAGTGAGTGAGCCAGGGGGTGACAAGGTTTTATGTCTGTGAGAGGCCCTGGCCTCACTCTGGGGCTCCTGCCTGGCTCCTGTACTCTGGCCATTCAAGGGCAAGACAGAAAGCCAGGAGTCCCTCAGACCCTGGGAAACCAGTTTCCCTTCAAACCTGGAGTCAGTCAGTTCCTTAAGGATGAACAGCGCCTTTGTCAGCCAGCCCCCAATGTCCTTACTGTTAAGCTGTACAGCAGCAGTTATGGTTGTTCCTGACATTCTTGTTCTCCCTTGAAACTCTCACTCCATCACCTGGTGCCTGACGTGGGACTGGCACTAGAGTTTGAACTCCGTGGATTCAATTTGATCAAGAGTTTCAGAGTTGTAGAGATTAAATGTTTCAGGTTTAAGCCCCTGCTCCATGACCACAGGAAAGTCATGTGTATGACACACAGGTATGGGGTTCACCAAGGTGCCTTTATGTTATGACAGTGCATGACACTGATTTGCAGCGGTAAAGAATCCGCCCGCCAGTGCAGGAGATGCAAGAGACACAGGTTCCACCCTTGGGTTGGGAAGATGCCCTGGAGCAGGAAACAGCAACCCACTCCAGTATTCTTGCCTGGAGAATTCCATAGACAGAGGAGCCGGGCAGGCTACAGTCCATGGGGTCAGAGTCGGACCTGACTGAGTGACTGAACAAGAACAAGATGTGATAAAACATTTTCAAACCTCGGAGGGCACCAGGGTTGAAGGGATACAGTTGGGCTCACATCACATTTCTAAGAAGAGCTGTACATTGCCAGGCTGGGATGCAACTCTGGGGGGCGTATCTCTTTTGGGGGGTCATTGTGTCACAGAAGAGGTGGAAGCTCCCTTCTGCTGCCCATCGATGGGTGGGATGACTGTCTGGGCGGTGAGTGCCCTTGTGTGGGTGCAGATGCGAGCCAGGGCAGCAGCAGTGGGCTCTGTCTGTCTCCAGAGGTCAGTCAGTCTTAGACAGGAGTCCATTCAGGACACTCCAGTACCTTGGTCTCCTGGCACCTGCCTTCCAGCACCAGCTGGGAGAGGTGGACTTCCCCAGTCTCCCTCAGGGTCTTATCACAGCGCCTGAGTCCTGCTTTCTTACCCTCCAGTCACTGTGCTGAGGGCCTCTCTCATCAGCAGAGTCTGCTCCTGGTACTGGCAGAGTCATGCAGAGGAACGAGGATGGGATTTCTTTGGGGGGCTCAGGCTCTTGGAGGTGTCAGAGAAAAGCCGCCTTCATGAGGGAATGTGATGGCTTTGGAGGTTAACGTGGGAGAAAGGACCCTATCTCCGACCTGCACCCACACTGTGGCCTGGCCTAAGGAGGGGCATGTCTTCTCTCCGAAGGTGACAGCAAGACACACAGGTGGTACCGCAGGATGCATCCCGTGCATTCAGCAGAATGAAAGGGACAGAATATTCTATTTATGTATTTGCTGTTGTTCAGTCGCTCAGTGGTGTCCGACTCTTTGCCACTGCATGAACTGCAGCACGCCAGGTTTCCTTGTCCTTCACGATCTCCCGGAGTTTGCCCAAATTCAAGTCCGTGAATCAGTGATGCCATCCAACCAATTCATCCTCTGTCATTTTCTTCTCCTCCTGCCCTCAATCTTTCCTACCATCAGAGTCTTTTCCAGTGAGTCGGCTCTTAGCATTGGGTGGTCAAAAATCAACCACTAAAAACGTGTGGTCTGGTCTTATTCTAATTGGATCATTTTGCTACTGTATTTGGACGGGTCACTCACATAAAATTACCATTTTCCTCCTCACCCGAAAGCAGACGTGTTCTGAGAACGAGGCCGGCAGCAGTTCTAGACACACTGTGAGTAACCCCGATGTCCACTCGCACTGGACAGGCGCACCCTTCTTGACCCTAAGTCNATGCATGAGGATAGTGTGGGGTTGATGTGTGTATATGTGTGTGACATATGTGGATATATGTGTGTGTTGCATAGGCATGTGTGTGCTATGTGTAGTGTAGTGTGTGCATGTATCTGGAGCATGCGGAATATAAACATGTGTGATGTGTGGTCCACACGGCACATATAAAGTGATACGTGTGTATTATATGTATCTGTGGCTTGCCTGTGGTAGGTACGTGTGCCATGCATGTACATGTTTGTGATATATGTAGAGGGTGCATGCATTAGGTATGTGTGGTGTGCATATGTATACATTGGTGTGGTCCATGTGATGTGTGTACACGCATGTGATGCATGACGTGTGTTTATATGTGGTCTGCCTGTGGCATGCCCCTGCATGGGGTGTGTGCAGAGTGCCAGTGTGTACAGAGTGCCTGTGTGTGTGTGTGTATACCTTTGTGGTCTTCCAGCTGAGCAGCAAGCTCTTTGGGGGACCAGCTCTCTCACCCCCAGAGCACTTCCACTTATTGAGCTCTCAAGAGCTTCCTTGGCTGGCTGGAGTCCATTTGCCAGGTAGCATGAGGGCTGCGCGACTCGGGTGGTCGTCCTTGACAACCGCCTGCCACATACATTACCCCGCCCAGCCCAGTCTGCGCTGGAACTAATCAGCCATGATATTGGCAGTCACGCTCGTGTGCTTCAACCACCCACGTGCACGTGAGGGGCACAGCACACTCCACCCCAAGTGGGCCCCCAACAGTACTGTTTTCTTAACAAGCAGGCTAGGCTCATTAGAGAGAGATGCAGGCTGTAATTCCGTGTCACGTGGCCTCTTGGCCGGGGTTTGGCTTTGCAGACACCAGATCTCACCCACTGCAAGCTGCCCGTGGCTTGTTAAAAGGGCAGAGTTAGAGAGAGGAAGGAGTGGGGCTCACCAGCCGGATGCCACGGATCCCACCCTCCCAACTTCTTCTTTTTCCAGCCTTTAAGATGTCTCTCACTTAGTTTAGCCTTCTCCCATCCACCCACTAAAAACTATGCACCTGTAATAACTACCATTTATCAAGTACCTATTCTGTGCCAGGTACAATCTTATACCATCTCCGATCTTCATGACAACCCAGTAAGGTCAGCATTTTCAGCCCACGGTACTAAAAAGGAAATTGAGTCTGTGGGCTTAGGAGCCTGCCTGTGTGGAGGAGCATGATTGGGAGGCCAGGCCCGTGTCACCCTTCCCACATACAAGGGCCAGCATTGTCTGAGTCCACCAGAAAAGGGAAGAGGGTTCTTCCCTACCTCACCTTTGTTACAAGGGAAATGCTGCACTCTCATCTAAATGTCTCCAAAAATTTGGAAAAACCCTAGTTCTATATTCTTTCTCTTGACATCCCCAGTCCACCAAAAATTAAAATCTAGAGATATCTACAAATGCTCCAGCTTTTCATGACTCCAGCTAAGAGTGCAGTGACCAAGAGCTCCTTTCTGCCAGCCCTGTTCTCAGTCTGTGCCTTGGAAGGACTGGCTCCTGGCCCATTGCTGATCCGCAGCAAATAAGCCTACTCTCTCTGTTTATTCCGTTCAGCCACGTGGGGCCTTCAAAGACCTGTTTGTGATAGGGGTGTGCTCTGCCACAGTTTTCCTCCTATCATCTAAGTTGGCTCTTCTCACCTCTGGGTCCTTAAGAAAACCTGTTCCTGATTGCGAGGATGCATCTGTTGCATGTTGGCAGGAGAAGAAATGTGATGGCTATGAACAGTGCTTTAGAGTTAGACCTCAGAGATTCAAATCCTGTTTACACCGCATATAAACTCTGAGATGTGGTTGGAACTCTGCTCAATGTTATGTGGCAGATGGGAGGGGAGTTTGGGGAAGAATGGATGCATGTATATGTATGGCTGAGTCCCTTTGCTGTTCACCTGAACTATCACAACACCGTTCATCAGCTGTATTCCAATATAAAATAAAAAGTTAAAGAAATAAATAAAAGCAATGGAGCAGGAGATCTGGACAGTGAAAAATAAACTTCAATGCAATATTATTTCAGCTCCCACAACTAAAACAACTCTTGTTAAGGTCCACTTATTGCTAAATTGGAGAAGGAAATGGCAACCCACTCCAGTGTTCTTGCCTGAACACTGAGTGAGAATCCCAGGGACAGGGGAGCCTGGTGGACTGCCATCTATGGGGTCACACAGAGTCGGACACGACTAAAGCGACTTAGCAGCAGCATTGCTAAATTCCTATGGACTACTTTCTTTTTAAAATTATGTATTTACTTATTTATTTTTAATTTTAAATTGATTTTTTATTGAAGTATAGTTGATGTGTATCGTGCGTGCTAAGTTGCTTCGGTCTTGTCTAACTCATTCGACTCTATGGACTGTAGCCCTCCAGGCTCCTTTGTCCATGGGATTCTCCAGGCAAGAATACTGTAGTGGGTCACCATGCCCTCCTCCAGAGAATCTTCCTGACCCAAGGATGGAACCCATGTCTCTATATCTCCTGCATTGGCAGGCAGAATTTTTACCCCTAATGCCCATAGTTCATTTACAGTATTATGTAAGTTACAGGTATACAGTATAGCAATTCACAAATTTTAAAGGTTATATTCATAGTTCTTATAAAATATTGGCTATATTCCTCATGTTGTACAATATATGCCTGTAGCTTATTTTATACTTAAAACAAACTCTGAGATGTGTTAATTTGCTTCAGTCCTCTAAGCCTCAGTTTCCTCATCTGTGGCGTAAGGAGAATATAATACTCAAAGCTCTGAGCATGGTATCTGGCCCCCAGGAAAAGTTCAGGACATTCACTGTTATCATTAGAGTTTTCAGTTGGAATGAATAGGAGACTAGGTGAAATTTGCATGATTGTACTTTTACAGTAAGCCATTAATGATGCATCCATTTAGTTTTCAACTCTGAAAGAACATAGATTTGATTAATTACAACAGGAATTTAAAATATTTCCATTATTCAGAAATAACCTACAGAGAGTCCAAGCTCATGCCTCCCTCCTTCCTCCCTTCTTTCCCCCCTTTTTTTTTTTTTTTTGAGAGATAAAAAGCAATTTTGCTGTCAGATTCATTGGCTTGTCCTTACCCTGGTAACAAGCTAAAGCTTTAACCTTGATTAAGCAACATCGAATCTGATGCAAGTTCTCCCCACGTTCGGCCCAACCCCTGGTTCCCAGGCCCAGCCTTGCCCTGGACTCTCCACCCCCGCTTAACATCAGAACACTGCCAAGGCTAAGCACCTCAAATTTTTTCTTTGAAACAGTTGTCTGCCGACTTGAGGTTGGAGCATTTTATCTGTTCTGCAGGATGGTCCTGCCCCTCAGAAAATGCTTGAACACGTTAAGTTGTTTGAAATGCTTCTGAAAGGAAGCAGGGTCCAAACCACACCCCTCCCTGTATTCCTCAGCTGAGTTGCACTGGCATTCTCTCATTCTCCTGAAATGCCTTCCATTTACCCTTCCTATGAATGCAAGGGAGGAAAAATCTCTTGGCAGCAGAAATTCAGAGCAATGGAGGGGGTTTGGGCACTTACTGTGACTCAAGGCAAACCAATTTCTAGATGGTAAAGTATGAAAAGAGAGTGACTAGTTTAACACTGAGGAAAATTGAATGTTGATAAATGAATTGCTTTCACTCAGTCTTTGAGACTCTGTCCCTCACACCCACATCCTTACAGGTACCTGTTTCCTGTACATCATCCTTAGGTTACTCTCAATTCAAAAGGATTCATGGACAGCACTGAGTCAGTCCTTCTTATTCACAAAGCTCTAGATTCCGCTAAAGTATTAAAATTGAACAATGGACTTCCAATCTGGGACCCAGACCTACTCACTGACAGAATGACCTCCTCGTTATGGGTGAAGACATATTTGACACTAAATTTGTTGCTAGTTTTAACAGTGTTCAACCTTGAGCCCGTGAGTTACTGTATCCTACATGTGTTGATACCTTACTTGGATTGAAAATGTGGCAAATCAATTGAGAGTCCTTTCACCCAAGGCCATGGCATTCCCTTTACATGAAGGTCGTGTATACACTCATTGGACAAAATACAAATAACCTTTCAGTTTTAGATCCTGACCTGTTTTGTGTCAGGAAGCCACAGGGAGCCCAACTCATGTCATCAGCTTGGTTTGACTTGCTGATGATCTCCTTAAATCACAGAGTGATATTGAATGCAGTTCCAAAATAAGGAATGTCAAGTTCCAAGGGACATTTGTTTAAAAAGCCTATAATGTTATAGAAAACGTGATGCGAACTTGACTCCATTTGCTTTCCTGTGTCATAGAAACTTTGAGCACAGGAGAAAAATATAACTCCTGCTGGGAACACCTGTCATATCCTCCCTGGGAGAGCAGATACAGAAGAACTTGTATCATTTCGATCGGTTTAACAGCTGATTTTGTAACCAAAAGTGGGATCTGGCTGCTCTTTGCTCGAAAGCCATTAAAGAGGCCAAGTTGGTGGAAAAGAAAGCTTGCTTTATCTTGATGCCGGCTACCAGTGGGAGAAGAGGAAGTGGACGCCTGCCCAGAGGCTGACTCCCCACCACCCCAGCCCTGACGGTCAGTGAGCAGGAGCTTTTGTAGGCTGAGGGAAGGGGCTGCGTGAAGACCCAGCACAGTCAGTTCTGACAGTCATCTTGAAATTGGTCATCAGTGGTCTGCCCAGCATTGTCTTGTGTACAGTAATCGTCAGTTCCAGGGTCGGTTCGTTTCCATTTCTTGAGGCCAGTTCTCAGAACTGTACAGCTTATGTCATGCCTCCAGTCTGCTCATCATGTAGTTAACTTCTCCTACCTGGTGGGGGCTTTAGTTTCCATAGGGAAGCTCAAAGGATATGACTCAGAATATTATCTATGGCCCTTGAGAAGACACCAAAGGTCCTTGACTTCTTTAGTGACTGCATTGTTATTGTTGGGTCTCCTTTGACTGTCTTCCTTTGTTTCTGCATTTTCTCACTTCTCAGATTAAACTTATTCTTTGGTTTTTCCACAGACAAAAGGCAGGCAGAGGACACAGAGGGGTAAGGGCCATAGGGTCCTGCTCTGTTTCACTTCTCCTTGCCGTAGGATTCATTGATCTGGTCTCTAATTTCTATAAAGCTTAGAATTTTTGACCTTGAGTAAAGTGGGTGGACTCCATTATTATTTTTCCTGTTAAATATTTATTTTGAAGATGTTAAAAAAAGTGTGCTGGCATAGTTTTCATTCCAAGATGCCCATTCTCTAAACTTAAAAATAAAATAGACATACTCACCGGAAAAAGAAACAGACCAGTCTGCTTCCTGAACACAGGGGGATGGGG
>SJYV01009770.1:0-19190 GCA_006410875.1 Neotragus pygmaeus | reverse complement strand
GCCTTCACTTTCATCAACATTATGTCCATTTTTTAGGTCTGGGGTCCCCCCATGATTTCTTTATTTGAAATTCAAGTTTAGCCAGTTATAAGTGCTATGATGTTTTGGGATTATTTTTCAAAAATCAAAATGTCAAGTTTCAAATTTTGTTTGAATGCAACAATATGTAAAATGTCTACAAATCAACAACATACTACTGCTATTCAAATTCCTCTCATGCAAGAGGGCAGAAAATCACTGCCTAGCTTTTGAGAAAGATCCTCTTCAGATGATGAACGTCTTTGAGATAGCAGCAANCAAAATGTCAAGTTTCAAATTTTGTTTGAATGCAACAATATGTAAAATGTCTACAAATCAACAACATACTACTGCTATTCAAATTTCTCTCATGCAAGAGGGCAGAAAATCACTGCCTAGCTTTTGAGAAAGATCCTCTTCAGATGATGAACGTCTTTGAGATAGCAGCAATAATTGCCAGATGATGTAAATTGAAGGTAATGAATAATAAACTTTGATTATCTTCAAGGTCTTCAGATCTCTTCATAACCCCATAAACAACCCTGCACCCTTTACAAGGCAGACATTTGCCAGCCGGCATTTCACTCATGACTGATCCAAGCCCAAACTTGTCCTTGAATAGGCACTGAGGTTGCACATTTATTTCATTATGTTTCCACTCTGAACTTAAAGCTTCTTTCAAAGACTTTCATCAGGATGAATCTCATGATGCCCTTTATGCCTGCTGATTTTAGTTGTCACAAGAAGCCAAAGTTAACTCTCACCTTCAGGACTCTAATTTCCGTAAGACTGAACATCTCCCTTTTGGACCCATTTCTTATCCCTATACAGTACCTGAAAACTCTCCACTGGGCTCTGTGAGACTCAGTCATCAGCAAACATGCCTTCTCTGTAAACATTCCCTTCCCTTCTTGCTTTAAAACCTGATCAACCCTGCAGCCCTCTCAACTCTCAAAGGTCACCACTACTAAGTCCGGAGGTGGAGATGACATGCCTGCTCCCCATTGCTCCTTCCAGGCCACTCTTCTTCTCTCCTCAATAAACCTGCCCATTTAAGTTTTATGACTTCAAATAGCAGCACTAAGTCTCCTTCTCTGCTGCAGTGCTCAAACAGTCCCCAGGCCACTCTCTCTTTCTCCTGTTCCCTGGAGATTTTAGTTCCTTACTAGCTGACACTGTCTCAAACCCTAATCCTGTCATTACTCTCAGTGGCCTTCAACATCCACAGAGATGATCTGCCTAATACATTGTCACTCAGTGCCTTGACCTTCTCTCCTCCACTGATTTGATTCTCCACCCTACTCCAGCTACATACTCATGTGCCCATACCTCAGCTCTCATCTTTCCCAATAACTACCATCAGCTCTCATATCTGTGCATCCCAGATCCTCTAATTCAACCAACTGTGGATCAAAAAATATTCAGAAACAAATTCTAAAAAGTTTCTAAAAGCAAAACTTGAATTTGCTGTGTACTGACAACTATTTATATAACATTTACAGGTGACCCTCGAACAAGATGAAATTGAACAGTACCAGTCCTTCCATGTGGGTTTTTTTTTTTTTTAAACTAAACACTATAGTATTGCATGATCCACAGCAGGTTATATCTGTGGATACGGAACCACTCATACAGAGAGCTGACTGTAAAGTGTTTTTAATTGGAGGATAATTGCTTTACAATATTGTGCTGGTTTCTGCCATATATCAATGTGAATCAGCCATAGGTATACATATGTCCCCTCCCTCTTGAACCTGCCTCCCACCTCCGGTCCCACCCCACCCCTCTAGGTTGTCACGTAGCCTGGGGTTGGGGCTGAGTCATACAGCAGATTCCCACTGGCTATTTATTGTCTATTTGGTGATGTATATGCTTCAGTGCTGCTCTCTCAATCCCCACCCTCTAATTCTCCACAAGCCTGTTCTCTATGTCTGTGTCTCCACTGTCGCCCTGCAGATAGATTTACCTGTACCATCCTTTCGGATTCCATATATATGAGCTAATACACCATATGTGCTTTTCCCTTTCTGACTTTGCCTGTAAAGTTATACATGGATTTTCCAATGCACAAAGAGTCAGGGTTCTTAACACCCACACTGCTCAAGGGTCATCTGTACTTTGTATTAGGTATTGTAAGCAATCTAGAGATGATTTAAAGTATACGAGAAGATGCACAAAGGATACACGCAAATCAAATGCCATTTTATAAATGGGACTGAGCACCCACGGATTATGGCATCCATGTGGGACCCTTGAACCAATCCCCTGCCGATACCAAAGGACAACTGCACTGTCTCTCAACCGTCTCAACTTGAGGCATCTCACTTTCTGACTACCATCTCCTGCTTTTCCAGCTCACCACTTCTACTGGGAAACTGCAAAATTTCAACAGTCCTCTGACCTCACCAGAACCAACAATTCATTGATTCTAATATATTTTTCTTGTGTCTCATAGCTAAACTTCTATCTTTATTCAGCTTAAACTGCCTGGTCAATCATAACCACTCCTTTGCATACACTCTTAATCCTCCAGCCCTTTTCCTGTTTTTCCCTGTGCTTGGCTAAACTACAACCCTGGTAATAGCCAACCCTCTCTGCTTACTCTATGCTTGCACTTGTGCATGTACACTTGGCTGGAGGAAACAAATGAATTTGCTTCTAGTCTTCCAAATATCTTAATGTTGGAGCACCCCATCTTAGAGGCTNGCTAAACTACAACCCTGGTAATAGCCAACCCTCTCTGCTTACTCTATGCTTGCACTTGTGCATGTACACTTGGCTGGAGGAAACAAATGAATTTGTTTCTAGTCTTCCAAATATCTTAATGTTGGAGCACCCCATCTTAGAGGCTGTTTGTTTTTTTTTTCCCCTCTCCCATCTACACTAATTCCCTTACTGATCTCAGACACTCTGCAATGGGCAAATCAGAAATGTTAGACCTGCCCTCACTTAATGCAGAGATTCAAAGACTTAGGGAGATTGAAATGTTAGAGTGGATTTGACAGTTACGACCCAGGCATCCACACTGGGAAGGTCCAGAAAATATTCTCAGCACTACCATGAGAAACAGACTTCTGAGAAGAACCCCAACATCTTTGAAGAACTCTGTGATTGCTCTTGATTTTAGGCCAGACCTTACAACAGGGATTGCAGTCACTGAATTGGAAAACCCAAATGCAATGGGAGTAACTATATCCTGGCTGGCAGGGATCTGCCAAAGGCAAGGACAGTATGACCATAATGGACAGCAAAGCAGCAGCAATCAGAATAGTCTGACTTGTATAGACCTAAGGCATTAGCTAGTTGATCATGTCATTCCTAGAAATGCAATAGATAGGAAGCCTACTAAATTCTTTCTTGATCTGTCTAAGCAGGAAAATTCTAGGTCAAGAGAACAAAAGTTTAACCTGAACCATAAAAAGACAGGTTTCAAGGTCCCTCATTCATTTCCTAGATTTGATCTGGTTTATAGACACAGGTTAAAGTGTCTGCCTGCAATGTGGGAGACCTGGGTTTGATCCCTAGGTCGGGAAGATACCCTGGAGAAGTAAATGGCAACCCATTACAGTATTCTTGCCTGGAGAATCCCATGGACAGAGGAGCCTGGGGGGCTATAGTCCATGGGGTCGCAAAGAGTTGGACACGACTGAGCGACTTAACTAACTTTATAGATCCAGAACCCATTGGATGAACTGCCAAAAATTTATACTGTTAATCATTCTCCCAGCCTTTCCCAAAGTAACCCACAGTTTTTGCCAGGGTAACTGTGATTGGGCAAAAGGAAATTGATTAATTAGTGTTTGGGTGGACTAATGTCAGTGTTGACTCAGAACTGACATTAATTCCAAGAGATCTAAAACATGTTNTCCCAGCCTTTCCCAAAGTAACCCACAGTTTTTGCCAGGGTAACTGTGATTGGGCAAAAGGAAATTGATTAATTAGTGTTTGGGTGGACTAATGTCAGTGTTGACTCAGAACTGACATTAATTCCAAGAGATCTAAAACAGTGATCTAGCAGTCAGAGTAAGAGCTTATAGAGGTCAAGTGGTCAATGGAATTTTAGCTCAAGGCTGTTTCACACTGAGTGAGCCCAGGGGGTCTCTAACCTATTCTGTGGTTATTTCCCAATACCAGAATTATTGGAATAGATATACTCAGCAGCTAGCAGAATCCCCACAATGGCTCCCTGACCTACAGAGAGAGGGTTATTCAAACGGGAATAGCAAGGTGGAATCCATTAGAACTGCCTCTACCTAGGAATATAGCAAACTAAAAGCACTGCCCTATTCCTGGAAAGACTGCAGTAGATTAGTGCCACAATCAAGGACCTGAAAAACGCAGGCATGGTGATTCCCACTACATCCACATTCAACTCATCTATGTAACCCATGCAGAAGAGAGATGCATCTCAGAGAATGACAATGGACCATCATAAGCTTAATCAGGCGGATAGGCCAGTTGCAGTGCTCTCTCAGATAAAGCTCCATTGCCTGAGCAAATAAACACATCCCCTGGCACCTGACACGCAGCTATTGAGCTGACAAATGTTTGCTTGCTTTTTCTTGTAACTATTGGTAAGACCAGCAGAAGCAGTTTCCAGCTAGCAAGGCCAAAAGCAATACACTTTCGCTCTCCTACCTCAAGGGACTATGAACTCTCCAGTTCTAATTAAGGGGTCATAATCTAATTCACAGGTATCTTGATTACCTTTCTCTTCCAAAAGATAGCACTTGCTCCATTACACTGATGGTGTTATGCTCATTGGGCCTGATGAGCAAAAGATGGATCTGGGGTAGGAACTACTCTACACTTAATGGTAAGATGTTTGCATACCAATAAAAAATAAATCTGCAACAATGGCCTCATGGGGAGTTCCCTAAATCAGCTGACAGAGGAAAAGAAGCCTCTGGCCTTGTTTACAGATGATTTTGGACAATATACAAGCCCCACCCAAAAGTGGATGGCTGTAGTAATACAATCCCTTGCTCTGGGGCATCCCTGAAGGGCAATGGTGAAGGAAATCCTGCCAGTGGGCAGACTTCGAGCAGGGAATCTGGCTGTTCACTTTGATTGGAAGGAGAAATAGCCAGATATATGATTACAGAATGATTCCTGGTCTATGGCCAATCACTTTTTCCCTAGCCACCCCTATCATCGCCCAGTGTTCTCATGGACAAAGTGGCCGTGGTGACAAGGATGAAGGTTAGACACGGACTCAGAAACATGGACTTCCACTTCCACTCCTCAAGGCCAACGTGGCTACGGCCACTGCTGAGCACTGAACCTTCCAACAGCAGAGACCAACCCTCGGGTTACCATGCCTTGAATGCTAGCCAGCGATCTGGTGGCAGGTTGATTACCATGGACTCTTTCCATCATAGAAGGGGAAATGTTTTGTTCTTACCGGAATAAATATTGACTCTAGATATAAATTTGCCTTTCCTGCACACAGTGCTTCTGCCAAAACTATCATCCATGAACTTACAGAATGCTTCATCCATCATCGTAGTACTCTAGGCAGCACTGCTTCTGATCAAGAACTCACTTCACAACAAATGAAGTGAGGTCCTGGACCAACATTCACAGAATTCACTGCTCTTGCCATGTTTCCCATCTCCCTGAAGCAGCTGGCTGGATAGAATACTGGAACAGCATTTCCAGCGAGGTGACTAGAACTTGCAGAACTGTAGCCAAGTGTTCCAGAATGATTATATGCTTTGAATCAGCATCCAATACCGGGTGCCGTTTTTCTCATAGTCAGAATTCATAAGCCCAGAAACGAAAGGGTAGAAATGGGACTGGTACCACTCAACTATTTCTCCTAGTGACTTACTAGCAAAATGTTTGCTCCCTGTTCTTGAGAACTTATGCTCTGCTTGTAGAATGCTTCCACCAGGAAATGCAACAGTGATTCCATTGAATCTCAAGCTAAGAATGCCACCGCTACTGCTACTGCTAAGTCGCTTCAGTCTTGTCCGACTTTGTGCGACCCCATAGATGGCAGTCTACCAGGCTCCCCTGTCCCTGGGATTCTCCAGGCAAGAACACTGGAGTGGGTTGCCATTTCCNTTGTCCAGTTAGGCTGAGGGGAGTGAAGGCAGTGCCTCGAGGAGTGTGGCTGCCATGAAAGGGGGTGTGCGGGACTTGGACACAGGGCCATCTGGAGCTGGGCGAGGCTGTGGGGAGCTGTCGCTCGCACGCGCTCGTGGGCAGCAAAGCCAAGGCAGGCACAGGGCCAGGGAACAAGCTGGGGTGTTTGGGATGGGGGACGCCTCTGGGCTTGGCATCTGCATCTGGCTTTTCCACTCTGACCCTTCGGCTTAGCTCATCTGTCTGGAAAGCGTTTCATTCTGGTCGAAAGCGGTTGCCAGCGCAGAGGGATTGGGGGATGGCGGCAACATGGGACAGAGGGCCACTGATGGGGAATGGAGGAGACTCAGGAAGGGGGTCCCAGCAGAGGCCCTTGGGGATGTGAGACCCTCGGCCTCTGGGCTAGGACTTGAGCAAAGGCCGAGCTGGGGTCCTGATTCTTGGTCCTCTGGACTCTATCTTGGGCTGCAGGTAATAACTTGGAGCCCCAGAGGCAGGCGCTGGCCCCGAGACCATGGCACAGGGTGGGCCAGGCTGAGTGGCTCAGCTGGTGGGAACTTGGCTCGCCCCAGGCAGCAGGGGCCAGAGGGAGGACGGAGAGCTAGCCAACAAATGATTTCACAAACAACAGCTGACTTTCGGAAACCCAGTGCAGGAGAGTGGATGATTTGATTACAGGCCAGTCTTTAAAACTGAAGCCAGCGGCCTTGGCTGAAGAGTGCTTTTACATAATTGAGTAGGAAAGTTCATTGCCAAGATGGGAAGCGCTTCCTATAGCGCTGGGTTCGGCTCAGCAGACCCCGCTCTCCCTGGTTCCTGAGGGGCCCTGCGTTCCCTGCAGCCCTAATTGCACCATTAAGATGTGAGAGTGCCAGGCTTGCAGGGCTGGCTGCAGGTCGCGGGTGCAGCAGGAGAGCCGGAACTACAGCTTAATCATGCTCTCGCCCAGAGTGGCCTCTTGGGCACTAGAGGGGCTGTGGTCAGCTCGCCGCTTGAACACACGTGAGTTTGGCAAGTCACCGAGTGCTCTGTGATTCTGACCCTATAAAAACAACACCTCCTCCAGCCGTTTAGAGTTTGGAAGAGCACGCGGGGAGTGGGAGGTGCAAACCGTCTTGGGAACGAGAGCCTGGGAGCAACAGACGCTCCAGCTCTTCCCCAGGAAGTCATGGTTGGCCTGCACCACTTTTTCCCGTGAGAAAAGGCACGTACTTGCCCGCTGCGTAGACTTCTGCGGTATCGAAGAGGTTGATGCCATTGTCGTAGGCCAAGGTCATTAGCTGCTCTGCCATCTGAAATGAGAAAATCCGGGTTACTCACAGGCAGCACTGTCTTGCCAGCCCAGGCGGAGTGGGGCCTGGAGACTCAGAGCTCAACCTTGGGGGTCTGGGGAGGTCCTCTGAGTGCCCAGGCCCTGTCCCTGTGTTCTTACGTCCTCTCCTGCCGCAGGGCGAATGTGGAAGCAGCTCAGCCACAGACCCACAGAGAAGAAAGAAGCCAGGATGCATGAAGAAACAGCCTCTGGAGTGTGAATTTTTTTCTTTTTTTCAGCTGCACTAGTAGGCTTCCCACAGAGAAGGCAATGGCAACCCACTCCAGTACTCTTGCCTGGAAAATCCCATGGGCGGAGGAGCCTGGTAGGCTGCAGTCCATGGGGTCACTAAGAGTCGGACACGACTGAGTGACTTCACTTTCATGTATTGGATAAGGAAATGGCAGCCCACTCCAGTGTTCTTGCCTGGAGAATCCCAGGGACGGGGGAGCCTGGTGGGCTGCCGTATATGGGGTCGCACAAAGTCGGACATGACTGAAGCGACTTAGCAGCAGCAGCAGGCTTCCCAGGTGGCACTAGCGGTAAAGAAACCATCTGCCTATGCAGGAGACATAAGAGGTACAGGTTCGATTCCTGGGTAGGGAAGGTCCCCTGGAGGAGGGCATGCCAACCTACTCCAGTATTCTTGCTTGGAGAATCCCATGGACAGAGGAGCCTAGCAGGCTGCAGTCCATAGGGTTGCAAAGAGCTGGACATGCCTGAAACAACTTGGCAAGCACACGACAAGTGAGATCTCAGTTCCCTGACCAGGAATTGAACCCGTGCTCTCTGCAGTGGCAGTGTGGAGTCTTAACTACTGGACCACCAGGGAAATCCCATGGGTTGTGAATTTCTTGTGAGCAGGGACCCTGCCTGTTGGGTCATCACAGGGCTTAGCACCTGTACTGAGTTGAATCCTGCCCCCCAAATTCACATCCACATAGACTCTCAGAATGTGACCTTGTATACCCGTGGGGTTTTTGCACATGTGATCAGTTCAGATGAGGTCACACTGCATTATGGTGAGTCCTACGTCCAACATGAGTGGTGTCTTTATATGAATAGATGCAGACACACAGGGAAGAGGCCGTGTGGAGATGGAGGCAGAGGTTAGGGTAAAGGGTCTACAGTTCAAGGAATGCCAAGAATGGCCAACCTCCAGCAGATCTGGGGGACAGGAATGTAATTCCTTCAGAGCCTTGGAGGCAGTGCGGCCCTGTGGACACCTTGACTTTGGACTTCTGGCCTCTGGAACTGTGAAGAAATTTCCTTTGTTTTACACCACTCAGTTTGTGGGACTTTGTTCCGACTGTCCTGGGAAATGAACACAGACGACAGCAGGGGCATGATAAAACTTGGCAGGATCCATTCAGTTCAGTTGCTCAGTCGTATCTGGCTCTTTATGACCCCATGGACTACAGCATGCCAGGCTTACCTGTCATCACTAACTCCTGGAGCTTGTTCAAACTCATGTCCATTGAGTCAGTGATGCCATCCAACCATCTCATCCTCTCTTGTCCCCTTCTCCTCCCACCTTCAATCTTTCCCAGCATCAGGGTCCTTCCTAAAGAGTCAGTTCTTTGCATCATGTGGCCAAAGTATTGGAGCTTCAGCTTCAGCATCAGTCCTTCCAGTGAATATTCAGGGTTGATTTCCTTTAGGATTGACTGGTTTGATCTTTTTGTAGTCCAAGGGACTCTCAAGAGTCTTCTCCAACACCACAGTTCAAAAGCATCAGTTCTTCGGTGCTCAGCTTTCTTTATGGTCCAACTCTCACATCCATACATGAACATGACTATTGGAAAAACCATAGCCCTGGTAGCTCAGCTGGTAAAGAATCCTCCTGCAATGTGGGAGACCCTGGTTCGATTCCTGGGTCAGGAAGATGCACTGGAGAAGGGATAGGCTACCCACTTCAGTATTCTTGGATTTCCCTGGCGGCTCAGCTGGTAAAGAATCTGCCTGCAATGCAGGAGACCTGGGTTGGATCCCTGGGTTGGGAAGATCCCCTGGAGAAGGAAACAGCTATCCACTCCAATATTCTGGCCTGGAGAATTCCATGGACTGTCCAAAACATGGGGTTGCAAAGAGTCGGACATGACTGAGTGACTTTCATTTGATGAGACCGACCTTTGTCAGCAAAGTAATGTCTCTGATTTTTAATCTGTTGTCTAGGCTGGTCATAGCTTTTACTTCAAGGGGCAAGCATCTTTTAATCTCATGGCTGCAGTCACCATCTGCAGTGATTTTGGAACCTAAGAAAATAAAGCCTGTCACTGTTTCCATTGTTTCCCCATCTATTTGCCATGAAGTGATGGGACCGTATGCAAACTACAGCTAAAATGTTTCTGTGGGGTCAAATCCCTCGAATTCTTCCCAGCAACTGCAGCGGGTGAAGTGATTGTTTGCAGATGGAGAAACTGTCCTCCTCAGTTAACTCTGTGGCCTCGGCTTGTGCTTCTCCAGGCAAGGAGCCGAGGAAATCTGCCTGCAATTGACAGCTCCCTCCAAGATGCAGTGGAGAACTCTCTGGCTTTCTGGACAGAGCAGGCATCCTTCTGAGCGGGGATCATGGATCCAAACTCCTCCCCTAGCCATTTCTCAAAGCTCAACTCAGAGCACCAATCTTCCCTCTCAGGCCAGCCCAGGGTACAGTGAGTAATACTAGGTGGGCCAAAAAGTTCATTTGAGTTTTTCCAAAAGATCTTTTAAAAATAAATTTTGTTCTTGGCTGTGCTGCACAGCATATGGGATCTTAGTTCCCTGACCAGGGATCAAACCCACGCGCCTTGCATTGGAAGCATGGAATCTTAACCACTGGACCACCAGGGAAGNCTGTCTTGGTTGCAGCACTCAGGATCTTTATTGCGGCTGTTGGGCTCAGTAGCTGAAGGCTGTGGGCTCCAGAGGGCAGGCTCAGTGGCTGAGGTGCGAGAGCTCGGTTGCCCCACTGCATGTGGGATCTTAGTTTCCTGACCAGGGATCAAACCCACGCGCCTTGCATTGGAAGCATGGAATCTTAACCACTGGACCACCAGGGAAGTCCCTAGATTCTATGGAAAAACCTGAATGAACTTTCCACATTTAACCCTCAAAAACTGTAGGACAGAAAGTCAGCCAGTTATGGTTTCTAGGAGCTTCTCATAACACCAAACGCAGAAGCTCCACTGGCCAGGAAGGTATGGAGAGAGAGGCTGGTGCTCAGTGTGTATCAGTGGGGTGAAGGGGAGGCTCAATCGCTGCCTATGGGCAGGTGACTGGTGCGACCAAATCCCTTTTCTCTTCAAGAGAAGCCAGAAATCCAGGATACTGGGGTTGTGTTCAGTTGCCAAGTCATGTTAGACTCTTTGGCATCCCAATCTTTCACTATCCTCCTGGAGTTTGCTCAGACTCATGTGCATTGAGTCGGTGATGCCATCCAACCATCTCATCCTCTGTTGTCCCCTTCTCTTTCCCTCAGTCTTTCCCAGAATCCGGGTCGTTTCTAATGAGTCAGTTCTTTGCATCAGATAGCCAAAGTACTGGGGCTTCAGCTTCAGCCCCAGTCCTTCCAATGTACATTCAGGGTTGGTTTCCTTTAGGATTGACTGGTTTGAACTCTTTGCTGTCCAAGAGACTCTCAAGAGTCTTCTCCAACACCAGCATTTGAAAGCATCGATTCTTCGGCACTTAACCTTCTTTATGGTCCAACTTTCACATCCGTACATGACTACTGGAAAAACCACAGCTTTGACAATACGGACCTTTGTCGGCAAAGTGGCGTCTCTGCTTTTTAATACTCTGTCTAGGTTTGTCATCGCTTTTCTTCCAAGGAGCAAGCATCTTTGAATTTCATGGCTGCAGTCATGGTCCACAGTGATTTTGGAGTCCAAGGAAAGAAAATCTGCCACTGTTTCCATTGTTTCTCCATCTATTTGCCATGAAGTGATGAGACCAGATGCCATGGTCATAGTTTTCTGAATGTTGAGTTTTAAGCCAGCTTTTTAATTTTCCTCTTTCACCTTCATCTAGCAGCTCTTTGGTTCCTCTTTGCTTTCTGCCAGGATGGTGTCATCTACCTGTCTGAGGGTGTTGATATTGGGGAGAGCGTGTAAAATCTGTTTCAAATATTGGCAGCAAATCCCAAACGTTTCAGAGGCTGAGCAGGTCAAAGCTAGCCCCATCAGTCAGCTGCTGTCATCAGAGTAGGAAGGCTCCTTGGTGGGGGAGTTTTCTGCATTCCCGCCCCCCACCAGAGCAGACTGGCTCCTCTCCTCCCTCCTGTGGCTCAAGTGTAGCAATATTTCCAAAACAACTGCCTTCTCCAGGAGCCCTCCCTTCCTCCTCCTCCTGTTTCTCCTCCTTTCTTCCTCTCTGTCCCCTGGGCTGGAATGCTCTGGGTCATCAAGTGGCTTACTCTCTCCTGTCTGCCTCCCAGTCCTCCTTTCTCTGTTTTCCTGTTCTCTGTAGTCAGCTACATAATGGCTCCCAAAGATATCTGGTCCCAGAATCTGTGAATGTCACCTTAGGTAACATTCGTGTTACATTTACAGATGTGATTAAATTAAAGGGAGATTCTCCTGAATGAGCTATGCGTGCTTAGTCGCTCAGTTGTGTCTGTTACTCAGTCATGTCTGACTCTTTGCGACCCCACGGACTGTAGCCCACCAGGCTCCTCTTTCCATGGGATTCTCCAGGCAAGAATACTGGAGTGGGCTGCCATTCCCTTCCTTCTCCAGGGGATCTTCCTGACCCAGGGATTGAACTCGAGTCTCTTGCATCTCCTGCATTGGCAGGTGGATTCTTAACCACTGCACTACCTGGGAGGCACTGGAATGAGCTACATGAGTCCTAAATGCCACCACAATGTCTTTATAAGAGGGAAGTTGCAGGAGATTTGACACAGACAGGAGAAGGGGATGTGACCACAGAGGCAGAAGCTGGGGTGGTGTGGCTATAAGCTGAGGACTGCAGGCAGCCCCCGGACATTGCAAGAATCAGGAGCGATTTTCCCCTGAAGCCTCCACTGGAAGCGTGGCCCTGCTGACCTTAATTTCAGCCTAGTGATACCAATTTTGGATCTTGGCCTCCAAAACCAGGAGAGGATAAATGTCTATTGTTCTAAGCCATGCGGTTAGTGGTTAATTTCTTACAGCAGCCACAGGAAAAGAATGCATTCTTCATGGTTCATTTAACATATTCTTATTGGGACTAAGATGTGCTTATGAGGTTTCCCTGGGGGCTCAGTGGTAAGGAATCCAACTGCCAGTGCAGGAGACAAGGCTTCGATCCCTGACAAGGGTTCGACCCCTCATCCGGAAAGACACCGCACGCTGCGGAGCACCTAAGCCTGTGCTGTACAGCCTGGGAGCTGCCACTGCTGAGACCACACGCTGCAACTGTTGAAGTCTGCACACTCTAGAGCCCATGCTCCCCAACAAGAAAAGCCACTGCAATGAGAAGCCTGCGTGCACAGCAACAAAGAGCCAGCACGGCCAAAAACAAACATATAAATAAATAAAATTAAAAATAAAATTACTCTGATTATTCAGGTTTTTTTTTTTTTTTTAAGGATATGCTTAGGATCTGTGATCTGTCGCACTCTCCAGACAGAGAGCAGCCCAAGGGCAGGGACCTGGCCCTTGGCAGGTGCTCAGACAGCATGAGCTGACAGAGGAAGAAAGAAAGATCTGAAGACAATTCTAACTACACCCAGGACAGTGCCTGGGTGACTGTGAACAGGAAGAGAATGGGGGAATCTGGGAAATTTCAGGGCTGATTTTTGGTCTGCTATGATTTTGGTGTAATTTCTTTTCCAGATTTTTCTAAGTAAATGCTTTCCAGTGGTATTGGAGAAGACTCTTCCGAGTCCCTTGGATTGCAAGGAGATTAAACCAGTCAATCTTAAACGAAATCAACCCTGAATATTCATTGGAAGGACTGATGCTGAAGCTGAAGCTCTTATACTTTGTCCACCTGATGCGAAGAGCCAGCTCTTGGAAAAGACCGCGATGCTGGGNGATTGCAAGGAGATTAAACCAGTCAATCTTAAACGAAATCAACCCTGAATATTCATTGGAAGGACTGATGCTGAAGCTGAAGCTCTTATACTTTGTCCACCTGATGCGAAGAGCCAGCTCTTGGAAAAGACCGAGATGCTGGGAAAGATTGAGGGCAGGAGGAGAAGGGGGCAACAGAGGAGGAGATGGTTGGATGGCATCACTGACTCAATGGACATGAGTTTGAGCAAACTCTAGGAGATGGTGAAGGACAGGGAAGCCCGGTGTGTGCAGTCCATGGGATTGCAAAGAGTCAGACATGACTTAACGACTGAACAGCAATCATACGGTTTTTTCCCTGCAACACTGCGTCTGTGGCATGCAGACGGCTGTCTCTGCTCTCTTCTGTGCTGTTTCATCATGGTCCTGTCCCATGTCAGTCATCAAAACACGGCTTCTAAAGACTTTCTCTCTGTGGGTGCATCCTGCTTTGTGTAATGGAGTTTCTGTTTTGTGGCTTTTCAGTTATTTTCAATGTCAGAGTCTCAGAGGCTGGGGGCAGAAGGAACTTTGGAAGACACGTGGGCCACCTCCCTGTCATGTCATCTCTACTAGGGGACAGCGTCCTGCCCCAGATCTGGCAGGGGCTGCCGGTTCTGAGGCAAGGAGCCCAGGTGGGGTCCCCTTGCATCGCTCTCCAGGTGTGACCTCAGGCACCTGCTCAGTCTGGAGGTTCTGCTTCTTTGGAATGCGATAACAGCACCCACCTCTCTGAGCTGATAGAGGATTGAGAGCCATAATAAATGTAAAGTTCTCAGCCACTATTTGTATTAAATTTTTATTGCCCAGGTTGCTTGGGGGCGTGGGCCCCAAGGGGGCATTTTCTACCTGAGCAGCTGCGTGAGATCACAGAAAGGGCACTGAACTAGAGTTTGGAAACCTGATTCTGTCCAGGGCAGCTCTGGCACTTTGCCATGTGATGTGAGGCCTACTAACACCGAGTGCTTCCTGCCTCCCTGCCTGACCCATGGAAGTCCCCTTCCCTGGGACAACAACCCACAGATATTTGCAGATGCTGCTGTGACCCCAAAGGATGGCTGACAGCAACCCCTTTCTGTAAAGAGGCTGAGGGTAAATATTTCAGGCTTTTCAGACCAGATGGTCTCTGCAGCAACTTTTCCACTCTGCCCTCATAGCCTGAAAGCAGCCACAGACGATATGTAAATGAACTGACGTGGCTGCCTGCTGAAAAAACTTTATTTACAAAAATGGCTGTGGAATCCATAGAGGTAGAGAGTAGATGAGAGGTGACCGGGGACTGGGGGCTTTTGGCTTACTGAGTACAGAGTTTCTGTTTGGGGTGATGAAAAATGCTGGAAATAGAACACGGTGATGGTTGCACAGCAGAGTTAATGTACTTGATACCTGTTTACTTCAAGATAACTGTATGCTTCAAAAATGGTTAACAGGGCACATTTTACATTATGCTTATTTTAACTACAAGAAAAGTGATTAAAATGGCAAATTTTATGTTTCATATATTTAAGAAGAAAGGAAAAACAGAAAATAAAAATAATACAGGCTGGGGACCAGCTTTGGCCCTGGGGCCATCACTTACTGATATTTTCCAAGTTCAGCCAGAAAACACCCCTCTGCTATAGTAAATCCACTGGTTCCTCATTTCTGGGTCTCCCTGGCATCTGGGTACAGTGTCTTGTACATAGGAAGTAACTCTAAAAATAGAACTCTGTTTCTGAATTCCACAGCATGCTGAATGCCTTCCTTTGGATATGAACTTAGTAAGGGACACAGTGTTCCAGGTGGGGTCACCCAGATGGAGTGCCCAGTGGGCCTGGGGCTGCACATGTGTTTCTCTACAGCCCAGATGGTCTTTGCTTTGCCTCCTTGCAGCACTAACCCCGCTGGCTCAGACCAGGCAGTCAGCTAAAGAATAAAATCCAGGCATTCTTCATCTGAACCATAGCAAAATGGGCCCTTAGTCTTGATGTATTGATTTTTTGGGACACTAACTGTAGGATTTAATACAAAAATTCTGCTTGCTCTTTTGTTCAATCATTTTCACCTGTCAGGGCCTTTTAGAACCCTGAATCTGTCATCTGTTGTATCCACCGTCCTTCCAGCTTTGTGTCATTTGCAAACGACTTCCAATGTCTTCATACGTGTCACTGTGTCCCTGATGGGGACACGGGGGACGCCGGAGCCAGCTGTGGTTGTCATCGGGTCATTAATCAATACTCTTTGGCTGCAATGGATCTGTTGCTGAAAAAGTCACCTAATTGGATGGTTACCATCCGACCACTTCTTTGTATCTTTCCCACAAGGACATCATACACAGTGTAGCTAATAATGCCATTCGGAAATGAAGCCACATCCTTGACAGAATTCTGCCACATCGAAAAGGAAGCAGGAGAATCAGACTCAATTTATTTGGGGTAAAGCATGTGGACTCCAGGGCTCCGACCTTCTATGTACTTGGAACCAATCTGGTGGCTGAAGTGAAACAATTGCCTTGACCTTAAAAACTGCCAACTTTACCCTGAGATAGCTCAGACCTAGAACCTCAGAGCAGGGGCGAATATCAACAGTTCTGTAACAGCTACGGTCAGAAGGAACCAGAATGCAAATGAAATGCATCTAGATGGTGACAGAAGCCAAGCTTTCCCTTCAAAAAGTTACTGAGCAATCATAGCTAAAGGTCTCAGATGAACTAATTTATATTTTTAAGGGCTTCCCAGGTGGCACAGTGTTAAAAATCCCACCTGCCAATGCAGGAGATGCAAGAGACACGGGTTTGATCTCTGGGTTGGGAAGGTCCCCTGGAGGAGGGCATGGCAACCCACTCCAGTATTCCTGCCTGGAGAATCCCATGGACAGAGGAGACTGGTGGGCTACAGTCTACGGGGTCTCAGAGAGTCAGACTGACTGAGTGCCCATTCATTTTATAAATGCAACCTTCCCAACAGTAAGCAGGGTGGACGTGAAGGCAGACAGCATCTCGTGCAGAGGTTCTGAGCTCTCTGAGCAAATACCACCGTTCTCACTTCCAAGATACTCACTTCCTGCCCAGAAGTGCATACCAGCCTGGGAATCATCATCCTCTTCAGGACAGACACTGGCCATGCTGCACCCCAGGGTGGGGAGAGAAGCCCCAGCGGGTCTGTCCCGTGGCAGTGGGTGCCACGGGCGCTGGCTCTGTGGCATGCGCAGTTAGCAGGCAGTCAAACACTCATCTGCTTGGTCTTCAGTTTGCAGCAAATTTGCAAATCCACATTCTAATTTTTTAAAATTTGGCTGTGCTGGGTCTTACTTACAGCAGGCAGGACCTTTGATCTTCGTGGCAGCATGCAAGATGTTTAGTTGTGGTGTGTGGGGTCTAGTTTCCTGACCAGGGATCAAACCCAGGTCCTCTGCATTGGGGATGGGGAGTCTTAGCCACTGGACCACCAGAGGAGCCCCACAATCTGCATTTTAAATGCTCTTGACAGACATTTACTGAAGTTTCAAAGCCACGTGGGCATCCTCTGTAGCAGCAGCAGAGATCGCATAGGGCTTGATGATTCGGAAAGTGAGCTCTCTTGGAATTCCCGTAACTGTGGGGTGGGTGTCACATAGATGAGAAACCTGAGTTTCTGGGACTTTAAAGGATCTGCGGAAGCCTCAAGGCACCCAGCTGCTAGGTGTTGGCACCACTGCCTGGCTCACCCTTTCTGCTGTCCCCCAGGGCACCCTGGAGAAACAGAAGGAGGGAGCCATGGAGGCCGCCCTGAGCGCAGACCACCTGGTACATGGCCCTGGTGGCCCTCCCCGGGGCCTGGGGAACAAGGGAGCCCCATCTCACCTCGTCAGTGATCTGGCCTCCGAAGGTCACCCATGTTCCTGGAAGGAGAGACACAGGCTGAAGTCAGAGAATGCCCCCAGGGATGCTAGTTCTCCCGAGGGTGCTTAGACCTCGGGTAGCAGGACACGGCGGTGAGGGGAGAAGGCAGCCGTGGGCCACCTTGCTGCTCTGTGAGAGCGTGTGCTGGGCACGTGTAGACATCTGGCCTTTGGGGCGAGTCTTTGACTCTTGGGGCCAAGGGACCAAGGGGACAGTAAGCACCCAGAGCAGGCAGCTGGCTGGCGGGCTGTGACGGGTTTGCTGGGGCTCTTGCCACTGCAACTCCTATTCCGGGGACACCCTGTGGGCAGCAGGGCCAGGGCTGTCTCTTTGAAGATGCGCTGGTCTGACAGCCATGTCCTCACACTTGCTGGGTGGTGTGTATGTGTATATGTGTGTGTGTGTGTGTGTGTGTGTGTGTGCACTGTGAGGTGGAGAGACAGCATGTTCTTGGAACAGAGATCACATCTGGCAAAAGGAAAAAAAGGGCAAACTCCAACTGCTCTTCATGAGGGACCCTGCTATGTTAGGAAAGAAGGTGCCGGCTTCAGGGACAGGGGGCTTCCTTGGTTCTCGGCTGCTGAGCAGGGGCTGTGTGTGCAGAGCGCCCTGGTGTTCATGAAGGCTGCATCTCTGTCCCCTCCCTGTCCCAGGCCCCTGCACCATGGCAACCAAGCGTCTCCTTCCCCGCAATCCTGGCTCCAGATGCAGCTCCCTCCCCTACCCCCCAGAGGTGACCCCTTCAGCCTTCCCACTGCCCCTGCTTCCGTGGGCACCATGGCACCAAGAGGCCTCCATACTCACCGAGCCCCAGGCAGGAGACCCGCAGGCCCGACTTGCCCAGGTTCCTGGAAGACAAACGTGGTGTGAGTTCTCAGCAGCTCAGGGCAGGACCCATTGTTTCCATTACCCAGTCTCCCGAAGGCCTAGTGCATTTAAAGCTCTGAAGGCCGGGGGTCCTTTGGAGAGAAGCCTGCTGCTCACCCACCCTGAGGTAAAGGGCCAACTGTCTCCCACCCCACATGCCAGGGTATGGCCATATTGCTGGGCCAGGCCATGCTGTGACCACCGCAGGGCCCCGGAAGCCACCTTGGGGAGAAAACACAGAACGGGCCCCGAGTTGTTTCATGGGCTGAAATAAGACTGGTTCAGGCCTTGCGGCCCCACTCTCGTGAGAAGCTTCTCTTTGCATTTCTTTAGTGTCACGTCTGTATTTTGTGCATCTTCACTTCCCCTCTTCGTGGAATACAGGACAAGTTAGTCCCACATCCCTTGGGCCATGTGGCCCCTGGCCCTGTCTCTCTGCAGGAGGAATGGGGGGAGATGAGAGCCCCACTGAGGGGTGCCCATGGCCACAGCAGGCCTGACCCCCAGCCAGAGCCACGGAGCAGGGCGAGAGCTAGACTGACTCCTGGCGGCACATGTCCTGGTCAGGATTAGTGGCCACAGCTGCGTGGATGGCCCGGGGCCCCACCACAGCCTGCTTAGCACCTGCCAGTGGGGCCTGTCCCAGGTCCATGGGGACCAGCTGCAGGCTGTCATTAATGCCCTCAGGGGGTCATGGAGGGCAGCAGCACCCTGCTGAGGCTTGGGCTTCCTGTCCAGCCTGGCCCGTCCCTCCTGCCAAGGCTGGCTGGGCTGGAGCTTGCCAGACAGCAGCGGGCAGGGTGGCCCTGTCACTGATTCCCCCAAAGCTCAGTGTGGCACCCTGGGGAGAAAGTTGGATTCCACCCAGACTTTGAGAACACGCTCCCCACCCCAGTGGTGGCCCCCACTCCAGCCCTTTTTGGAAGTCGCCAGATGGTGAGGTAGACAAGTGGCAGGGTGCGAGTCCACCTCCCTCCTGAGGCATCCCGGTCCTGGGACCAGCCCGAGCTGTGATATCCCACGGGTG
>SJYV01009767.1:0-16443 GCA_006410875.1 Neotragus pygmaeus | reverse complement strand
GGCCAGGCCCCAGGTGAGCTCCGGCGACGCGCGCAGCGGGCCCGGCTCCGGGTCTCTTCCTGCGGTACCGCCCCGGTCTCAGCCCAGACGCTCCGCGGGCCAAGAGGAGCCTCGGCACCCCCAGGCTCCAGGCTCGGCCCTGGCTCCTGGGAGCCGAAAACCGCCACGCGCTTCCGCCGGCAGGAGCCGCGATCGCCACTCACCTGCGGCCCAGACTCGAGGCTCGCGCGGCCGCGGGGGCGGGGCGGCTCACCTGGGCCGGGAGCGCGGCGGCGACAGCCCCAGCGACGGCGGCAGGTGCGGCCCCGCCCAGCGGTCGGGGCGAGGCGGGCCCTAGTGTCGCGCTGTGCGCCCGCAGGCTGGTTGGTGTCCAAGAATGTCCTGCGCTCAGCCCTGTGGGGTCGCGGCCGCCGGGCCTGGGGGCAGAGGCCAAACCGGCCCTACCAACCCGGGCTGTCTTGGTGCCCCAGGGACTCCTCGGAAATTCCGCCGCCCCCAGGGGTACCTGCGGCAGTTCCGGCCCTGGCCCAAGCCCTTCCTCTTCCTCCAGGAAGCCTGCCGAGACTCCTGCCCCTAATAGGCGCAGGCACTCGTCACTTTTCCGTGGAGAGGGGAGGTTACTGCATTCCAGGCCTTTCCCCCTCTGGACCTCAGTTTCCCAGCTAACCCTGTTGTCAGGTCCCACCCTTTCCCACCTCATGGACTGCAGCACATCAGGCTCCCCTGTCCTCCACCAGCTCCCAGAATTCGTTCAGATACCTGTCCACCGAGTCGGTGATACTATCTAACCATGTCATCATCTGCTGCCTTCTCTTGCCTTCAATCTTTCCCAGCATGTCTTTTTCAATGAGTCAGCTCTTCGCATTAAGTGGCCGAAATATTGGATTTTCAGCTTCAGCAACAGTCCTTCCAACGAATATTTAGGGTTAATTTCCTTTAGGATTGACTGGTGTGACCTCCTTGCAATCCAGGAGACTCTCGAGAGTCTTCTCCAGAACCACAATTTGAAAGCGTCACTTCCTCAGTGCTCAGTATGCTGTATGGCCCAACTCACATCCATACATGACTACTGGAAAAACCGTTGCTTTGACTGTTTGGACCTTTGTGGGCAAAGTAATGTCTCTGCTTTTTAATGCTCTGTTCTAGGTTTACCATAGCTTTCCTTCCACGGAACAAGCACCTTTTGATTCCATGGCTGCAGTCACCGTCCGCAGTGATTTTGGAGCCCCAGAAAATAAACTCTGCCACGGTTTCCGCCTTTTCCTCTTCCGTTTGCTGTGAAGCGATGGGACTGGATGCCATTCAGTTCTTTGAATGTTGAGTTTCAAGTCAGCTTTTCACTCTCCTCTTTCACCCTCAGGAAGAGGCTCTTTAGTTCTTCCTTGCGTTCTGCCATTTAAGTGGTATCATCTGCATATCTGAGGTTGCTAATTTTTCTCCCGGCAGTCTTGATTCCAGCCCGGCATTCTGCATGATGTACTCTGCATATAAGTTAAATAAACAGGGTGACAGTATACAGTCTAGATATAATCCTTTTCCAGTTTTGAACCAGTCAGTTGTATGTCTGGTTCTAACTGTTGCTTTTTGACCTACATACAGATTTCTCAGGAGGCAGGTACAGTGGTCTGGTACTTCCATCTCGTTAATAATTTTCCAGTTTGTTGTGATCCACACAGTCAAAGGTTTTAGCATAGTCAGTAAAGCAGAAATAGATGTTTTTCTGGAGGGACCTTGCTTTCTTGATGACCCAACAAATGGCAATTTGACCTCTGGTTCCGCTGTTTCTTTAAAACCCAGCTTGTAGGTCTGGCAGCTCTCAGTTCAGTACTGCTGAAGTCTAGCTTGAAGGATCTTTAGCATAACCTTGCTAGCATGTGAAAGGATTTTTGAGTATAAACTTGCTAGCCCTGAGGGCAGACATAACCCATCAGAGACCCAGACATCTACAGAAAATTTTTATTTTATTATAGAAAATTCTGCTGGTTGAAGGGAACCAGGGGGTGGGGCAAGATCTGGGGCCCAGAAGTCAGAGGGCAGCCCAGGAAAGAGGCCAGCCTCCCTGCACTGTGGCCCGCCCTCCCCCTCTAGGGCTGGCAGGAGTCCCTGAGAGTTCAAGTCAGACAGTACCAAGCCTGAGACCTAACACATGGAACAGGCCTCACAGACCACAGACAAGGGTGCAGATCAGACACCCCAAACACACAGGGGCTCCCAGGGCCCCCACATGCACTCGGGTCTTCTTAAAGCTCCCTACACACAGCCAGCCAGGCTGGGGTGGGAGGCGGTGGTGGCAGCTCCTGAGTCGTGGGCCTCTGGGCACCACCTGCTCCGGGTCCCCTACACGTCTGTGCTCTTGGGGCTGCAGCTGGAGGCAGGAAAGGGGTTGAGTGGGCCCAGCCCAGCCACCCCCCACTCCCAGCCAGCCCCGCCCCTCCACNTATATATATATGGCTACCATATGACCCAGCAATTTTACTCCTAGCTCTATACCCAAGAAAAATGAAGCCATATGTTCACACAAAAACTTGTACACAAATGTCCACAGCAACATTATTCATAATAACCAAAAAGCAGAAACAACTGATATACAGATAAATAAAATGTGGAATATTATTCAACAACAGAAATGACAAATTGATAGGTGCTACAACATGTATGAACCTTGAATACATTATGCTAAAAGAAAGAAGCCCAAAGACCAAATACTGTATAACACTAATTATATGAAATGTCCAGAATAAGCAAATCTATATAAACAGGAAATAGGTTAGTGGCCTAGGGGTAGAAGAATGGGGGAGAAGGAGTGATGTCAGTGAGTGTAAGATTGCCTTTTGAAATGATGAAAATGTCCCCAAATTCACTGTGGTGATGGTTGTACAACTTAGTGAATATACTAATACCAATGAACTGTACATTTTAAATGTGTGGATTATAGTGTGTGAACTATATTTCAACAAACCTGTCATACACAAAGAAAAAGATCACCATCGAGCTTCTATAAGCATTCTTTCAGGACCAGAGACATATTTACCTTTAGGTAAATATGACCAAAAAACCCAGCTCTATCAAAGCATATTTAAGAAAGTGGAAATTCAGGGTCATTCATGGAAAATCAAACTAAAAGGAATAATTAGAGATTCAGCTACATTTTGGAACTGCCTCAAGATTCTTTTTAAATGTCAGATCTGATTTATCATTGATTAATCCATAAAAGCAAAAGCCTTGTACTGGATATCTTGTACTGGGATTGTTTCAATGTATATTCTGTCTTTACCCGATGAGCTCATTCATTTGGCTGCTGTAACTTGGAGTTATCAGATGCTGCATTTACTAAGCAACACCACCTTTTCAGAACCAATTATTAAAGACATACAGTCCCTGCTATGTTTGGTGTTAAAACTGACTAACCTACCTATAGTTCTTTCAGATTTAAAAACTAAAGCTGATTCTGTTAGCTTCCTTTTTCTTTTCCCAAACTTCCTCTTAAAGTCTGTCTTCGTGATTCCTTTCCTCCTTGTGCAAATTCAAACAAGGGATGTCAATGTGAAATAAATTCTGTATGGTATTTGAGAAGTATGCTGGCAGCCATAGCTACCCTGATCCTAGATGGGAAGACACCCAAACCTTCCTCCTGGAACCCTAGATTGAGTTTCTTCTATGGCCAGCAGCACATAACCCCAGACCTCTGCAACTGCTGTGCAGCCTCCTATTGAAAAAAACGTCAGCCATTTCCACGTATAAAGCTATATTTATACTCCACCACGTTATGATAGAAAAGAAAACCCACTGCAATTTAATATATGCTTCGGGATTAAACTTGCTGATGGAACTACATCAGCCTCCACCCCACCAAAGAAAATAAGGAATCACGCTAAAGAAATACACTCCATCCCCAACTAACTCATTTTCTTCATTAAATTTGCCAACTCTGCTCTACATATCTGAGTGTGGGGTTTTGTTTTCTTTTCCCGCCCCCCTCCCCCCNAAAATCACTGCAGATGGTGACTGCAGCCATGAAGTTAAAAGACGCTTGCTCCTTGGAAGCTCTCCACCTTTTTTGCTCCAGTCTCTGGTACTTCTTCTTCAGGACTTCATTCTTCACAGACTGTGGGACATCGGGTACGAACCAGGCCGCAATGAGCTTGATGCACAAGGCCACGTGCTGGGGATAGCAGACAGGGGAGGTCAGGAGGGCTGCACAGGGACCCCAAGGGCCGGAGAGCCACCCCACCCCAGGGCCCCTGCCATGCGGGCTCACCTCGAAGAGGATGAGGAAGGCCAGGCGCATGGCCAGGAGGAACCAGAGCTGCTCCGAGAGGCTGGGGTCCTGAGCAGAGAAATAGTCCCGGTACCTGGGGGGGGCAGATGAGGTCAGGGGTCAGGCGTTCAAAGGGTGCTCACAGGGGGTGGGGGTCCAAACCTGCACTCGGTCACATTCTCCCAGCCCTCGATTTTGGCAGGATCCTGGAAGTCTTTGGTGTAGAACACGGACAGGCTGTGGTTGACATAGCCGGTGAAGCAGCTGCGGGCAGAGGACAGGAGCTTGGTGTGGCCCCTCAGGCTTCCGGAGTGCTGGCTCGAATCCGGCCCGACGCAGTGGGGACCGTCAGGGTGGGCCCCTGTGCAGACCCTCTCCTCCTCCTCTGTACATGGGAGACGGGCCCTCGGGGAGGCTGAAGGGACTCTCAGGGGCTGGGGGAGCCTTCCCAGGAGAGACCCCTGGAGACCCAGGCTGGAGGAGCTGGATGAGGACACCGTGCAGACCCCACAAAGCGTCTGACTTCAGAAGGGGAGCCATTCCCGTAGCGTTTGTTCAGAAGATGGCTAGCTCTGGGACATTAACACCCTCCTGGGGTCCAGCCCGCACTCCAGGCTCCACCCAGGGTCTGCAGGTCGGCACAGGGCGGGAGGAGAGCCCCCCAGGAGAAACTGGGAGCATCGAGCCCTGCCTGGGGCTCCCTGGGGGTGGGGGCGGTTTCTCAGGGGCCCCTGGACAGTTTGAGACCCCCGGGGGCTGTGTGGCAGAGTCCCCTTACTCGACTTCAGATTGGGCCCCTCTCCGGCAGGGGCCATAGCGGTACTTGTACACCACGCGGGGGATGAACTCGGACGTGAAGGCGATGACCATCCCATTGGCGATGACCGCCAGCACACCGATGATCTCCAGCACCTGCAGCCAGGTCCCTGGGCCACAGAAGGGAGGGAGGCCTGGTCTGCCTACGAGCCTCCTCCCCCGGCCCCACTGATTCCCCAAGGCTAGGAGCCCAGATGGCCAAGGGCTTTGTCACACTCATGCCTGTGGTGACTGCAGGCCCCTGATGAGGACAGTCTTGGCCAAGGCCAGCAGAGGGCAAACACCACTCTCCTGCACCCTGCTTCTTGACATGGACAGTGAGAGGCCCAGGTCGCCGTCCCCCATGTTATGCCTGAACCTTTCAGCTGTCCCCAGGCTTGCTCTGCCTCCTAGGGGCTGCCCCACCCAGGGCAGGGGCAGACCCCCTTACTGGTCCTGGGAGGAGGCCTTCCTCCCCGGTCTCCCTCCTGCTGCCCTGTCTAGTACTCCATCTGCTTGCTTCATCCCTGACCTCATCCGCCCCGGCAAGGCCAGCCGAGGTGACTGAGTGCCTGCCCCCAGCTGCTGGACCTCTCTCCCCCAGCTTCCTGCTCTGAGAGTCCAGCCTTTCTGCACCCACTTCCCAGCGGCTCTGGCCCTTCAACCCAACTCGGGAGGTGGTGGGGGCATGCCAGCTCCTCCTCTTCCTGGGGCCTGGGCTCAACCCCCAACCCAGCAGACCCTGGGAAGGGCTGGGGGCTGCCGCGGGGTGAGGGCCCCTCTTGCCCCCCAAGGCTTAGAGCTGGGGTTTCAGGGAGACTGGCGCGCTGGCCGCCCTGCCCCTGGCCGGCCCCTGACCTATGTCCTTGGCCTTGCGTGGCACCAGGCGCCGCTGCAGTCGGACCATCTTGATGGCGTCCAGGCGGATCTCCACGAGGTTGCTGAAGAGCGCGAGCAGCGGGGCGAGCGGGAAGGCAGCCACGAAGATGGTGGTGAAGCCGTACTGGATCACTGCGGGAGGGGGCGGTCAGCCTGCGCCTCCTCGCCAGCCCCTCTGGCAGCCCCTCGGCCCCCGGCCCCACCCCGCGTACTCATCTCCATGAACTCGTTGAACAGGCTGAAGGTGTAGACTGGGTTCAGGCGATAGTTGCGCTGCCAGTGGCCCAGCTCAGGGTCCTGAGACAGGGCCCGCAAGGAGCGACACTTGTGCGCCAGCCACCTAGGGCAGGAGAACCGGGTGGAGAATGAGGAGGAGCAGGGAGGAGCAGGGGACCCGGCTCGGGCGGGGCGGGGCTTCCTGCAGGTTCGGGACTCCCTGCGGTGGGCGGCGCCCGGGGCGGGGCTGGGGGTGTCCTCACGGCTTCAGATACTCCACGCAGTTGCTGAGCGTTTGCTTCAGACCCATGATGATGGCCATCTGAACGAACAGGTCCATCATGCAGCCGCTGAGATGGCACTGCAGGGACAAGGCTGGGAGGTGCGCGCGGGCATGGGGCACCGGGAGAGGCCGGGAGGGAGGGCAGCTCGGGAAGAGGGCAGTAAGGCACCAGGACAGGCTGACCTCCTCCAGCTTCCACAGCCCCGCCAGGCGCACCGTCTTCCCGGGGTGACCGTTGATCCTGTGAAGGACAGCCGGGCTGAGGGAGGCGGCAGGAAAGAGTGGGATCAGGGCAGGGCGAGCCTGGAGGGGAGGGAGGCAGACCCGCCCCACAGGTGAGCCTTGCCCAGACACGCCTGTGGGCACGTGCTGGCACACACAAACCGCGAGACCATTCAGGTGTGACCTAAATCAAACGGCTCACGCTTATACAGTGGCAGTGACAAACAGATTCAAGGGATGGCTCTGATAGACACAGTGCCTGAAGAACTTTGGACGGAGGTTCATGACATTGTACAGGAGGCAGGGGTCAAGACCTCCCCAAGAAAAAGAAATGCAAAAAGGCAAAATGGTTGTCTGCTGCTGCTGCTAAGTCGCTTCAGTCGTGTCCGACTCTGTGCGACCCCATAGACGGCAGCCCACCAGGCTCCTCTGTCCCTGGGATTCTCCAGGCAAGAACACTGCAGTGGGTTGCCAAGGTTGTCTGAAGAGGCCTTAAAAATAGCTGAGAAAAGAGAAGCAGAAGGCAAAGGGGAAAAGGAAAGATATACCCATCTGAATGCAGAGTTCCAAAGAATAGCAAGGAGAGATAAGAAAGCCTCCCCCAGTGATCAATGCAAAGAAATAGAGGAAAACAATAGAATGGGAAAGACTAGATCTCTTCAAGAAAATCAAAGATACCAAGGGAACATTTCATGAAAAGATGGGCAAAATAAAGGACAGAAATGGTATGGGCCCAACAGAAGTAGAAGACATTAAGAAGAGGTAGCAAGAATACACAGAAGAACTGTACAAAAAAGATCTTTACGATCCAGATAACGTCGTGATAGGTGGTGTGATGGAGAAGGCAATGGCACCCCACTCCAGTACTCTTGCCTGAAAAATCCCATGGATGGAGGAGCCTGGTAGGCTGCAGCCCATGGGGTCGCTAAGAGTCAGACACGACTGAGTGACTTCACTTTCACTTTTCACTTTCATGCATTGGAGAAGGAAATGGCAACCCACTCCAGTGTTCTTGCCAGGAGAATCCCAGGGACAGGGGAGCCTGGTGGGTTGCCGTCTCTCGGGTCGCACAGAGTCAGACACGACTGAAGTAACTTAGCAGCAGTAGCAGGTGGTGTGATCACTCACTTAGAGCCAGATATCCTGGACTGTAAAGTCAAGAGGGCCTTAGGAAGCATCACTACGAACAAAGCTACTGGAGGTGATGGAATTCCAGTTGAGCTGTCTCAAATCCTCAAAGATGATGCTGTGAAAGTCCTGCACTCAATATGCCAACACTTTGGAAAAACTTAGCAGTGGCCACAGGACTGGAAAAGGTCAGTTTTCATTCCAATCAAGGGAAGGCAATGCCAAAGCATGCTCAAACTACCGCATAACTGCACTCAGCTCACATGCTAGTAAAGTAATGCTCAAAATTCTCCAAGCCAGGCTTCAGCAATACGTGAACTGTGAACTGTTCAAGCTGGTTTTAGAAAAGGCAGAGGAACCAGAGATCAAATTGCAAACATCTGCTGGATCATCAAAAAAGCAAGAGAGTTCCAGAAAAACATGTAATTCTACTTTATTGACTACGCCAAAGACTTTGTGTGGATCACAACAAACTGTGGAAAATTCAAGAGATGGGAATACCAGACCACCTGACCTGTCTCCTGAGAAATCTGTAAGCTGGTCAAGAAGCAACAGTGGACATGGAACAACAGACTGGTTCCAAACTGGGAAAAAAAAAAGTCAAGGTTGTATATTGTCACCCTGTTTATTTGACTTATATGCAGAGTACATCACACAAAATGCAAGGCTGGATGAAGCACAAGCTGGAGTCAAGATTGCCAGGAGAAATATCAATAACCTCAGATATACAGATGACACAGAAAGCGAAGAAGAACTAAAGAGCCTCTTGATAAAAGTGAGAGGAGAGTGAAAAAGTTGGCTTAAAACTTAACATTCAGAAAACTAAGATCATGACATCTGGTCCCATCACTTCATGGCAAATAGATGGGGAAACAATGGTAACAGTGACAGACTTTATTTTGGGGAGCTCCAAAATCACTGCAGATGGTGACTGCAGCCATGAAATTAAAAGATGCCTGCTCCTTGGAAGAAAAGCTATGACCAACAGAGACATTACTTTGCTGACAAAGGTCCGTCTAGTCAAAGCTACGGTTTTTCCAGTGGTCATGTATGGATGTAAGAGTTGGACTATAAAGAAAGCTGAACGCTGAAGAATTGATGCTTTTGAACTGTGTTATTGGAGAAGACTCTTGAGAGTCTCTCAGACTACAAGGAGATCCAATCAGTCAATGTTAAAGGAAATCAGTTCTGAATATTCACTGGAAGGACTGATGCTGAAGCTAAGACTCCAATAGTTTGGCCACCTGATGCGAAGAGCTGACTTATTAGAAAAGAAAATCATGCTGGGAAAGACTGAAGGCAGGAGGAGATGGGGACGACAGAGGACGAGATGCTTGGATGGCATCACCGACTTGATGGGCATGAGTTTGAGCAAGCTCTGGAGGCTGGTGATGGACGGGGAAGCCTGGCGTGCTGCAATCCACAGGGTCACTAAGAGTCGGACAAGACTGAGCGACTGAACTGAGAGTAGAGTTCACAGGACAGCTAAAGAACATCCAAACAAGACTTGAATAGAGAAGCCTTGTTCTTCGATAGAAAAAATTAGGATCGTATGAGACAGATAGAACAACAGGCCCCCAAGGACATCCCCATCGTGATTCCTGGCCTTTGTTCTATGACATGGCAGCATTCAGGGTGCCAGTCAGCTGACCTTAAAATGGACAGAGAGTCCTGGGCGATCTAGGTATGCCCATTTTAATCACCAGAGTCCTTAACTGAGGGAGGAGGAGAGTCGGAGATGACAGAGTAAAAGGGACTCAGCCTGACACCACTGGCTTTGCGGACACAGGAGGAGGGGGCCAGGAGCCACGGACTCCAGGCAGCCTCCAGAAGCTGAAAGAAACAACAGTACGGATTCTCCCCGTACTGAATGCAGCCCTGCTGACACCTTGACTTTAGCCCAGCAAGCCCCTTTTTGGACTCGGCCTCTAGAACTGTCCATAATGTGTATTGTTTAAAGCCACTAAGTTGTGGTAAAAGAAAATTAATACAGTATGTATGTCAGTTCTCCCTAAAAGAATGTATAATTCCCCTGCAATCCGAAGGTAAACCCCACAGACTTTTGATGGATTTTGACAAAAATTAAAGTTCACCTAGATGGATAAACATGTAAATAACTACAAAAAAGGAAAAGTGAAAAAGAAGAGAAAAGAAAGTTAATGCTAGTAAAGCGTAACAGAGTGATAATCACGCAGCAAGATACTGGACTAAGATGGTCGGAATCACAGAAGGAGGGAAACAGTCAGGCAAATGAGGGGACTCGGTGTGTGCAGAAGGTGGTGGTGGTGGTGATGAAAGAGTCAGCAGATGGTTTGGGGACAGCTGGCTGTCACTTGGAAACAAAACAAGCTTCCCTCCTGTGCCCCTTGCAGCAGAACCAGTCCCTGTGGATCCAAGATCTGAGTGTTTAAAAATATTGACACCATGAGCATAAAGGAAATCACAGCTGACACATTTCTAATTTTGAGGAGGGGAGGCCTTTTTGAGCGTGGCATGAGAAACAGAAACTGTGAAGCAACGCACTGATAAACCTCATAACAAAAAGAAACTGCCTTCAGAGGCACACGAGAGACTGACTAGGCTTCCGCCTCCTCGCCCCGACGCGCAGCAGGCAGCCCGGCGCACAGGGGGAGCCAGAGTCAGGCCTCGTCTGCTCCTCCGCCTGCTGACTATGTGACCCTGAGGAGCTTCTTAGCTTCCCCGTCAACCCATCTGTGAAATGGGGTTTAAAGTCCCTACCCCGTAGGGCTGTTGTGCAGATTAGAGTTGACGAACATGACTTAGGATGGAATGTGTGAGTGTGTGACATGGGTTATTATTATAAAGACATATTCCATCCTGCCAGGGAAAATCAACTGAGTCCTTCGTTATCCAAAGTCAGTGGAGGGCTGCAAATCTTCAGTCGTGAGGAAAAGCAGCTGGACAACAGAGAAAGACTGCGGCAAAGGGCCAAGAAGATGGACCCTTTAGGAAACGAGATGAGGGAGGAAATGGGATTTCTCTGGTGGCCCAGCGGCTAGGACTCTGAGCCCGCTGTCCCAGGGACCCAGGCTCAATCCCTAGTCAGGGTACTAGATCCCACAGGCCGCAGTGAAGACGGGGTGCAGCCAACCAAATATTTAAAAGAAAAAACTTAAGGGGAAAAAAGAACATTGATGTCTTCAAGAGAGTACTGTATCTGTGGAAACAAGAAAAGGGCACCATGAGGATAACAAAGACCAAAAATCAAGACTTTGTCTTAAAGGAAAACAACAGAAGGAAAAAAAGACAAAGTGAGAGAACTTTCTCCAGACGTGGAGTGCAGAGAGATGGGCTACACGAGAAAGGCAGCGGCGCAGAGGACAGCCCGGGGGCCAGGACTCAAGGGAAGAGGAAGCGAGGGGAACGCTTGCAGACCTGAAGTTGGAAAGAAGGAAAGTCAGTGAGCTGAAGCAGGACGTAGTTCCTTCATTGGAAGGTGCCGACAACTGTCCAGCACAGTGCAGGAAGAAGACTCACCCCGAGTGTCCCCTGCTTAAAGAGAGGCCCCTAACTTTAAACAGAAGACCCCTCTACCAGAGGGAAAAAATCTAGGTCAACTAGGAAAAAACAAAACTCAGATTTTCTGCACACTTCTCATCATCCATTTTGCATGTTCAACGACAAAGGAGCAATGTCTTTGAAGTTCTAGAAGGGAAAACTGTTTGGAAGTTTAGACTTCTCCACCCAGCCATATCAATCATGTGCCAGGGTAGAACATGACACCTTGAGACATAAAAGAATTCAGAAAATTTACCTCTCCGATATGCCTTCTCAGAATAAATGAAAGCAAAAATCAAGAAAGAAAGAGGCTTGGGAATCAAGAAATGATGGTCCTAACCCAGGAAAGCAGCAATGGAAGTCCCAAGAAGACAGATATACAGGAGGCGCAGAGAGCAACCAGCCCAGTGTGGGAGAAGGCAGGGCTCCCAAGGAGGGTCCCAGGGACAAAGGGACTCCGTGCAACAAACAGTTTGCACAGACACGCAAGGGGGAAAAGGCAGCTGGAAACAACAGGAAAAATACAGAGCTGTATGACAAAGAAACGGTCAAAAAAGAAGCAAAGTAAAATATGACATGATTTTAAGACACTGATAACGTCAAAGAAAATCCATTTGATCTTGGGATTACGAAAATGCTCAGATGATATGAACAGTTTATAGAAACGGAAATTTAATAACCAATAAGTATCTGGGAAGAAGCTGGATTCTCACTAATAGGTTTTAATAAGGCGCCTAGAAAGATGAGAAGCCTTCGTTGGTGAGATCAGCAGGGGGTGTGCACACACGCACAGTGTGTGTCTCTGTGAGTCACCACAGCGCTTCCGGAGGTTGCTTTAGTGATGCTCATCTCCATGTAAACGTGCACTCCCAACTTTCAACTGAAATGGCTGGCTGCCGACACCCGCAGCCAGGCATCACCTCAGAGCTGGGAGGGAACTGGAGAGGCCTGCAGCCCACTCGACACATCCTGCTGGATCGAACCTGCGGGGCTGACATCCGAACAGCCAGCAGCCCCCCCGAACAGCCGGCAGCCCCGCCTCGCCCGGAGCACCCAGGACTTGGGCCCCGCTGGTGGGCCGGGAGCACCCGCTGGATGGGATGCCCTGGGCCTCCTATCTGATCTCTAATCCCCCTACACAAGCGAAAAGATAGAGACACTTCCAGGGGGTTGAACAACCAAAGACTCAGATTTCAGGGTTGAGCCAATGGACACTGAGACCCCACACTGTCCCTCCCCGAGCTGGGCTCCCAGCATACCAAAGGCATCCTCCTTCCTCCAGGCAGGACACCAGGGATTCCCCTTCGGGAACTGAGACAGCAAGAGGCCCCACCAGGAGACACGTGGTCCAGAGCACACTGGCACATGCCTTTCTCAATGAACATGTGTCCAAGAATAAAAGACACCAAAGAAAGGTCTCTGACACCAGAATCAGAGACCAGTCAACAAAAGAGCATAAAACACTCGCAAGGAACAGAAGCAGCGGCAGAGTGGCAGGAAAAGAGGCCACGTTCTCAGACGGGAAAACCCTCGTGTCCAGGAAACACCGAGAGGAGGCTGTGAGGACCCTGAAACGTCGACAGGAGGGCTCCGAAAACTAAGAACACAAGCAGAAGTGATGAGCTCAAAGGAAAGTTCTGCGAAACTGGGACAAAGATGGAAGGAAAAAGCGAAGAAAACTGGATGATCAATTCAGAAGATTCGATTTCCGAACAAAGAGAATTTCCCAGACGGGAAGAGAGGGAACCAAAGGAGGGGGCTACCAGACACATCAGCAAATCACTGAAACGGAAGGACCCGAGGCTCCAGGCCCAGCGAGCACCCAGTAATTTCTTTCCGCTTGATCAGCCTGGACTCTGCATTCCTGGCCAGCGCAGGAGTGCGGGCTATGCAGGGAGACAGGGCAGGAGCGGAGTCTGAGGGACCAGGGTTCTGGGTGAAGTGCTCTTTAGAGGCAGAAGCGCAGCAGTCAGCGGCCAGCGGCGGCCCGGGTGTGGGGCGGGAGAAGCACGGGCTGCGGACGCCAGAAACTGGGCACGCCAGGGAGAAGGGCGTTTGAAAGGGCCACGCAGGCGCGTCTGCGTGATGGTGGAGACCGTCCAGTAGAGACACAAACGCTGGCGTGTGGAGGAGAGGCGTGAATTACTGAAGCAACGCACAATGAGAAAGAGCCACCGAGTCACACTGCAAAGACGTTTCCGGAGACGGAGGATAGTGAGAAGACGCAGAGTCGGAATCGTGTTGCCGGCAGGCCTGTGGGGCAGAACACCGGAAGCCAACAAAGCTGTCCCTCAAGCCTGAGGGAGACCACGCCCGGCGCAGCACCCGCCCCCGGCCTGAGGGAGACCACGCCCCCGGCCTGAGGGAGACCACGCCCAGCGCAGCACCCGCCCCGGCCTGAGGGAGACCCGCCCCCGGCCTGGAGGGAGACCACTCCCGGAGCAGCACCCCCCCACGGCAGCCGCTCAGTGAGGCCCTCAATAGAGGGACCTGCGCTGGTAATCTGCGCACCCTTTCTCAGCAAGCCCCTGGAAAACTTGGGGTCCTCCCTGGCAGAGGGGGATGGGCTCGCCAGGATGGGAAGGCCAAGCAGAGCCCGGAGACCAGGACAGACGCCAGGAAGGCCTCTCCAAGGACCTCACGATGTCTTTGAATGAACTGGGAGGGGTTTTCTGTTTTCAAAGTCCTGCTAGAGAGTTTGGGGTTAATGAGTCTGAGCAAACCCCAGGAGGTGGTGAAGGACAGGGAGGCTGGCGCACTGCAGGCCATGGGGGTCACAAAGAACCGCACAGGACTTAGCGCCTGAACAAGAAGAACAGTGCAACTTAGAAAAGTTGAGCAAACACAGAGAACATGTGGAGCAGTTATTTTCTTCCAAAAAGACAAGAAAATGTTGATTGAATCAAAACGTTAACTTCACTAATTTGGAAGGTGAGGGGAAGTGTGTGCCTCTGCCTGGTATATGAGATGCCCACTGCCACTTTACTTACAAAGCTCAAAACTGGAATTAACCCGAATGTCCACCAACTGTGGTTAAATAAATTCAAGAACATCTCTCAAAGGAATGCTCATGTATGGCTTTAAAAACAACGCCTCCCCACCCCTGTGGACATGGAAGGTACCTACTGTGTGCTTTCAGGGTGAGGCAGAGAGGACACTTTACAGACAAACCACTTATGTCAGCAGTGTGTCTGGGACCTCCCTGGTGGCCCAGTGGTTGAGAATCTGCCTGCCGATGCAGGGGACAGTTTCAGCCCCTGGTCCAGGTAGATTCCACAGGCCACCACAGGGCAACGAAGCTGGTGCACCGCGACTACCAGAGCCCACGTGCCCGGAGCCCACGCTTTGCAACAGGAGCCACAGCAAGGAGAAGCCCTCACACCGCAGCTGGAGAGCAGCCTCAGACCATCACGTGTGCACAGCAACAAGGACACAGCACAGCCAAAACAGATGCACAAAAATTTCAAAACAGGTGTATCTGTGTGTACTTAGATGTGGGAAAATATCTGGGGAGATGCAACAGTGTCGTCTCTGGGGACGTGAACTGGACAGTCGGGGGTTGACTGTGCTCTTCTTTCACACGTTTCTGTATTAGTTTTCCATGTGCTCTGAGCTCGATTCATTTCAAAAATTAGAACGTGTGTTTCCATTTCCAAAGTGGGGAGAAATAAGTTAGAGGGAGGTATGTGAGAGCCGGTGGCCCTTACCTGCCCAGGATGAAGGCGATGTAGATAAGGGAGGAGAAGTGAGCAAAAAACTGCAGAGTGAAGAACTTGATAGTGAACTTGCTCTCTCGCTCTGAAAAGGTCCTGGGTTTCTCTGGAATGAGATGTGGGCCATCCTTCCCCCATCTCTCCCCCCAGTGACAGCCCACGGCCAGCCTGTCCATATCCTGAAAACTTGGGGTCACCTGGGACCCTCACCTGTCTCCCAGGCGGGATGCCCTGGCCTCTCATGGGCCCCATTTCCCCATCCCAGGGTTCCAAGACCCCCACCCTGAATCCTCTCCCCAAGAAGCCCTTCTCTCACCAAAGTCACAAAGCTTCAGGGCCACATATTTGTTGATCTGCAGGAGGGGAGACAGGGCTGACCTTGGACTTGGGCGGAGCCGCGCCCTGCCCCGCGCCCTCCCCTGCCGCGCCCCCTACCTTGGTCATGAGGATGATGATCACATAGTGAACCAGGGCCCCGCTCACCACCACAGCCGTCGTCACCTGCTCCCCCAGGAAGGGCAAGGCCGAGTTGAAGAGGGCGGCAGCTAGGACTCGGTAGACCACCAGGACGTGGGCCATGCCGATCATGAGGCAGATCTGGGGTGGCGGCAGGAGGGGCGGGGCTCAGGGAGCTGCCCCAGCCGCTCTCCAGCCCAGCCTCCGGAGCCCGGGAGTACCATCAAGAGGGACAGGAGAAGGATGACGGTGCTCCGCAGGTAGGAGTGCTGGTGCAGCCGCGGCGGGGAGTCCGGGGAGCTGATGAGCCCCAGAGCCATTTCCTCCTGTGGAAGGCACCCAACTGGCCTCAGACGCCGGAGCTGCCTCAGACACAGAACCCCCTGGGGCCCGGGACACCCCCCCCACGACAGAGGACCCCCTCAGACACAAGAACCCCTTGGACACTGAACCCACACAGACAGAACTCCTGGGACATGGAACCCCTCGGACACGGAACCCCTTCGGACACAGGAAACTTTTTGAAGCAGGAAGCCCTTGGATGCGGAAACCCCCTCGGACATGGGAAACCCTTGGACACGGGAACCTCTGACGGGAAGCTCTTGGACACGGAACCGCCTCGGGCATGGAACCCCTCGGATACGGGAACCTTCGACGGGAAGCCCTTGGACGCGGAAGCCCTCAGACTCGGCAGCCTCCTAGGGCCGCAGCAGCCGCCAGGCGGCCTCACCTGGTCCTCGTCCCAGCCATACAGCTCCCACTGCAGGACGACGCGGGCTCGCTCCCGCTTCCATAGCTCCAGGAACACGGTGGCTGCGGCAGAAAGCAGAGGCCTCAGGGGCGTGCCTACGTGTGCTGCTCAGGGGGCCCCAGGTCCGCGCGACTCACCCCACAGCGCCATGAAGATGGCGAACAGCACGGTGCCCTCGTTGTCGAAGAGGTGGGTGAGCTGGAGGGAGGGGCACGTGGGGCTG
>SJYV01009760.1:0-12121 GCA_006410875.1 Neotragus pygmaeus | reverse complement strand
AAAAAAAAAAATTGTTATCATGATCAGACTGCTCATGATAGTGATCAGCCTCTTTGAAGAAGATAATGTGATTGTGTAGCTTGAGATCTGTGTCTCTCTCTGAGTTACAGAAAATTCATCTATTTTGAAGCTGAGCCTATATAACAATACTTAACCAATAATGTGTCCGAATAAATGTTTAATGTCATATATTCTAAGCATCAAGAGAACGAATTACTGTTTTGAGGAAACCAAGAGTATCACCTACGAGTACTCACAGAATAAAACTATTCATAGTCTACCTTAGCAATTCGTTCCAATTCATTGTCATATCAGATATCAAGTAAGTTCTGGGATAGACAATCTGCAATCTAAATGGGGACCCAAAGGAGTTACACCTCCAAAAGCAGCACTCACTCTTCCATTTGATAACCAAACACCGGTTGTCACCAACTATTTATTAGACACTCATCCCTGGAGAGACATCAGCGTGACATCCACTCCCTCAAGGCACTCAAGGTCTAAAGGAAACACAATTATGAACTCGGAATATTATATATATAATGATGGAATGTGTATGTACTATGAGGATGTGTTTTATTTAACTTCAACCCTTAGAAAGGAGCTTACAAAGGACCAGGGAACTTTAAAACACTAGTAAATTGATGATGGTGAATAAAGGGTTCACCATCACCAACTTAAAAAATTTCAAGAAGGTCAAAATTTTAAAAGCTAATAAAAAGAGATGAACATAAAGAAAACTGCACCATGTCAGAGTTGAGAAATTTGACTTATCCTTAAGAAAACAATGCTGAGTATATGAGAAAATATCCTCCCTTCTNCAACTTAAAAAATTTCAAGAAGGTCAAAATTTTAAAAGCTAATAAAAAGAGATGAACATAAAGAAAACTGCACCATGTCAGAGTTGAGAAATTTGACTTATCCTTAAGAAAACAATGCTGAGTATATGAGAAAATATCCTCCCTTCTAGAAGGCAGTTCAGCAACCTAAAAATAGTGCTGAACAAAGAGAGTCTAAACACCAGAAATACAAACATCAGAAATGAAACTCATAAAATAGGGTTGAATAGCGTGAGAGCTAAGGGTGAAGCCCCAGACAGAGACCCCAGGTTTTAATTCTGAGCCCACTGTCTATTACGTTGTGTGACTTTTGGGCAAGATATCAGACCTCTCAATGCCTTATCTTCCCTGGTTGTACATTAAAACTGTATACCTGATGCAAAGAACTGACTCACTGGAAAAGGCCCTGATACTGGGAAAAATTGAAGTCAGGAGGAGAAGGGGATGACAGAGGATGAGATGGTTGAATGGCATCACCAACTCAATAGACCTGAGTCTGAGCAAGCTCCAGGAGTTGGTGATAGACAGGGAAGCCTGGCGTGCTGCANGAAGTCAGGAGGAGAAGGGGATGACAGAGGATGAGATGGTTGGATGGCATCACCAACTCAATAGACCTGAGTCTGAGCAAGCTCCAGGAGTTGGTGATAGACAGGGAAGCCTGGCGTGCTGCAGTCTATGGGGTCGCAAAGAGTTGGACATGACTGAGCAACTGAACTGAACTGAATAGACTGTGTTAAAGATTTATTTGAAGCTGAAAGTAAGTGATCTACTTAAAATACTTAGCTCAGCTCCTGGCACATAGGTAAGATCCACACAAACATTTTATATTATTACTAGGTTTTCTGGAGAATTCGTATTTTTATTTCTCTTATATTTATAGAGTCCAGCAAGTAGATGATACACCGCCTGAGGTGTCACTGAAAAAACATTGGGCGAACAATATTGACAAGAATTGTGTCCAAAAAGGGCTTATAACTGGCAACAGAGAGAGAAATAACAGGTAATCACAGTGTAATGTGAACTCAGAAAAGGGAAGTAGGAATGTTTATAATTCTCATAAAAATAATAAAAACTAAAAAATTTAGTTAACCACTGCATTGACTGGCCTCTATTTATTAAATGCCCTGAATGGTTTGGCAAATTGAATTTATCATCTATTTTAGCCTCCTAACAAAGCATACCAGTTCCCTAAGTTAACACAGAAACGGCGGGGAGAAGGNGTCGAACTCAATCAGCCGCACGTCCTGGAAGTGCGAGGGCCCCGTGACCCTCTGGTTGCTGACCATGGGCGCCAGGAATGGCTGCAGGTCTGAAGGAGGCCCCTGAGGGTCTGTTCTGGCCACACACAGCTCCTCAGGGCCCGAGCTGGGGGTGTCCTTGAGGAACTGCAGGGTGAACTTGGAAGGCCAACTGTGAAAGGGCGGACACTCGTCAGACCGCTGGCCAGGTCTGCTGTGTGGGTGGGTGCCACCTCAAGGCCACACTTACGGGACTCCAGGAGGGCTCAGGTCGAGGTTCAGAGGCACAGTGTGCGGGCCCAGCACCTTCTCCCACAGATCCTGCAGCCAGGGGTCAATGGCGGCATCGGGCCTGCAGAGAGCAGGTACACACCCCTCTGGGGACGCTGCTCTCGGCTGGGCCCGCCGGAGGGCACCCCCACCCCTCAACCCACTCACCCCAGCTCGTGCTGGTCATCGCCCAGGCACACGGGCAGGAGGGCGCTGCCCCCGAGCTGCAGCAGCCGGCGGTGCAGCTTCTTGGCCACGAAGTTGAACCTACAGAGAAGACAGAGCTGGTGCTGGCCCTGGCCCCACAGAGGCGGGAGGTACACGCCCAGCAGGCTGCACAGGGTGGCGGCTCCCAGGCTCACCCGCCGCACGGGCGTGCCCGGCAGTGGGAACAGACGTCTACGTTTTGCAGTAAACAAAGCCCCCAGACCCTTCCCAGGCGAGGGTCACAGGACACCCGCTTTCCGTCCTTTCCACCCAAACGACTCCAGGCCCCAGGCTGCATTTGGCTCTGGAGGCGTCTGTACCCAGCGACCCCTCCCTCAGCTCCGAGCTGCAGAGTTAGGAGTTGTCGTGTTGCAGGAGCCCCACGCCATGTGTACCCTGAACACAGAGCCCTCAGTACTTCCCTGGGAAACAGTGCAAAGCAACAGCACTCTGCTCAGGACACAGACGTGCCGAGAAAATGGTGAAGAGAGCACGGCGGGGGCAGGCAGCGGCGGCCACGGAACGGCTCCGGGGGCCGGGCTCTGTGCACCCTGCCTGCTCTCCCCTCCCTGTTCTCCGTGTTCGGCATAAGCTCAAACCCCTCCCCTAAGGCTGCTTACGAAGGCGGGGTGAGCCGGGCTCCCTTGTTGCCCTACGTCACGTGTTGACAGAGGACGCTGGCTCAGGCCCTGGGGTCTGGCTCTGGACACCAGTTCCTGCCGGGACCGTGTCTCAGGCGTGGCCCCCGCCAGCCCCCTCCGCGGCCCGGCTGTCCTGCCCACTTCCTGCATGAACCAGCCTATCCTTCAAGCCCAGGGTTTCTGGCCATGGAGAAGGTGCCACCAAGGAGCGTCTGCAGGGACAGGAAGCGTGGCCAGGGCCACGGCCTCAAGGAGGTGCCCTGGGAGCTGGGTCGTGCATCCCTCTGCCAGGCCACTGTGTAGACGCAGGGGACAGGCCCACCCTCCCTTACTCACTTGGCGTAAGACGAGTCCCCGAGACCCAGCACAGCAAAGTCCATCTGACGGAGGGCGGTGGACGGCAGGCTCCTCCGGAAGATGAACCTCCAGAAACCCTGCAGCGGGAGAGGGGCGCTCAGGGCCTCTCCCGGCCACCGGGCCCAGCCTCCCCAGGACCCAGGCCTCCCCAGGGCTCTGCTCTCCTAAACAACACTTTTGTTACAACAAGACCGCGTCTTCTCATTCTACTGTAGTAGTGAACGAGTTGGGAACAGGCAGAAAATGGTCAAGCGGAAGCAGCCGCCCTGGCTGCAGTGCCGGAGCTGGGCTCCAGTGCTCCCCGCAGAGGGCTGGGGGCACCCGGCGGGGCCGTCACCAGCAGGGCAGCTGCTGGCCTGGCCCCCCGCCCCCAGCCCCCAGCACGTGGGCAGCACGGCCCTGGCAGCTCTCAGCCCTGCCTCGGGCCTCACGGTCACAGAGAGGCTCTGGGCCAGCACGGCAGACCCCAAGGCCCCTCTCTGCTCTGGTTTCCCCACTCAGTGGCATCTTCCCTCCTGGGCCTGGAGCTACCGGCCATCAGGCTGCTCCGTGTCTGTTCCCTGCCCCCGCAGAGCCAGCCCAGGTCCCACACTGTTCCCCTTCCCCAGGGCGCCCTCACCTCCACGCAGCCACTCCTCCCAGGCGGCCCCCAGGTCGGAGCCCAAGTCCCTCTCCTTCCCTGACCACAGGGTCACCACTGGGCAGCTTGTGTGGGAGCGCCTCCCATTGCGGGTCTTGGCCTGGCCTTCCCGCAGGCCCAGAGGCACTTCTGAGATCTCCTGCTTAGACCTTGTCTCGTGAAGGCTGTGGAAAGCCTCAGGTACTTCCTGAAAAAGGGTCCAGGGAAGATGTGATTCTCACAGCTTAGGTGTGAAAATCCCAGGCTTCCCCTTGCACCGCTGGCAGACAGTGGGGCGCACTTCAGGTTGAAACTGTCTTCTCCAGGCCCCTGAAAGTTTGCTCTGAGCTGGTCCAGCTGGGTGGTCGCTGTTGGGAAGCCAGTGTCCTTCTGTGGTCTGCTCTGATCCCAGATGCCTGGGCACTGTGCACACCCAACAGGTGAAACCCACACAAGTCAGGTGTCAGTGGGGGCCCAGTTCACGCCCCGCCAGCCCTTCCTGGGCACATGGTGGGCTTGTTGGCTGGAGATCCAGCCTTCGGTCCTGTTGACACTTTCCGCGGCGATTCTCATACCGCTCTCCTTCCTGTTGCGGGGCTGCTGGGAAAATCTCGGGCTCCTGATGTCATCTTTCCTGTTCCCTGACTTTGCTATGGTTTCTGGGAAAATTTCTCAGCGTTATCTTCTGATCTGGGGCCATGTCAAGGTGGTCTCCTCAGCTCCTGCTCTGCCCGAGCTTCGCATCTCTGGCCCCAGGGCGCCAGGCTTCCACCCCTCGCAGATGGAGCTCTGCTCTGCCTGTCCCTCTGGCCGTGTGTGGGCTTCCCGTGGCCCCTGTCCTGCACAGCGGTCTTTCCTCGAGCATGTGGTCGTTTTTTGTGGTCTGCGCTTCAGAAGATGACAGAAGACCTCAAGTTCAGGCCTGTCACCAGTGCGTTTCTTAGCCAAGAGAGGGGCCTTCCCGGCCAGTGTCCGACGGCAACCAGGAGGCTGGGGTCCCCTGCTCCTGTGCCATGCTGGGTTGGGAGGGCCCCATCCTGACTGCCTCCGTGGTGTCCATCCTGGCGTCCGGCCCTCCGGTAACCACCCTCATCCCGGTGTGGCCGTCTCCACACTCCTGCTGTTAGTTCCTGCTGCAGTCAGGACCTCTGCCCAGCTGACCCCATGGAGGTCTTTATCCCCCGCCCCTTCCATACCCTGGTCTCTGGGATCCACCACACGCCTCCTGCCTTGACCTCCCCAGGCCTGCCTCCTCTCCTGCGCCGCCTCCTGTGCTGGTGTGCCCACTCCCAGCCTATTCTTCAGTCTTCTGCCTTTTGCACCTGCCAGCATTTAAACAGGCCTGGGTTTCTCTCTCACAACTATTCTCTGTTTAACCCCTTAACTCCTCACAGCATAAGCGTTTTTGAATTGTTTCACGTGCAGACGTCCTTAAATGCTTCCGTGCCCGAGATTGCCAGCCGTCCCTTTGTTGACCTTACTTCATTTTCTTGCAGCTTTGGGCACCCGAGACCATCCTCTGGAAACAGTCACCCCTCTGCCCTCGACCTTGGAGATGGTCCTCTCCCTCTTCTTGCTGCTGGGGCCACTTTCCTGCTCCTCACTGGTTTTTCTCCACCTTCCACGCCTTTGTGTTTAAGGGCAGCCCATCCTGGGGGGAGGGAGGCACCTGCTTCCTCTCGCCTCCATATTTTGGCCACTGCGTTATGTACCTCCACTAAAGATCCTCATTAGAGCTCCAGGCCGATTGCGCGTCTCCACCTGGACAACGTCTGGGCACCTCACCCTCCCAATTCTCTTGCTTCTGTGCGTGGAACCACCATCCATCCTAGTAGTTAGGCCCAAATCCCTGCCTTAATTCTACCTTCTTTCTCATCTTTGAGATTCGATTCCATGTTCCATTACGTCTACCTTCTCAGCACCTCTGGAGGGCGTCTGCCTTCCTCTGCTCTGCCACCACCCTGCCCCAAGCCTCACGCTCGCGGCTGCATCGCGCCCACCTCCCACCACCCCCCCTGCTCCGGCTCTCCTGCAGCCTGCTCGCCCTGCAGACAAAGGCTGGTTTTGCTAGAATACACACGTGACTGCATCACCCCATGGGTTCCACAGCCCTTTGTTTCAAATCCTTCTGCCTCCCCGTGGCTGCTGACCTCTTTGGGATCCAACCTGGCTGCCCGCTTTTCCCCTCCAAGCCTGATTCATTCCTTGGTTCGACCATCCTGAACCACTTTCCACTCTTCCACGGCTGGGCCCTTTTTCTCCTCTGCAGAGGCTGCTCCCTCTTGCCTGGTGCCTGGCTAGCCCCCACTTATCCTTCAAGACTTAGCCTAGCCTCTTTTATTCTAGAAAGCTCTCTCTGAACCTCCAGATTGAGGGGGGCAGCCCTTATTAATGCTCCCATTAACATCAAGCACTTTCTCTTGCAGCATGCATTTTTTTGGCATTGTAACTGCCCATTAAACTTTTGCTTTTGCTGTTTTGAGTTTCACGAGGGTAGAAATGTGACTCCTGGGTCCATAGCTGGATTCACAGCATTACGTTATGCTTGGAATACAATGTGTGCTCAAAAGATGGTCAAAGAATGAAAGAATGTTCCCTGAAGGTGAGCTTTGAAATACACACAAGACCCATACCAGATTTATATACAGCCCTGGAAAATACATGAAAAGTTAAAGTGGTCCAGAGCTTATTAGGAAGGACACCCAGAGCTCCCCGCTCCACCCAGAGATCTCCTCCCAAATCCACAGGAGAACAATTATTCACTGTGCTTCTCAAGTCTTTCCAAGCAGCGAAACCAGGGTGTGGGCCTAGGGCAGGGATCTGAGCTCCTGAGCGCACTTCAGGTCAGCCTTACCTTCATGTTGTCCGGGGGGTCTCCTTGGCCTGTAGTTGCACAAACAAATATCACCACGGGCTCATTAATCAGATTCACCTCAACAAAAAGACACACATGTAAGGCCTCGGGCGGTAATGGCCAGGCATCCTCCCAGCAGCCTGGCTCTCCTCCTTCTCTCAGAGGAATGGGGCAAAGGGGACTCAGCGCTCGCGAGCGGCCGACCTGCCTGCCTTCTCTTTCAGGCTCCCCGGCGACCGCTCCCCTGTCCCTAAGCGCTAAACTGGCNCACACATGTAAGGCCTCGGGCGGTAATGGCCAGGCATCCTCCCAGCAGCCTGGCTCTCCTCCTTCTCTCAGAGGAATGGGGCAAAGGGGACTCAGCGCTCGCGAGCGGCCGACCTGCCTGCCTTCTCTTTCAGGCTCCCCGGCGACCGCTCCCCTGTCCCTAAGCGCTAAACTGGCTGCTGCTCCCAAGCGTTCCCGGCCCCTAAATCTGCCGTAACGGAAGGGCCCGCTCTCAGACGAAACGCAGCCCCCTGGGGCCGAGCGCTTTGGGGGCCGGCGCCCCAAGCCCGCCGGGTACCCCCGCCGAGGTCCGAGGAGCCCTCACCACGGGGTAGGCGTCCAGGGCTTCCACCCGGCAGCTGAGCTGCCGGCGCCTGGCCTCGCGGCCCAGCCTCTCCGACACATCCTGGGCTGTGCCCGTTTGGCTGCCGAAGAGCACCAGGAGTCGTGCGCTCGGCATGGGCTGACCCCGGGGAGCCCCAGCAATCCTGCCGTGACCCGCAGCACCCGCCGCCAGCCCCGGGCCCCGCGACCGGCTCCGACTTCCGGCTTCCGGCGTCGGCCGGAAGTGACGCCCTAGGGCCGCGCCCGGCGGGGCATGGCGTCCGAGCGTGGCGGGCGTCGGCGGGTGGCCTGTGAAGGGTCCCGGGTCGGGGCCGGGGGGTCGGCCGCGCGACGGGGCCGAGGGCCGGGGCAGGTGGGGCCGCTTGCTGCCTCTCGTTGGCCGCGGCGGCGGCAGGCGCCAGCGAGGCTAGGAGGGCGCGGCCGCGTAGCTCGGCAGCTGGGACGCTGGGCCGGGCCCCGGCCCGCGCCCAGCCGGCGCGATGCTCTTCTCGCTCCGGGAGCTGGTGCAGTGGCTGGGCTTCGCCACCTTCGAGATCTTCGTGCACCTGCTGGCCCTGTTGGTGTTCTCTGTGCTGCTAGCCTTGCGTGTGGACGGCCTGGCTCCCGGTCTCTCCTGGTGGAGCGTCTTCGTGCCCTGCTTCGCTGCTGACGGGCTCAGCACCTACTTCACCACCATCGTCTCCGTGCGACTCTTCCAGGATGGAGAGAAGCGGCTGGCCGTGCTCCGCCTTTTCTGGGTCCTCACAGTGCTCAGCCTCAAGTTCGTCTTCGAGATGTTGTTGTGCCAGAAGTTGGTGGAGCAAACGCGAGAGCTCTGGTTCGGCCTGATCACGTCTCCGGTCTTCATTCTCCTGCAGCTGCTCATGATCCGTGCCTGCCGGGTCAACTAGCCTCGCAGAAGATAGGCTGGAGTGCTGGGACCCACACGGAGTCCCCATATCTACCGCACCAGAGAAGAAACCTGAGTCTGAGAGCCAGCTCATGCCCTGCTGCGTGCCTGGTTTTCGATCGGTCGTGTCTGAAATAGTTCCCTCAGCTGGGCTAAAAAAAGAAGCCTTGATTTTTAAAGTGTATTTTCTCTTATTTCATGCTTTGAATAACTAATCTTGAACTGAGATCCCGAGAAGGATCCTGAGAAGGCCAGACAATCCTGAACTCCTGACAGAAACTGCGTATAAGTAAAATGTCCTCATGGGCTCTTGAGTATTTCCATGGATCCTGGCGAGGTACGCCGTGTGCAAAGGCTGCAAAGCTGGACTCGGGGTTTGCCCTGGCGAGCAGTGCTGACCTGAGCGCTTGCTGTCCCAGTCTCCCTAGACAAGACTCTCTTAGATGCTTGAGCTCTAAAAAGTGTGAACCAGCTTGTGTCGTCTCCCCAGAGGCACCGCGGAGAATGGCTTTTTCTTCATTCCAGCCCAGGCAGACAGGAGGATGTTAAATAAACGTGACCCGGACCCTATCTGGAGTTCTGTCGCCTGAGAAAAGAACTTGCTTTCAAGGCACTGCTTGGCTTCCTATCCCAGCTTTTCCACCACCTTGTGGCCGGCAGTGTTAGTGCACCTGAGACATTTAGGCCCCTCTAAGGGACCAGAGAGAGGGACAGGTGTTCTGATGCGGATAGGTATTGAGACCTACACATGGGAAGTTTGCAGTTGGTCTCAGCCCACGCTTGTCACTCTCAGGGCTTTGGTTTGATGCCAGTTAGGTGCCAGATGAGAACATTTGCTGAGATGAAAATAAAATAAGAGAATGTTTTGCTGAAACACAGTGGTTGCCTGACCTTTTGAGGGTTGACGCTGAGGCGCTCCCTGCTGTGTGGCGTGCGTGCGTGCATGGTTGCAGAGCTGAGGTTGTAAGAGAGGCTGGAAGTTGGCTCCAGCCTTCTGGTTGGATGGCAGCGTAGTTCCCTTGGAGCATCCCTGCTCCCTGCCTGGGAGCCAGAGTGAAAACAGCCTGGGGGTGGGCCCACTTTGAGGACTAACAGGCGAGTGCCGTCAGAGTCCTTGTAGGCCTCACTGACTTGCAGAGCAGGAGTCAGCAGGCTAAGACAGGGGGCCCGTGTTTGTACTGCCCCTCAGCTAAAAATAACTCACATTTTCAAAGGGTTGTGAAGACACCATGGCAGACAGTGGGTATGGCCTGCAGTGTGCGGGGCTTGTGGTCTGGGCATGGTTGGCCTTTGGGTCAGATCACTTTCGGTTGTGTGTGTGCAGGGAGAGGCTGTCCTGGGCATCATAGAGTGTTCAGTGGCACCCCTGACCCCCACTTCCCAGATGCCAGGAGCACCCCTCACTTGTGACAGCCCACTGTCTCCAGACATTGCCAGATCTTCTGGGGGACAAAGCTGTTCCTAGTAAGAACCACTGGACTAAATTATTCCCTGTCTCGCCCTTTACAGAACGTGTTTTCTGGACTCTTGTTCTAATGAAACAGCTTCAGGACCCTTTTCCTGGGACGGCTGCTGCAGAGGCTGAGCCACTGCAGTGCTTGAGTTGGAGGCTGGTCAAGTTTGCGCCACAGCTGCAGAAACGCCTCCTACCCAGCATCGGCATGACCTGTGTCAAAACCAGATGCAAGCTGACCCTTGGGGGTGGGTTTCCTTTTAATGTTATTTTTAGTTTGTGTTTTGTCACTGCCCTGTTGTGTTCTGGTAGTTCAGGATTAGGTAGTCCTGTCGGCATACAAGGGATGAGTGCAAGAGTGTTCAGCTTCCTTTTGGGAAGGTGATTTGAGGAGAGTCCTGAAGGAACACTTGAGCTCTGGAAGGCTGAAATTCAGTTTCTTTTCTCCAGCTGGATAGACTGGGCTGTCCAGTACTGTTATTGCAGTGATAGCTGCAGACTGCCACGGAACACAGAAGTGGAGAAGGGCCCCGGGGTTGAAACCTGCCCTGGGTCTTTGCAGAGGCCCAGGTGCTCTTGGAGACTTGTCTCTGAAAAGTGAGTGGGAGACAGTAGTGTCATTTGTGAACATCTGCTGCCTGTAGGCAGGTGATGGAAAGGCAGGCGACAGTTGTCCTTGCCCATGCCCCCAATTTGTCCTTCTCTCCTTGGCTCCAGCAGGCCTGAAAGAATGTAGTGAACTTTGTGCAGCCCTCCCGGGGCAGTGAACTTCCTCATGGCAAGTACACGGAGAAGGTGTGCCCTCAAAGTCGGCGTTGGGACTGCGCGGTTCATGAGGTGAATGGAATGTGCTCTGGCTGTTATTGCCCTGTGTGCCTTGGACGGCTGTGGGCCTGCTTGTGTGCGTTATGGGCTTCCACACTCCCATCCGTGTTTGGTGGGCCCTGGATGACTAAGGGTGGATAGTTTCCACTACTTGTCTGGGCAACAAGAGTGGATTCTAGGGGCCAGCAAAAATCAAGAGATTCCTGGGAAACCGATTCCTCAGCACTGGGTGGGACTCCAGCCGTTGCTATCTCCACTAAGTCCCGCAGGAGACCGAGGACCGCAAGTGGGCAGTCCTTGGACCCATAGGCACCTGGGCCAGGAAGAGGGAGGCTGGCATACAACCGGCGCACCGCTCACGGGAGCGAGACAGCCTTCCAGTCCTGGGTTGGCCCTTCTTCCACCGCGCTTTCCGCGGGATAACAGGCGGACAGACCAAGCGCTGCCAAGGTCACCCGCGACGCGGGGCCGGGGGTCCGGCCTGCCTGCGGGGCAGAACCCGCCCCCTCCTGGCTCCGCCTTCCGAGCGCGGCGGGCCTAGGGAGCAGAGGCGGAAGTGTGGGCCTCCCTTGAGGGGCGTGAGGCGTCACGGGCGTGTCCCAGGGGGCCTCCCCAATAGGGACCCACTCCGGTGCTGGGCGCTGTCCACTGAGGTCGGCGGGAGGGCGGGGTCAGGGAGAACGCTCTCCAATCAGCGTGGTCGGCTACCCTCCCTGCCATAGGTCGGGCAGCGGGGCTGGGGCGGGCCTGAGCGGGCCTCTCCCCCAATGGGCGGCGGCCTGGGGGTGGGGCCGCTGCGGGAAGGCCGGCGGCGGGCGGTGGCCGCAGTCCCCGGCGCGCGCTGGCTCCCGCGGCCACTCCGCAGCATGGCCGGCTTGGGACGGCCGGGCCCAGCGCCCCGCGCCGCGATGCCTGCCTGGAAGCGAGAGATCCTCGAGCGAAAGCGGGCTAAGCTGGCGGCCTTGGGCGGGGGCGCGGCGCCGGTCGCTGGGGCGGGCGCGACGGAGACCGCGGGGCCGGCGACCGAGCCGCTGGTGCTGGCCGAGAGCCTGGGCCCGCTGCGCGAAAACCCGTTCATGCGGCTCGAGTCGGAGCGGCGGCACGGAGCGAGGCGCGGCGGGGGCGCGGGCGTGGCGGGGCCCGGAGCGCGGCCCGCGGGGCAGCTGCTGGAGCTGTACTGCTGCGTGCCTGGAGTGCGCACCATCCGAGCCGACAACATCCTCATCATAGAGTCGGCACCCGGCTTTCCGCCCGCGCCCGCGCCCAGCCCGGGCCTCGGTCCTGGCGGGACCGCCCGCATCCGAGCCGCGGAGGTGC
>SJYV01009752.1:0-16917 GCA_006410875.1 Neotragus pygmaeus | reverse complement strand
AGGAGTAAGTGTCTTTTAATTTCATGGCTGCAATCACCATCTGCAGTGATTTTGGAGCCCCGAAAATAAAGTCTAACACTATTTCCCCTGTTTCCCCATCTATTTCCCATGAAGTGATGGGACCGGAGCCTGGTGCATAGTGGATACTTAATAAAATTTTTGAGTGAATAAATCAATGCATAGAATGCTATTTAATCTAAAGGATTTATATGGCCTTTTACTATCTGCTCTTTTATCTACCAAATATTTCCATGAAGATGAGGTCATTCCACTCAATAAGGGGAAAGTCCATTTTGAAGCACATCCACCAGCGGCAGATAAAAGGGAATGAGAAAGATAGCTGGAGCATACTGCTCATCTCAGAAACCTTGAGCTAACCTGGCTTAGACCTCCTAACCCATGGTAGGGACAGGACCCAGGCCAGACTAGCATGTGGAAGAAAAGAGAGAGGATGACAAGACTAAATTCCTCATGCAAGGAGAAAGGGTGATATGGACCCAGAGGTATGCAATGGACCCAGACAGCATTCAGGCAGAAGCACATGTCTTCGGCAGTGACTCTGTCCTCCATTAAAATGGGCCTTGGGATCAATCAAATTTGTCATGAACCACGTGTAGAGAAGTGGGTCTCCGACATCTTTCCTGCAACCCAGTGGAGAGAGGAGCCGAAGAAGAAGTTTAATATCTTTTGAGGAAGAGAGAGAAATGAGAAAATAGGGGGAGGAAAGATATCTCAGGGAAGATTTTCTCTAGCAGTGGGAACGGTAGCTTTATATACTCCAATGAGTCAAGCATATAACGGTGGCTCAGTGAATGTTAGTGAATTGGAGCACTGGCGTTGATTTTATAGGCATTAACAGAAATTTTGCGACTGAAATAAAGGCCAGCATAACGTCCATCCATTTCACTGGGCTTTAGGATCTATTGCTAACTTTCCTCACTCTGACCCTAACTTGTTAATATGACTCTTTCCTACTTCCCTACCTTTTTCCTAACCATGCTCAAAGCTGTTCTACATCAGAAGTTTCTTCGAGTGCAAGGAGATGCTGTTAGTGCCCATGCAAACTCTCCATGAGGTTCAGACAGACCCACGCTGCTCTGTGACATGATATTCGCATGATCCTGAGCTAGTTAATTAACCTCCTCAGATCTAGGTTTTCTCATCTATAAAACAAGGATGATATTTACCCAATGAGAAGTTGTGTGGTTAAATGAGATCATTTAATATCCTATTTATTCATTTGTTTAACATTTACTGAGCCTTTACTATGCTCTGGGCTGCATCATGTACTAAGGATACAGAGATTAAGGACTCAATTCTTATTTGGCAGGAACTTTCAGTCAGGAGAAAGACACACTCAAGCAAGCACATCAGGAAAGACACGCATCAGCAAGCACAGTAGAGTGGGATAAGCGTATGGATGAAGGTACATATCAGTTGGTTCCAGGACAAACATACTCAGTTTGTAATCTGTCCGGCAAGAAAGTCAGGAAAAGCTCACCAGCAGAGGCAACTTCTGTACTGAACCCTGAGGAGTCGTTTAGAGTTAGGCAAGTGACTGACAGATTTTTATCCAAAAACTAAGACCAACTGATTAGTTGGCCCAATCTAAAGGAGATCCGTCCTGAGTGTTCATTGGAAAGACTGATGCTGAAGCGGAAACTCCAATACTTTGGCCACCTCATGCGAAGAGTTGACTCATTGGAAAAGACCCTGATGCTGGGAGGGATGGGGGGCAGGAGGAGAAGGGGACAACAGAGGATGAGATGGCTGGATGGCATCACTGACTCGATGAACATGAATCTGAGGGAACTCCAGGAGTCGGTGACGGATAGGGAGGCCTNGCATGAGGTGGCCAAAGTACCTGAGTTTCAGCTTTAGCATCATTCCTTGCAAAGAACATCCAGGGCTGATCTCCTTTAGAATGTACTGGTTGGATCTCCTTGCCATCCAAGGGACTCTCAAGAGTCTTCTCCAACACCACAGTTCAAAAGCATCAATTCTTCAGCACTCAGCCTTGTTCACAGCCCAACTCTCACATCCATACATGACCACAGGAAAAACCATAGCCCTGACTAGATGGACCTTAATCAGCAAAGTAATGTCTCTGCTTTTGAATATGCTATCTAGGTTGGTCATAACTTTTCTTCCAAGGAGTAAGTGTCTTTTAATTTCATGGCTGCAATCACCATCTGCAGTGATTTTGGAGCCCCGAAAATAAAGTCTAACACTATTTCCCCTGTTTCCCCATCTATTTCCCATGAAGTGATGGGACCGGAGCCTGGTGCATAGTGGATACTTAATAAAATTTTTGAGTGAATAAATCAATGCATAGAATGCTATTTAATCTAAAGGATTTATATGGCCTTTTACTATCTGCTCTTTTATCTACCAAATATTTCCATGAAGATGAGGTCATTCCACTCAATAAGGGGAAAGTCCATTTTGAAGCACATCCACCAGCGGCAGATAAAAGGGAATGAGAAAGATAGCTGGAGCATACTGCTCATCTCAGAAACCTTGAGCTAACCTGGCTTAGACCTCCTAACCCATGGTAGGGACAGGACCCAGGCCAGACTAGCATGTGGAAGAAAAGAGAGAGGATGACAAGACTGAATTCCTCATGCAAGGAGAAAGGGTGATATGGACCCAGAGGTATGCAATGGACCCAGACAGCATTCAGGCAGAAGCACATGTCTTCGGCAGTGACTCTGTCCTCCATTAAAATGGGCCTTGGGATCAATCAAATTTGTCATGAACCACGTGTAGAGAAGTGGGTCTCCGACATCTTTCCTGCAACCCAGTGGAGAGAGGAGCCGAAGAAGAAGTTTAATATCTTTTGAGGAAGAGAGAGAAATGAGAAAATAGGGGGAGGAAAGATATCTCAGGGAAGATTTTCTCTAGCAGTGGGAACGGTAGCTTTATATACTCCAATGAGTCAAGCATATAACGGTGGCTCAGTGAATGTTAGTGAATTGGAGCACTGGCGTTGATTTTATAGGCATTAACAGAAATTTTGCGACTGAAATAAAGGCCAGCATAACGTCCATCCATTTCACTGGGCTTTAGGATCTATTGCTAACTTTCCTCACTCTGACCCTAACTTGTTAATATGACTCTTTCCTACTTCCCTACCTTTTTCCTAACCATGCTCAAAGCTGTTCTACATCAGAAGTTTCTTCGAGTGCAAGGAGATGCTGTTAGTGCCCATGCAAACTCTCCATGAGGTTCAGACAGACCCACGCTGCTCTGTGACATGATATTCGCATGATCCTGAGCTAGTTAATTAACCTCCTCAGATCTAGGTTTTCTCATCTATAAAACAAGGATGATATTTACCCAATGAGAAGTTGTGTGGTTAAATGAGATCATTTAATATCCTATTTATTCATTTGTTTAACATTTACTGAGCCTTTACTATGCTCTGGGCTGCATCATGTACTAAGGATACAGAGATTAAGGACTCAATTCTTATTTGGCAGGAACTTTCAGTCAGGAGAAAGACACACTCAAGCAAGCACATCAGGAAAGACACGCATCAGCAAGCACAGTAGAGTGGGATAAGCGTATGGATGAAGGTACATATCAGTTGGTTCCAGGACAAACATACTCAGTTTGTAATCTGTCCGGCAAGAAAGTCAGGAAAAGCTCACCAGCAGAGGCAACTTCTGTACTGAACCCTGAGGAGTCGTTTAGAGTTAGGCAAGTGACTGACAGATTTTTATCCAAAAACTAAGACCAACTGATTAGTTGGCCCAATCTAAAGGAGATCCGTCCTGAGTGTTCATTGGAAAGACTGATGCTGAAGCGGAAACTCCAATACTTTGGCCACCTCATGCGAAGAGTTGACTCATTGGAAAAGACCCTGATGCTGGGAGGGATGGGGGGCAGGAGGAGAAGGGGACAACAGAGGATGAGATGGCTGGATGGCATCACTGACTCGATGAACATGAATCTGAGGGAACTCCAGGAGTCGGTGACGGATAGGGAGGCCTGGTGTGCTGTGATTCATGGGGTCGCAAAGAGTCAGACATGAGTGATCGACTGAATTGAACTGAACTGAACTGAAAAAAAAAAAAAAAAGAATTAGCCAAGTGGAAAAGTCCTGAGACAGGAAGAGGGAAGTTGACCCTTCTAGATAAAGAGAAAAGCAGGTTAAGAGAAGGAGGCGAGAGTCTGGTAGATTCAGAGAACCCTAATCAGTTTCTTGTGGAGAGAGCATCAGGTTTAAGGGGAGGAATGATGGAAAATGAGAATGAAGAGGCTGGCAGGAGTTTGGAGCCAGAACATGAGAATCAAAGCTTCTCAGAGTAGCTTTGAGTTTTCATCTTGATGTCACTGGAGAGCTAGGGCAAAGTTTGAGTCAGGGAACACAGACATGAATAATTTTATGTTTAGGCGGATCCCTCTAACACTGTGTGAAGGATAGATTAGAATAGGATTGGATCAGAGTCGGGGAAAGGAGGAAAGCGCACTGACTCATGCAATAAATGACAAGAGAAGAAAGAAAGAGAAGCAGGCAGATACGAGGGGGATAGACGAGAAAGAGAAATAACCCAGAATGGTTCCCAGGTTTCCACCTTGATAACTGGATAGATGGTGGTGTCAGTTTTGACGCGAGAAGAGAGGAGGAGATGAGAGTTTTGGTTTTGGTGGGCTTGAGGTCTCTGTGGGGTGTAAGACTAAAGGTGGGGATTTCCCTGGCGGTCCAGTGGTTAAGGCTCCGCCTTCAAATGAAGCGGGTATGGATTCGATCCCTGATCAGGGAGCGAAGATCCCACATGTTTTGCGGCCAAAACATAAAAGAGAAGCAATATTGCAAAAAATTCAATAAAGACTTAAAAAAAAGTGGTCCATGTTGGAAAAAAAAAAAAAAAAGACTAAAGGAGGTTAGACACATAGGTCTAAGTCTGAGTTCAGGAGAAAAATCTGGATATAGACATTTTTAAGTCATCACTTGTAGACACGGGCTGTCCATAACGTCTGTGTAGATGAATCTGTGAGAGAATGAGAGGAGTAAGGACAGAATCCTGGATGTACACAGTGAATATGGGGCAGCAAAGTGAGAACAAGAGTGAAAGGTAAGCCAGTAAAGGAAGGAGACACAAACAGAGGAAGTCACAAGAATGAAAGAGGGGTCACCAGATTCAGCTCTCAAAGAGAGGTCAGAAAGGGAATAAGTGGATTAACTGGACTGAGAGCCAGGAAGTCACAGTGTCACCAGGGAAAGGCCATTACAGCCGGAGCACATTGTACAGTATGACAAGTGGTAGAAGTGAGACAACTTCCATTCTGCTCGTTGGGTATATACAGTGACAGTATTGTGACTTTATCTTTGAAATAAGTTTATCTCTTAAAATTTTCTTTAATTAAAAAAAATTATTCTATGGTGTTAAGAACACAACTTGAGATCTACCCTCTCAACCTTTTGAAATGCACAACACAGCAGTATTGACCACAGGTACAATGTTGCACAGTGGATCTCTAAAACTTTTTCATCCTGCATTACACAGACTTCATGCTCATCGGTTAGCAACGCCTCATATGCCCTATCCCCTGGCGCCTAGCAACCACCATCCCTCTCTCTGAGTCTATGAATGTGGCTATTTTAGAGCCCTTACATAACTGGAAGGATGCAATGTCTGTCCTTCTGTGACAAAATAGTCACACTTTGAATACTGCAGATTTCCTTCTTTTTTAAGGGTTGAATAATATTCCATTGTTTCAAATAAGTGTGTCTCCATCCAGTGACAGCAGGTGAGCTTTGTCTATGACCATTAACTGGTCACGTGCATTGTCTGTCATTCCCCTTCTCTGCAGAGTAGGTCTATGGTTCTTTTACCCCAAAATTTCTATCCATTGAGCCAGACTTGGGAATAGGTATCTGCTTTTGTCAAAAATGATCAAGAAGACAGCTGCACAATTTTGCTACTTCCTTCCTACATCCCCTACTCTCTGATGCTCAAAATACCAAGGGGCTACACCTGTGTTTCCAGCACTTTCCCTCCAAGGCCCAGAAGCAGAGGAACACTGCACTGGTCACTTAGGCTACTGGGCAGCCCTCACTGCTTGAGTGGTTCAATGGGAATCCACAGATAAAAGGCATGAGGGAAGAGGGAGATGTTATTTCTGGAATTATCATGGTAAGAGGTGTAATGAGATGCTCACTGCAGGGCTAGAGAGAAAGAAGAAGGAGGTGGAGGGCAGGAAAAGAAAAGCTTCCTTGGGTTCTTTGCAGAGAAGTTGTAGGAAAATATCTGAAAATGTGTGAATGTTGAGAAATAAGTAGAAAACTGAAGAATGAAAGGCTTCAGTGCTGGTGAACAAATCCCATTTGCTTGTTTGTATGCGAAAAGACCAAAGAGAGAATCTTGACATAAAGCACATCTTTTAAGAAATCTGTTGCTAACGCTTCACAGCTGGGGGTCTCTGCTTAAACTTTAGACAATAGCCTTGCAGGGTGATGTACATGAGAAGATGGACAAGGCAGCTTAGCACTGGCTCCCCCAAACTGCTTGCTGCCCATGAGTCAACTGGTTCTGTTTCTGACAGTTTATTTTCATTTTTGCTGAGTTCCTGTAGACAACAAGTAGTGACTGTGTTCTCTTCTGGAGCTGAAACTGCTAAGGGCCCTGGAGTTTAGTTTTGGCCATCCTGCTGGTGTGTTTTGCTTTTCTGCGCTGGAACTGTCCTGAAACCTAAGGTTCCCGGATTCCTGTCCACTTGTTACTGTGGCAATCATAAGAAAGTGAGGCTAGGTCTGCCTCCAGTTCTGCAAAGCCCAGTCCAAGGCTTAAGAACAGGTCTTAGGTGAAGGATGGCATTCTAGCCCAGGTTCTGGTTATTTATCTGCAAATAAGAGAAAAAGAAGCTTCTAACTGTCAGAGATGGCAGGAACAACGAGGAACAACATTTTGACCAAAGAAATGGAATTGGGAATGTCAGCCTTCTCTTTGAGAGTTGAAGAAATCAATAAGCAACTCCCAAAGTTGGGTCAGCTGTTTTACCTGCTTAATGGGACTACACTCTCTTCTGTAGTTGGAATATAAGTGCTTTACAAGGTTGTGTCAGTTTCTGATCTATGCTGTTGTTCAGTCGCTAAGTTGTGTCTGACTCTTTGTAACCCCATGGACTGCAGCACACCAGGCTTCCCCGTCCTTCACTATTTCCTGAACTTGCTCAAACTCATGTCCATTGAGTCGCTCATGCCATCCAACCATCTCATCTTCTGTTGTCCCCTTTTCCCCTNCTGACTCTTTGTAACCCCATGGACTGCAGCACACCAGGCTTCCCCGTCCTTCACTATTTCCTGAACTTGCTCAAACTCATGTCCATTGAGTCGCTCATGCCATCCAACCATCTCATCTTCTGTTGTCCCCTTTTCCCCTTGCCCTCAATCTTTCCCAGCATCAGGGTCTTTTCCAGTGAGTCAGCTCTTGGCATCAGGTGGCCAAAGTACTGGCGCTTCAGCTCCAGCATCAGTCCTTCCAATGTGTGTATATCTATCCTTTTCCTCTTGAGCCTCCCACCCCACCATCCCATCCCTCTAGCTTGTCGCAGAGCACGGAGCTGAGCTTCCTGTGCTATATAGCAGTTTCCACTAGTGATCTACTTTACACACAGCAGTGTATACATGTCAATGCTACCCTCTCGGTTCATCCCCATTCCCCCGTGCCCCTAAGTCTGTTCTTTGTGTCCGCATCTCTATTCCTGCTCTTGAAATAGGTTCATCACTACCATTTTTCTACATTTCATATACTCTCGAGGATAGGCTAGAAATGAGTGGGGTGTCAGTTACATGAAACCCGCAGGCATAAGATAGCCAAGGTATTCAAAACCCATACACTTCTCACCTCTCTCTGTACAAGCAAACATGTGGGCCAAATACCCTCTTTTCTCAGATTTGCTCTCCTGACCGGACTCGGCCCAGAATAGAACCACTCAGCCCAACCAGTGACGATTATACTCAATGCCTGGGGCCAGAGCAAACATGCTGAGCACCGTTGGCAAATATGCAGCATGAGGCTTGAATTTCAGAGCAGCGAGAATTGATGGGGAAGCAAACAGGCATCAGGACACTTAGAAGCTAGAGCATTAATCCATACTGCCTCCTGCCCATCAATGGGCCATGAGTGGGACTAGATCTTTCCTTATGCTACATGTAATGGTGTGTGGTAGTCAATACCATCTCTGGAGTCTGACTGCCTGGTTCAAATCCTGGCTCCTCCATCTATTAGCTCCACCTAATAGCTCCTCCAGAGAAGGCAATGGCTCCCCACTCCAGTATTCTTGCCTGGGAAATCCCATGGATGGAGGAGCCTGGTAGGCTACAGTCCATGGGGTCGCTAAGAGTCGGACAGGACTGAGCGACTTCCCTTTCACTTTTCACTTTCATGCATTGGAGAAGGAAATGGCAACCCACTCCAGTGTTCTTGCCTGGAGAATCCCAGGGACAGAGGAGCCTGGTGGGCTGCCATCTATGGGGTCGCACACAGTCAGACACGACTGATGCGACTTAGCAGCAATAGTTCCTCCACCTATGAGCAGAGAGGAAAGCCAAACCTCTATGGGCCTCATGATTTTTAGATTTGTTGCTTTGTCCCTAAATAATGCTCCATACCAATGCTGTGAAAACTACTATGAGTTAATATAAGTGATCTGCTTAGAACAGGGCTTGGGCTATGCTACTGACATATTGCAGAAGTGATAGCTATTACTAACTATTATCTGTTAGTCAGGGCTCTTGTCTCTTTCGAGAATCTTCTTTAGAAGAACTGGCACACACTAGGGTTTTGACTCCCAAAGTCTTCTGATTTCTTCCCTTCATTTCCCCTGTTTTCTGTCCTGGGTACAGTTTATACTATTCCTTACCCCTTTTGAGAAATGTCTACCCTTTCTAACTTCTCTTGTGGTGCCGACCCTTTTCCTCAGTTCTCTTTTGTTTTCTCCATCTTTCTGTCCATTTGCTCTCACTCTCCTTTCTTGGAGAACAAATCCAGCACACAGCAGGCACTAATTAAAAATTCATCCAACCAATGGTAAACCAGAGCAGTAATATACAATTTAGTCTCAGAATACAATAGTGACTTCAAAACATATAAAGGAAAAAAAATACCCTATAAGTTATTTCTAATATTGAAGGAAGCTATCTCAAAGAAAGAGATAAGTGATCATTTATCAAACAATATCCAGAAACACAAAATAAAGATAAGAAGTGAAGTTTCCAGTGGGTGTGTGTGCAACTGTGACACATGTAGGCAACACAGCCAGCCATGCCTCTTCCATGAAGGAGACACAAACAGTCAAACCTCATAGGCAGACCGTCAAAGCTTTCCCCCAAGAGCTCAGGAGCCAGGTCCCAAAGAAGCCTGCCCTCTACCATTATTTTGTCAATTACTAAAAAGACCAGAGAGGCAGGGCAGTGGAAAAATTCAACCCCCCTTCCCAGCTCCCATCCCAAGGTGGCCGTTAAGAAAGCCTACGGAACCAAGGACAGAGCTACCCCACTTAGGAAATGAAGTTTCAAGACTAAGCAATTTTTACAACAAATTAACGAATAAATAGACACCATTAAAACCATGGCACAGTCAGAACACTGTGGAAAATCCAAGTACGTACTTGAAACCACAGACTGCCTGAACTAGAAGGGATCCTGGGGATTCTTGCTTTATAGATACGGAAACTGAAGCCCGAGGACCTTAAGTGACTTGTCCAAGGTCATGCAGTGATGGAGGTGGAGCCAAGTCTGGGCAGGCCAAGGGGAATGGGCTTGCCTGTGTCTGGGAATTTAGGGCCCACTGGGGCTGGACACCCTGCTTGAGGCAGACAGCAGTGAGGAGCCAGAGAAAGAAAGAAAGCAGGGAGGAGAGACTTCCCTGGTGGTCCAGTCAGTAGTTAGGAGTCCGCCATGCAATGCAGAGGACACTGGTTCGATCCCTAGTTGGGGAACTAAGATCCCACAGGCTGCAGAGCAGCTAAACCCATGTGTCATAACCAGAGCGCCCACATGCCAAAACTTCTGAAGCCCATGCACTGCAACAGGACAGTCCATGAGCCGCGACAGAAGATCCCGCGTGCTGCAATTGGACCTGATGCAGCCAAATAGATAAATACTTTTTAAAAAAGAAAAGGGCAAGGGAAGAGATCAGGAACTTCCATGCCAGCAGGCTGGTTTCAGAGATTCAACGAGCGTCGAGGCCAGGATTGAAAAAGTTAACGCAGAGAGGAAATGGGGCAACAAAACCCACCAGGCAAACCACTTGCTGTCCTGGAGCGAGTGGTTATTAAACACTGTCGTGGGGATTTGGGGATGTTCCAAGACTCGGCTCTAAAGGGCCAAATAGCTTTTTCATGTTCTGAAAACCACTGGAGCTCTCCTAGAAGAAGGGCCCAGGTGCTCATCTATTATTGAACATGTTTAAAAAGGCATTTAGGAAAGAGCACCAGGAGACAGATTTGCAACTACAGCGGCAGTCCCAGGAGGGCTGTGTTTGCTCAGAGGAGGAGCAGAGTTCACATTCAGTGATACAGGGAGAGCCAACATGGGCAGGCGGCCCGGCATTCTCGGAGCACCTGTTGGTGTTCCCCCTCTAGCAGGTCACCTAGTAGTGAGAGATGCAGGAGGCAAACCCGGGAAAGGGCAGCCCCCTACTGCTAAAATGCTCAGACCAATGAACCATGGCCAAAATCTTGCACCTTATGTGTCAATGACAGGGGCGGGGGTGTGGGAATCGGAAGGGGTGCATTGATGGGAGAGGGATTTTTATAACGTCTATCTACACACACAGATTGTAACTAATGAGATAATACCTAGCACCAAAAGTTATGTGATAAATAGATGAATAGAGATGATTAGATAGCATCACTGACTGCATAAGCATAGATGACAGAGGATGAGATGGTTAGATAGCATCATGAACTCAGTCGACATTAATTTGAACAAACTCTGGGAGACAGTGAAGGACAGGGAAGGCTGGTGTGCTGCAGTTCATAGGATTGCAAAGAGTTGACAAGACTTAGTGACTGAACAACGACAATATGTAGATAATATATCAATTAATGACGATAAATATTTAATGACATATTTTCTATTATATTTTATTTCTTATATTTTAATGATATATATTTATAGCATAGCATTCACAACATATTGTTAAAGGAAAGCATGGATTGCAAAACAGGATGTATATTATCTCAATTTTCTAAAAATACACACTCACATTTATAAAACATTTATAATCTGGAAGAGCATGGTGGGAAAGGTTGGAATGATAGAACCCAATATATAAATAGAAATTATCTCTGGGTGATAGAATTTGAGGTGAAGTTTATTTTTTTCNCGCTAAGAGTCGGACAGGACTGAGCGACTTCCCTTTCACTTTTCACTTTCATGCATTGGAGAAGGAAATGGCAACCCACTCCAGTGTTCTTGCCTGGAGAATCCCAGGGACAGAGGAGCCTGGTGGGCTGCCATCTATGGGGTCGCACACAGTCAGACACGACTGATGCGACTTAGCAGCAATAGTTCCTCCACCTATGAGCAGAGAGGAAAGCCAAACCTCTATGGGCCTCATGATTTTTAGATTTGTTGCTTTGTCCCTAAATAATGCTCCATACCAATGCTGTGAAAACTACTATGAGTTAATATAAGTGATCTGCTTAGAACAGGGCTTGGGCTATGCTACTGACATATTGCAGAAGTGATAGCTATTACTAACTATTATCTGTTAGTCAGGGCTCTTGTCTCTTTCGAGAATCTTCTTTAGAAGAACTGGCACACACTAGGGTTTTGACTCCCAAAGTCTTCTGATTTCTTCCCTTCATTTCCCCTGTTTTCTGTCCTGGGTACAGTTTATACTATTCCTTACCCCTTTTGAGAAATGTCTACCCTTTCTAACTTCTCTTGTGGTGCCGACCCTTTTCCTCAGTTCTCTTTTGTTTTCTCCATCTTTCTGTCCATTTGCTCTCACTCTCCTTTCTTGGAGAACAAATCCAGCACACAGCAGGCACTAATTAAAAATTCATCCAACCAATGGTAAACCAGAGCAGTAATATACAATTTAGTCTCAGAATACAATAGTGACTTCAAAACATATAAAGGAAAAAAAATACCCTATAAGTTATTTCTAATATTGAAGGAAGCTATCTCAAAGAAAGAGATAAGTGATCATTTATCAAACAATATCCAGAAACACAAAATAAAGATAAGAAGTGAAGTTTCCAGTGGGTGTGTGTGCAACTGTGACACATGTAGGCAACACAGCCAGCCATGCCTCTTCCATGAAGGAGACACAAACAGTCAAACCTCATAGGCAGACCGTCAAAGCTTTCCCCCAAGAGCTCAGGAGCCAGGTCCCAAAGAAGCCTGCCCTCTACCATTATTTTGTCAATTACTAAAAAGACCAGAGAGGCAGGGCAGTGGAAAAATTCAACCCCCCTTCCCAGCTCCCATCCCAAGGTGGCCGTTAAGAAAGCCTACGGAACCAAGGACAGAGCTACCCCACTTAGGAAATGAAGTTTCAAGACTAAGCAATTTTTACAACAAATTAACGAATAAATAGACACCATTAAAACCATGGCACAGTCAGAACACTGTGGAAAATCCAAGTACGTACTTGAAACCACAGACTGCCTGAACTAGAAGGGATCCTGGGGATTCTTGCTTTATAGATACGGAAACTGAAGCCCGAGGACCTTAAGTGACTTGTCCAAGGTCATGCAGTGATGGAGGTGGAGCCAAGTCTGGGCAGGCCAAGGGGAATGGGCTTGCCTGTGTCTGGGAATTTAGGGCCCACTGGGGCTGGACACCCTGCTTGAGGCAGACAGCAGTGAGGAGCCAGAGAAAGAAAGAAAGCAGGGAGGAGAGACTTCCCTGGTGGTCCAGTCAGTAGTTAGGAGTCCGCCATGCAATGCAGAGGACACTGGTTCGATCCCTAGTTGGGGAACTAAGATCCCACAGGCTGCAGAGCAGCTAAACCCATGTGTCATAACCAGAGCGCCCACATGCCAAAACTTCTGAAGCCCATGCACTGCAACAGGACAGTCCATGAGCCGCGACAGAAGATCCCGCGTGCTGCAATTGGACCTGATGCAGCCAAATAAATAAATACTTTTTAAAAAAGAAAAGGGCAAGGGAAGAGATCAGGAACTTCCATGCCAGCAGGCTGGTTTCAGAGATTCAACGAGCGTCGAGGCCAGGATTGAAAAAGTTAACGCAGAGAGGAAATGGGGCAACAAAACCCACCAGGCAAACCACTTGCTGTCCTGGAGCGAGTGGTTATTAAACACTGTCGTGGGGATTTGGGGATGTTCCAAGACTCGGCTCTAAAGGGCCAAATAGCTTTTTCATGTTCTGAAAACCACTGGAGCTCTCCTAGAAGAAGGGCCCAGGTGCTCATCTATTATTGAACATGTTTAAAAAGGCATTTAGGAAAGAGCACCAGGAGACAGATTTGCAACTACAGCGGCAGTCCCAGGAGGGCTGTGTTTGCTCAGAGGAGGAGCAGAGTTCACATTCAGTGATACAGGGAGAGCCAACATGGGCAGGCGGCCCGGCATTCTCGGAGCACCTGTTGGTGTTCCCCCTCTAGCAGGTCACCTAGTAGTGAGAGATGCAGGAGGCAAATCCGGGAAAGGGCAGCCCCCTACTGCTAAAATGCTCAGACCAATGAACCATGGCCAAAATCTTGCACCTTATGTGTCAATGACAGGGGCGGGGGTGTGGGAATCGGAAGGGGTGCATTGATGGGAGAGGGATTTTTATAACGTCTATCTACACACACAGATTGTAACTAATGAGATAATACCTAGCACCAAAAGTTATGTGATAAATAGATGAATAGAGATGATTAGATAGCATCACTGACTGCATAAGCATAGATGACAGAGGATGAGATGGTTAGATAGCATCATGAACTCAGTCGACATTAATTTGAACAAACTCTGGGAGACAGTGAAGGACAGGGAAGGCTGGTGTGCTGCAGTTCATAGGATTGCAAAGAGTTGACAAGACTTAGTGACTGAACAACGACAATATGTAGATAATATATCAATTAATGACGATAAATATTTAATGACATATTTTCTATTATATTTTATTTCTTATATTTTAATGATATATATTTATAGCATAGCATTCACAACATATTGTTAAAGGAAAGCATGGATTGCAAAACAGGATGTATATTATCTCAATTTTCTAAAAATACACACTCACATTTATAAAACATTTATAATCTGGAAGAGCATGGTGGGAAAGGTTGGAATGATAGAACCCAATATATANATATATATTTATAGCATAGCATTCACAACATATTGTTAAAGGAAAGCATGGATTGCAAAACAGGATGTATATTATCTCAATTTTCTAAAAATACACACTCACATTTATAAAACATTTATAATCTGGAAGAGCATGGTGGGAAAGGTTGGAATGATAGAACCCAATATATAAATAGAAATTATCTCTGGGTGATAGAATTTGAGGTGAAGTTTATTTTTTTCTTTATGCTTTTCTCTATTTTATGAACTTTTTCTCAGTGAACAACTGCTGTACTTTTGGATCAGACATAAACAACAAATAACAGTACATAAAGGAGAGGTTTATTACTAAAGATGAAATGAGATTCCTCTGGTTCTGAAAAAGAGATCCTCACAACTTTGTGTGTATTACATTTAAAACCACGTTTTCCTCCTCTAGGCTTTCACATAAGTATGGTCTTAAGTAGCCCAAGCAGTCATAGGGAGAATAAAAATATACATGGGGATTTGGGGGGTCTCCTTAGTGGCTGCTTACTGTCATCACATTCTTCCCTACATTATACCTGGATGATATTCTCAACAGCATGCATTTCTTGAGGACAGAGTGTCTTGTTTACCTTTATTTCCCCTTAGCACCCGGTACAGAGTCCTTCGCAGAGAAGCCTTTCAGAGTACATTCGCAGAACTGAACTGAAGCCGCGTGATAAAGGAAGTGGTAACTGAATACAGGAAGGAAACGCAATGCCTTCTAGTGGACTTTGAGATTCTGCTCTCACATGAAAAGAAGAAATGCCAGTGGAGATCCAAGAAGAAAAGTTCGTTTATCTGAACTTTGCAAAGTAGAGAAAGTAGAAAATGCTGCCTACTCACCGTAGCTCTTTGGATATAGGAAATACTGTTCTGAGAGGGGAGCGTCTCTCACTTCTGAGGTTGGGTGGGGCAGGGGACCTGGAAATCTACAATTCCTCGTCTCCAGGGCAGAAAGNCTGAACTTTGCAAAGTAGAGAAAGTAGAAAATGCTGCCTACTCACCGTAGCTCTTTGGATATAGGAAATACTGTTCTGAGAGGGGAGCGTCTCTCACTTCTGAGGTTGGGTGGGGCAGGGGACCTGGAAATCTACAATTCCTCGTCTCCAGGGCAGAAAGAAATCGAGCACCCTTCTTTACATCCTTATTTAGCACTTGCAGGAAGATCAAGATACCCCTGCCAATACCATCATGATGCCTTACATCCTGAAAGCTCAGAATCTCATCTGAGTGTGGCTCTTTTCCTGCCTGGACAACCTCAACCTGCTTTTCCCCTGACTCTGCTGACTTTTCCTTTCTCTCTGCATTAGTTTAAGCGGACTAGCATAACGGGAGTCATCTTACTCTCTCCCTACACTCAGACTCTGTTGCTCTGTCTTTAATCGCTATCAGGTTTCTGTTCTTAAGACGTGACATTTCCCCTACCTTCAATTCTGATTTCATTTTTCCTCTTCCACATCTCTTTCCTTTCATTTGCCCACCGCTTTCCTTCATTTTCTTGGTCTCCTGGCTGAGATTTCTCTCTGCAGAAGCCTTCTGTCTTTGCCAGGTACATGTCCTTGGATCACTCAAATTCCCCTTGAAAGCTCTTGTCTATGAAGCCTTTCCAGGATATTCATCTAGGTAGAATTATTTGTGACTTTGCCAAGAGAAGAGAGAAATTCACACATGCCTAAAACTTTTAAAGACATTAGAAGTTAATATTTCTGTATTTCATTGACAAATAGAAAGCCCTTTAGACAGGTAGTGTCTTTTGCTTTCTAAAATTCTAAAGTGAATTTGAGAATTCAGTACAGTCCAGAACTGTGGATGCGCTGTGGGGCTGATGTGCTTTTAATACAGTGCTCAGAATTCTCAGCTGCCCCCTAGGGACCACAAGGAGAATTGCAGCAAGCAATCAAAGGGTTGTGTCCTCTACATTGTTACCCAATTCCTTAACCCTTAATGTACCCATTTCCAAGGTACATGTTTTAAATTTTAAGCAGGGACTGCATCTTTTCTGAACTCATTCCTGTTCTAGGAGTTGCAGATTCCAGTGGCTGCAGGAACTAGGCAGACTGTTAATACAAGGCTGGACCTCCAGAGGGCTGCATTGAATTGATAGCATGTATTCCTGGGGTTTCCCAGGTGGCACTAGTGGTAAAGAACCCACCTGCCAATACAGGAGACATGAGAGACATGGGTTCCATCGCTGGGTAGGAAAGATTCTCTGGAGGAGGGCATGGCAATCCACTCCAGTGTTCTTGCCTGGAGAATCCCATGGACAGAGGTGCCTGGCGGGCTAGAGTCCATAGGGTCACAAAGAGTCAGACATGACTGAAGCTGCTTAGCAAGCATGCATTCCATTCCAAGGAGGGTTCACTGCTCAGTCCCAGCAGAATGCGAGCCCAGGGTGGCCACTTTCCTGATTTTCTAGGAACCCACAAATCTGGAGTTTCAGGGTAATCTATTAAATTTTAAATGGTAGAGCCAATTTAATCTTCAATACAAACCCCAGGTCACGTAGAACATGTCTATGATCCATGTATTACCCATCCTGTGATTTATTACCCTTCCTAAACATTCTCACCAAGTCCTCGTGTCGTGTCACACTGTCACCACAGGGTCAAATGGAGACACCTGATGGAG
>SJYV01009750.1:1030626-1081675 GCA_006410875.1 Neotragus pygmaeus | reverse complement strand
CCCAATCAAAAAATGGGCCAAAGAACTAAATAGGCATTTCTCCAAAGAAGACATACAGATGGCTAACAAGCACATGAAAAGATCCTCCTGTTTTTAATGCAATGCAAATTCTTTTGAGGATTTATTTTCTTATAACAAATGTTCATGACAATAGAAATCAGAAAATAAAACTATTTCCCTAATAAATGTCTCCTTTCAATATACTTTTAATCTTCAATGACTTAGTTGCACAGAAAAGATATGTGGTAGAAATTTAGAGATTAGATAGATTTCTGACAGTTTAGTCATATATTATACAATGTGACTGTGATACTGAATGGTTTGCCTTGGAAACAAACAGAGATCATTCTGTAGTTTTTGAGATTGCATCCAAGTACTGCATTACAGACTCTTTTGTTGATTATGATGGCTACTCCATTTCTTCTAAGGGGGTTACCCATAGTAGTAAATGTAATTTTAGTCATCTGAGTTAAATTCACCCCTTTCAGTCCATTTTAGTTCACTGATTCCTAAAATGTCGATGTTCACTCTTGCCATCTCCTGTTTGACCACTTCCAATTTGCCTTGATTCATGGACCTAATTTTCCGGATTCCTATGTGATATTTCTCTTTACAGCATGGGACTTTATTTCCATCACCTGTCACATCCACAGCGAGGTGTTATTTTTGCTTTGGCTCTGTCTTTTAATTCTTTCTAGAGTTATTTCTCCACTGATTTTCAGTAGCATATTGGGCACCTACTGACCTAGGGGGTTAAGCTTTCAGTGTCCTATCTTTTTGCCTTTTTATACTCTTCATGGGGTTCACAAGGCAAATACTGAAGTGGTTTGCCATTCTCTTCTCCAGTGGACCACATTTTGCCAGAAATCTCTACTATGACCTGCTGTCTTGGGTGGCCTTATATGGCATGGCTCATAGTTTACCTGAGTTAGACTAGGCTGTGGTCCATGTGATCATGGTTAGTTTTCTGTGATTGCAGTTTTCAGTCTGTCTGCCCTCTGATGGATAAGGGTAGGAGGTTTATGGAAGCTTCCTGACTGGAGAGACTGACTGAGGGGAAAACTGAGTCTTGTTCTGATGGGTGGGGCCATGTTCAGTAAATCTTTAATCCAATTTTCCATTGGTAGGTGGGACTGTGTTCTCTCCTTCTTATTTACCTAGGGACAAACTATGATGGGGGCTTCCCTAGTGGCTCAGATGGTAAGGTGTCTGCATGCAATGCAGGAGACCCAGGTTTGATTCCTGGGTCAGGAAGGTCCCTTGGAGAAACTTTCAAACTATGGTGGAGGTAAAGAAGATAATAAAATTTGGAAAACTCAACAGTGGCCACAGGACTGGAAAAAGTCAGTTTCCATTCCAATCCCAAAGAAAGACAATGTCAAAGAATGCTCAAACTACTGCACAATTGCACTCATCTCACACACTAGTAAAGTAATGCTCAAAATTTTCCAAGCCAGGATTCAGCAATATGTGAACCATGAACTTCCAGATGTTCAAGCTGGTTTTAGAAAAGTCAGAGGAACCAGAGATCAAATTGCCAACATCTGCTGGATCATGGGAAAAGCTAGAGAGTTCCAGAAAAAACATCTATTTCTGCTTTATGCCCATGCCAAAGCCTTTGACTGTGTGGATCACAATACACTGCAGAAAATTCTGGAAGAGATGGGAATATCAGACCACCTGACCTGCCTCTTGAGAAATCTATATGGAGGTCAGGAAGCAACAGGTAGAATTGAACATGGAGCAACAGACTGGTTCCAATAGGAAAAGGAGTACGTCAAGGCTGTATATTGTCACCCTGCTTATTTAACTTCTATGCAGAGTACATCATGAGAAACGCTGGGCTGGAAGAAACACAAAGTGAAATCAAAATTGCTGGGAGAAATATCAATAACCTCAGCTATGCAGATGACACCACCCTTATGGCAGAAAGTGAAAGGAACTAAAGAGCCTCTTGATGAAAGTGAAAGAGTCAAAAAGTTGGCTTAAAACTCAACAGTCAGAAAACAAAGATCATGGCATCTGGTCCCATCACTTCATGCCAAATAGATGAGGAAGCACTGGAAACATAGACAGACTTTATTTTTGGGGGCTCCAAAATCACTGCAGATGGTGATGGTAGCCATGAAATTAAAAGATACTTCCTCCTTGGAATAAAAGTTATGACCAACCTAGACAGCATATTCAAAAGCAGAGACATTACTTTGCCAATGTCATGTCAAAGCTATGGTTTTTCCAGCAGTCTTGTATGGATGTGAGAGTTGGACTATTAAGAAAGCTGAACACCAAAGAATTGATGCTTTTGAACTGTGGTGTTGGAGAAGACTCTTGAGAGTTCCTTGACTGCAAGGAGATTCCATCTTAAAGGAAATCAGTTCTGTGTATTCATTGGAGGGACTGATGCTGAAGCTGACACTTCAATGCTTCGGCTACCTCATGTGAAGATCTGACTCATTTGAAAAGACCGTGATGCTGGGAAAGATTGAAGGCAGGAGGAGAAGGGGATGATAGAGGATGAGATGGTTGGATGGCATCACTGACTCGATGGACATGAGTTTGAGTAGACTCTGGGAGTTGGCGATGGGCAGGAGGTTCTGGCATGCTGCAGTCCATGAGGTTGCAAAGAGTCGGGCATGACTGAGCAGCTGAATGAACTGAACTGACCCAATGTGACACTAAATAACTTGCATGAAAAGACCTGGGGGAGGAAAGTTTCAGCGGTTGTTAATGTGAATGGCCTCAGGCCTAGAGAAAAGTATTGGTAATGAAAGATGGGGGGCAGAGGAAAACAAAGGAAGTTTATTTTTATTTTTTCTCACCTTCTCTTTACCACTGTAGCAGTCCACAAGGCATGCCTTAGAGTTATTATATCTTTACACACCTCCCTGTGCACAAGTACCCACTAGCATAATATAAAAGCACCATTTGCCACTGAGAATACTGATGACTATTAGTATTATCTATAATCTTAATAAATTGCTTTATGTCAGAAATGGGTTTCTAACTGTAAGGTTAAGATATCTTAACTGAAGAAAAAAAATGGAGATTTTCTAAATTTCATTTGTTGTTTGAATAACACATGATCTTCATTTCTCATTTTTCTCCTATATCCCCTTGTATAATGCAAACTAAACTTACAGTGATAGCCAAGCTTGGACATTTTTGCTGGCTGCTTGTGCCTGAGCTGAAAACTGGCTTTACCAATGTCTGAATTATTAGCAAAAGTTAGAAGAATTGTGAAATCATCTATTTCTGCTGGCTAATTAGCAATGTCTGGGGCCATTTTAAGTGTTAGCCTTGCATTTCAGAACTGAAAAACTGCATTCAGGAATACACATCTATAGTGTTCTTTCCTGGTTCCTTATCAGAAAGAAGATACTTGGTTTTTGGTGATTATGGAAAGGTTGTAATTAAAGGTGAATTATTTTAGAGACACTAGCAATACGACTGAAGTGACTTAGCAGCAGCAGCAGCAATACAGAGACTACTAAAATTTGAAAATTTAATTTGCTTGACATGTACATTTGTAACAAGTAGCTTTGAGTTGACTTTAATAGATATCCTCTTAAATGGCAATTGTGTCTCTTATTCTTGCATAAGGAATAGCATAAAAGAGGAGATAGACCCACATAGTCTGAAGAAAAGGGTTAGCTAGAAACATATGGATATTTGATAGATACATTATCAAGAGGATTCCAGAAGACAGTATATATTAGGTAACATGCCTTGTGCATAAAGAGACTTTATATACAATGATTCTTATTAGGACATGCATGTTAATCCTGAGGCAAGAACCCTAATAGTTTCCAACACATGATTATTTTTTTATACACTTTAGGCTTTTAATTCATTCTTTTTTCTCTCCTCTCTAACACATTTTCCCCCATACTTACCTAATACCTGCATTTTCATCTTGTTCCTTCCTACATGTTGACCAACACACACCTCTGGTTCTGATAGTAGAACCAGATGACCTAAGAAGTCATTTTTACTCCCACTTAGCAGCCTTGAGGCATTACACTTGTATTCTTCTATCTATCAGTATTTTTTACAATTTCCCTATCCATTTCTGAGAGCAGAGCTGTGAACGGTGACCATCACAACACTGTAAGTACGATAATGAGGAGAGACAGGCAAGAAAAGTTCGAATGAGACATATGGTTGAATTTCACATTCACTGTATGAAAGACTTTTGGCCCACTATCATTTTTGTAAGATAGATGTACTAGGGAGTTATGAATAGGTAGTGGGTGAATAAGATTATTTACCTATATCTTTATCTTCTGATATTTATCTTCTGATTATTTACCTATACCTTTATCTTCTGAATAAGATTATTTAAATGGTTTCCAATAATTCCATGTTTCTTTAGTGGAAAGCCTTTTTATTATCTCCTTTTTTTTTTTCCCTCATTGTCTTCTCTTTAATGCAATTACCATTAATCACCTTTAAAGATTCCCTTGTAGTTTCTCTGTAATTACCAGTCTATATCCTATGTTATATCCTATTTATACCTTGTTAAACTTATCACTTGATCCTTCAGTCTTAAATATTATACTTTCCTATTTCCAACTCTCAATTGCTTATCATTTCTACAGATCTCTTGTACATATAGGGCAAAGTCACGACTTTACATGAAATCTTTCAAATTTTTGCCCAATCTGCATGTCAGATACTGTGGTCATGTAACCCCATACAATGAATGTTTTTAATTCTTCCTTATTTTTAACTGAATTTTTTTTTTTTTTCTGAAACTAGGTACAAATACTTAGGTTCCAATTTCAGGGCAACCTCAGATAGTCAGCTGCATCTGAGAATATTCCAGGCTTCCACATCAGAATTATCTGTGTTCAAGTCTACCTCATTTAAAAAGTTGTAAATATGTGAATATAAGGCACTATTTTTTTATTGGCATTTTTCTCTCCAGTGGTTTGCACTGTCCTGAACTCTAATTTAGTACTGAATGAAAACACTGAATTAAATGATGAATGGGATATTTCCAAAGTTGTGAGAAGAAGAATAGATATGGGATATAACATTCTTTGACATGAAAATAAAAGTTTGTTAAGTGCTCAGGCAGAGCCAGGACAAAAAACTATAATGAATCTTAACTGTTCTAATTGTTCTAATGTGTCTAGACCAATGCTGAAATGTTGAAAAAGAAAAATAACTACCTTCAGACACATTAGTAACTGTCTATTATAACAGGATGGCCTAAATGAAAGAAAACTTTCTGACTCCATCAATACTGCAAATGAGCCTTTCCTATACTTATGAGTAAGGGAGAGCATTTATTTTATCATTATTAGTTTTATTACTAATAACAGGCTCTTTATGCCTACACAGGAGAATGGCAGTAGGAAAAGAAGCAATCACAGGGAAAAACACAGACTATACATAATACAAGCATCTTTACTATGCATTAAGGATAATTGCAATAAATTGTCTTTGCCCTCAAAAGCAAGTCTTCCTCCCAGGGTTCTAGAAGGAAGAGCAAATTTATCAAACAGTTTCTGCTTTGAAACGAAAGGCAATCATTAGCAATGTGGTTAGACCACTCAAACATTTAATAGTCAGAAATGTTAAAGTCCTTTGGAGATTTTCTAGTTAATAGAATTAACCTATAGTGTAATTAGACATGTCTGAATTAAAGTCCTTTTTCAATGATAATATCTGCAATGAAAGTAGTCTCCTGGGATAAAGAGATTATTATTCATGTCAGTGGTAAATTTGCTAATCAGAACCACATTCTTTTGGTCTTTCAACCCTGAAGGATTCTACAGCTGGGTAGATTCATAGGTTTGCCCTTTTTCATCAACTATTTTTTTTTTATTTAAAGAATACTGACTTTCATCATAATTTCCTTATCTGAAAATTAATGACAAAATAATCTGCCTTGTCTTTTTCTTGCTCCATTTAGGAAATGCAAGGATGGTACAAATATAGTACAATCACTCCAACTAGCTTGACGTTGGCAAGGACATTTTTAAGAAATTAATCAAATCACTTAAGTCGAATTCATACTAGAATTTTTAAAGATGATTGAAATACCTCTTCCCACATTTCATTCCTTTTAGGCAATTTCCCAAACTAATTCTAAGAGTGTAGATAACTCCAGGATACCCAGTAATATTTCAGCATCACCATGTTTATAAAGAACTAAGAATTAAGGTGTACTTATTAACCTGTTTATAATATCTACACAATACAAATATGTGCACATACAATTTCCATGTTTTTCTAAAAACTAATTTTATATCAATTTATAGGTTTCCCAAGAAGTTCCTTATGTCATCACTTCCTCAAAATTCCTTTCTGTATTATACTCTTTGTGCACTCAGATATGTGGATAATAACACGCTAGTGCCAGAAGAGGAACTAAAAATCCTCTTGATGAAAGTGAAAGAGGGGAGTGAAAAAGTTGGCTTAAAGCGCAACATTCAGAAAACGAAGATCATGGCATCTGGTCCCATCACTTCATGGGAAATAGATGGGGAAACAGTGGAAGCAGACTTTATTTTTTTGGGCTCCAAAATCACTGCAGATGGTGACTGCAGCCATGAAATCAAAAGATGATTACTCCTTGGAAGAAAAGTTATGACCAACCTAGATAGCATATTCAAAAGCAGAGACATTACTTTGCTGACTAAGGTCTAGTCTAGTCAGGCTACGGTTTTTCCTGTGGTCATGTATGGATGTGAGAGTTTTACTGTGAAGAAGGCTGAGTGCCGAAGAATTGATGCTTTTGAACTGTGGTGTTGGAGAAGACTCTTGAGCATCCCTTGGACTGCCAGGAGATCCAACCAGTCCATTCTGAAGGATATCAGCCCTGGGATTTCTTTGGAAGGAATGATGCTCAAGCTGAAACTCCAGTACTTTGGCCACCTCACGCGAAGAGTTGACTCATTGGAAAAGACTCTAATGCTGGGAGGGATTGGGGGCTGGAGGAGAAGGGGACGACAGAGGATGAGTTGGCTGGATGGCATCACTGACTCTTTGGACGTGAATCTGAGTGAACTCCAGGAGTTGGTGATGGATAGGGAAGCCTGGCGTGCTGCGATTCATGGGGTCACAAAGAGTCAGACATGACTGAGCGACTGAACTGAACTGAGTCAGCACAAACCATACATTCCTTCTTGGGAAGGCTTTCAAACATTTCTGCACCTGTTTGGCCACAGAAAGCCGTATATGGATTACATTCATTATTGTATTTAGTTCAGTAACACAGGACTGTGAGTTGAAGTTTAAAAGTTGAGGTTTACATTATGTCACAGAATAGTTATATTAACTAAATTCTCAGTCACTCAGGATATACACGACTTCTAGGAATTGTAGACAACCTCAAAATAAAAACTACATATTATCTCTAGCTCTCTGTGTTGTAGAATGATAGTGTTATCCACCCTCCCTCTTAAGAATCTTTGTGGCTAAATAAGATATGATGTCACCCTCTTCTGGACCTTTGGCTTTCTTTCTTTATATAAGTTCCCTTGTTCTACTTTATGTCATATTTATGTCATGCTTGATAACTTATATTCTACAGCAAATTTATAATTCCACACAGGAACTTTGTTATAGATATTTTGGACTTTTGTTATAAGCTTATTATTTGAACTTCACAATTTTTGTTATGAAGATCAAGTAAAATAAATCTTGTGAATTTGGGAACCATAACTGGATATACAATTGCAAAGTAGCCCATGTACTGAATACATGTTGACTATATAAGGAACATTTGCTTTTCTTAATTCAAAAGTGGCTTCATAAAAGATAATCAATATGTATTCTGTTTTAGAATGTGCCAAAAGTTGTATATTATCAAGCTGATCAGGTATCTCCATTTCCTGATGAAAAAGTTAAAAGAGGTTAGGTAAATGTTCAAGTCTGCAGTATAGATATCTGTACTTTATTTACTCCCAGTACTTCTGAAAATGATACTCATGATCTTTCTTCTGTTGTGCATTAACTGTGTTACTATTAATATGTAAATAAACTAATATATGGCTTTTTAAAATATAAAGCACTATATGAATTACTTTCTCTATGAAACCCAAGGAAGTCTAAACAATGTTGTATTTTCATTATTAGGATAAATAGAAGACTATAAGTTTACATAAATAACCTCCAACTGGAAAGTCCCTTAAGAATTAGTTTCTGGTCTAATCAATTACATGGTATTATTGTAAAGGTTTTTGGACCCCATCTATAGAAATATGTCTCTAATTTATAGACCAATGACTGAAACTTCATAATGATGGAATTGTGTCTTTGTTACTGTGTCTAATATACTATTTGGCCCATAGAATGTACTCAACAAGAGAACACTCATTGAATGGGCAAATGAGGGAACTATGTGAAGGAATAAAAACAGTAGTATATTAAGGGAAATCAACCATGATGAGTAGCTGGGTAACTTGGCTAGTAGATCTGAATCATTTACTAACTATCTGATTACTGTCAAAGTTATTAAATATCTGAGCTTCCGTTTTCTTATATTTAAAATCTTATATCTGTAACATCTATTACCTATCATATATCTAATATCCAACTCAAATATTTTCTAATTATCTGGATTGCTCAAGAAGTTACTGATATCTTTGGTTCCTTCAATTACGAAATGTAAGTTGATACATAACAGACCACAATCTCTGATCAATATTGTAGCCTAGGGGCTGTATCCCAATTTCCATGTTCTAATGCATCCTGGAACATTTCTCTGATCATTTGTCTCATCTTTCCTTAACCTGCAATACTGCTAAAAAAGCCCCAACTAATGTTATAAAGATGAACATAAATGCTAAAGGAGATATCAATGGTTAGTGTATTAGAATACTTTAGGTTATTTTAAAGTAACAAATGACTCCTCCCAAATCACAATATCTTAAAATAAGACAAAAATAGAGAACCATGAAGGGCCTGAGATTTTACCTTTTTATTAAGCTAATGAAGTTAACTATAACGGTTTCACATATGCTGGCAGAACACACAGGATTCCTGGATTAGAGGCAAAGTATTTACTACTCAAACCACAAGAGACTGCATGAGCTATTTTTGTATCAGTTACTCTTTCTCTGCAAGTCCTGAGAAAATGACGACAAGTGTCTCAGGTATACTCAGCATACACAATGGGTCTATGCCAAATGAGGAAACCGGAGCTTAGAAAAACCCTATTATTATAAAAGCAATTACAAGCAAATCTGCCCAGTTTCTCTGTAAAGGAACCTTATTTTCCTGGTCAGGAAACAAATCTGCCTTCTTCTCTAGAGAGAGATACTATTTACACTATCCTGGAGTGTTCCCATATAAATCCCATGAAAAGATACTCTAGGACAAAACAACTAGAGACAGTTGCTTCCCAATAATGTGTTTCTTACTGAAGCTACATATCTGTCTTGGGTTGGAAAGGTTCACTGTCTAGTGTAGTCAGAGACTAAGACTGACAGAGTTCCATCTAGCTATTTGTTTTGTAGAGTATCATTAAAAAGGAAGAGAATGCAGCAAATACTGATGCTTTAAATTTCTACTCAGAAGGAACACATGCCATTTTGACCTTTATTTTGTTAGCAAAAGAAAATTGCTTGTTTTTTCTATGATTTACTTAAAAAGTTGATAGCCAGGAAAATATCAGGTGTTTAGCACTAATATTGTAGACAGTTGAATTCCAAACTGATGAACTACCATACCCAACTTATGCTAACAAATTAGTTTTGCTTGAAAATTTCAAACAACTACAGTGATCTGTCTTTGGTTTCCATGAATTATTCGGACAATTTTTTTCTTACATGAATAAACTTGTAAGAAAATGTCATATATTGGATGAAAAACCTTTCTAGGCAAGTGTGGACTAATCATTTGCTGCATGCTAAGGGTCAAACAGTGATTAGGGAAAAATGTCTGCTTTCAGAGAGCTAACATCAACATGTGAGGGACATAAACAAAATATACAAAATAATTATAGCTTATACTGCTAAGAAGAAAATAGAGTATCCCTAGTTAAGTAGGCTAGGTTATCAGATAATTTCCATGACAATTGTGATGGGAAACATCAAATAAAAAACCTCTGTATTGGAATAGAGGTAGACTTGTGATAAACACTAAGCAGTAATCTAACAACATGATGTCCTCAAAAGTTTTTAAAAGTTGAGCAATTTGTCCAAAAAACATGTAGTGGGACTAAATATAAAACCCTTGCTCTTTGGTGCAATCACCTATACCAAAATTTGGAGCTATAAGACTTAACAGTAGCACATGTAAAAATAACCTTGGAAATTAAATTGACTATGAGATCAATATGTTTTAAAATATAATATAAAAATTTTGACTCAATGACATAGATATAGTATCCAGAAGAAAAAATAAAAGGATAATTCCCCTATGTTCTGTAACTTATATTTCACTCAGTTCTAGAAAGACATTAGTTTTGTGAAAAACTGGAATTAATTCAGAAAAGTGTTAATAGGCTAAGGATGCTTGTGGTTTCAATCATAAAAATACCAAACCCAGGGGATGTTTAAAAATGAATGAGGCTATTTTGTTGTCACGATGACTTATAAATGTCACTTGCAATTTAAGAAAAGGAGCAAGAATGCTAAGTATCTGGCATTACATTGGTGAATTCCATACAATTAAGAACTATCTCTCCCCAAATTTCAATAGTGCCCTCTTTAAGAAATATACCATGTTCATGGATTGGAAGAATCAATATAGTGAAAATGAGTATACTACCCAAAGCAATCTACAGATTCAATGCAATCCCTATCAAGCTACCAGCAGTATTTTTCACAGAACTAGAACAAATAATTTCAAAACTTGTATGGAAATACAAAAAACCTCGAACAGCCAAACCAATCTTGAGAAAGAAGAATGGAACTGGAGGAATCAACTTGCCTGACTTCAGGCTCTACTACAAAGCCACAGTCATTAAGACAGTATGGTACTGGCAAAAGACAGAAATATAGATCAATGGAAAAAAATAGAAAGTCCAGAGATAAATCCACACACCTATGGACACCTTAACTTCAACAAACGAGGCTAGAATATACAATGGAGTAAAGACAATCTCTTTAACAAGTGGTGCTGGGAAAACTGGTAACCACTTGTAAAAAAATGAAACTAAATCACTTTCTAACACCACACACAAAAATAAACTCAAAATGGATTAAAGATCTAAATATAAGACCAGAAACTATAAAACTCCTAGAGGAGAACATAGGGAAAACACTCTCCAACATAAATCATAGTAGGATCCTCTATGATCCACCTCCCAGAATACTGGAAATAAAAGCAAAAATAAACAAATGGGATCTAACTAAAATTAAAAGCTTCTGCACAACAAAGGAAATTATAAGTAAGGTGAAAAGACAGCCTTCTGAATGGGAGAACACAGTAGCAAATGGAACAACTGACAAACAACTCATCTCAAAAATATACAAGCAACTTATGCAGCTCAACTCCAGAAAAATAAATGACCCAATCAAAAATGGGCCAAATAACTAAACAAGCATTTCTCCAAAGAAAACATACGGATGGCTAACAAACACATGAAAAGATGCTCAACATCACTCATCATCAGAGAAATGCACATCAAGACCACAATGAGGTACCATTTCACACCAGTCAGAATGGCTGGGATCCAAAAGTCTACAAGCAATAAATGCTGGAGAGGATGTGGAGAAAAGGGAACCCTCTTACACTGTTGGTGGGAATGCAAACTAGTACAGCCACTATGGAAAACAGTGTGCAGATTCCTTAAAAAATTGCAAATAGAACTGCCTTATGACCCAGCAATCCCACTGCTGGGCATACACACCGAGGAAACCAGAATTGAAAGAGACACATGTACCCCAATGTTCATTGCAGCACTGTTTATAATAGCCAGGACATGGAAACAACCTAGATGTCCATCAGCAGATGAATGGATAAGCAAGCTGTGGTACATATACACAATGGAGTATTACTCAGCCATTAAAAAGAATACATTTGAATCAGTTCTAATGAGATGGATGAAACTGGAGCCTATTATACAGAGTGAAGTAAGCCAGAAAGAAAAACACCAATACAGTATACTGACACATATATATGGAATTTAGAAAGATAGTAATGATGACCCTGTATGTGAGACAACAAAAGAGACACAGACATAGAGAATGGACTTTTGGCCTCTGAGGGAGAGGGAGAGGGTGGGATGATTTGGGAGAATGGCATTGAAGCATGTATACTATCATGTAAGAAATGAGGTGCCGGTCTATGTTCGATGCAGGATGCAGGATGCTTGGGTCTGGTGGGCGGGGACGATCCAGAGAGACATTGTGGGGTGGGAGGTGGGAGGGGGATTCAGGATTGGGAGCTCGTATACACCTGTGGTGGATTCATGTCGATGTATGGCAAAGCCAATAGAGTATTGTAAAGTAAAATAAAGTTAAAAAAAAAAAAGAACCAGGAAAAAAAAAATTACTTTAAAAATGAAAAAAAGAAATACATTTATCTATCTATCTATCTATCACCTAAAATGATATTTTAGCTTCTGTGGAAAGACCAGAGAACATTATTTTGAGAAAGGGAGCAATTGCCAGCTCATACAGAGACCAGTCAAGTAGTGAAATCTTCTGTGTAGCAGAAGATTGAAATGAGGTTAATAGAAAGAAGTTACTGGGAAGGAAAGGAAAAAGCATATTTTAACTTGATATGAAAAATAGTCTTTAATGTTTATAGAGATAAAATATGGGAAAATGGTCACTTCTGATTCATTAGTTTTCTTTTAATAGTAACCATTTTAGCAAGTTTCAACTTACCTTTCAGTTAACACAAATGAGAAGACTTTGACTAAAAAAAGAAAATCTAAAATTTCCTACTTTTGAGAATTTTTATTTCGTCTGTGATGAAGGTCAGCTACATTTAAGAGGATCAATTCCTTAACTTTTTCCCTCCCAGGCTATTTGTCAATAGCCATTCCCAATTTATAGAGAAAACAAGAAAAATCTTAAGACTCCGATTTTACAGGCAATATTTTTATAGAATAACTTTGCTTTACTTACTGTAGACTTGATTCTGTGAAAGTTGTACTAGACCTTGCTATTACTTATTTGACATTTGGAGCATTTGGAGTATCTGATTCTTTCTGTTCACAGAGGATACTATTCTTAAATGTGTTTGACTAATTATTAGTTAATAAACATTGGTCCCCAAATATAGACTTGATTTTCAGGCAATGTTTGTCCAAAGTTTGAAAAATAAAACAAAAGCCATTGGCAAAGGTACTAGAAATTTAGGTATAATTTACATTATACAAGTTTAGCTTTAAATGCAAAGTTTTTATTCCATTATCAAAAACAGTGAAAGCAAGAAGGCAGTGGAGCAACATCTTTAAAGTACTAGAGGAAACTGGAGCCAATTATACAGAGTGAAGTAAGCCAGAAAGAAAAACACCAATACAGTATACTGACACGTATATATGGAATTTAGAAAGATGGCAATGATAACCCTGTATGCGAGACAGCAAAAGAGACACAAATGTATAGAATGGACTTTTGGACTCTAAGGGAGAGGGAGAGGGTGGGATGATTTGGGAGAATGGCATTGAAACATGTATACTATCATGTAAGAAACGAAGCGTCAGTTTATGTTCAATACAGGATACAGGATGCTTGGGGCTGGTGCATGGGGATGACCCAGAGAGATGATATGGGGTGGGAGGTGGGAGAAGGCTTCAGGATTGGGAGCTCGTATACACCCGTGGCAGATTCATGTCAATGTATGGCAAAACCAATACAGTATTGTAAAGTAAAATAAAGTTTTAAAAAAAATGTACTAGAGGAAAAACAAAACAAAATCAACCTATTATTTGGCATTTTAAGATATGTAAGGGCTGAAAAGATTAATCACATTGTAAAAAATATCAAATAATTAAAATAATACCAAAAAAAAGTTTTCTTACAAAAGAAAATGTTACTGAAGCTATCTGGGGTTCACTTGCCTCAGTTCAGTTCAGTTCAGTTGCTCAGTCGTGTCTGACTCTTTGCGTCCCTATGAATCGCAGCACGCCAGGCCTCCCTGTCCATCACCAACTCCCGGAGTTCACTCAGACTCACGTCCATTGAGTCAGTGATGCCATCCAGCCATCTCATCCTCTGTCGTCCCCTTCTCCTCCTGCCCCCAATCCCTCCCAGTATCAGAGTCTTTTCCAATGAGTCAGCTCTTCACATGAGGTGCCCAAGGTACTGGAGTTTCAGCTTGAGCATCATTCCTTCCAAAGAAATCCCAGGGTTGATCTCCTTCAGAATGGACTGGTTGGATTTCCTTGCAGTCCAAGGGACTCTCAAGAGTCTTCTCCAACACCACTTGCAGTAAAACCAATCTGCTGACACAGGGTTGTAGTAAATGAAAGTACAGGGCTTATTACAAGGGAAATAATGCGAGGGCAAACATGGGGAATGGGCAGTTCATGCTAAAAATCGCCAAATTCCCCAACAGCCTTCAGGGAAGGGATTTTTAAGGCAATATTAGGGATGAAGGTTGTGGGTTGCCTGACCAGCTCATAAACATTCTTCTGATTGTTTGGTGGTGAGGTAACAGGTGGTATTTTAGGAGTTAAGATTACCAACTTTCTGATTCTAACTGGTATAGGGACTATGTGCTTGTGATCAGCATGTGGTTAACTTCTTCCAAATGGTCAAAGTTTTAATTTATCTAGAAAACAACCCAAGGATATGCTTTGAAGAGGAACTAAAAGTCCTTGACATTGTTTTATGGGTAAACTATTATTATTTTATCTTATTTGACTGTTTTTCTTTGTTTGTGCATTTTTTTCATTTTTCTGATGAAATTTTTTCTTTGGGATTTGGGGAAGGCCTAGGAGGCCTAGAGATATCTTCAAGAAAATTAGAGATACTAAGGGAACATTTCATGCAAAGATGGGCACAATAAAGGACAGAAATGGTATGGAACTAACAGAAGCTGAAGATATTAAGAAGAGGTGGCAAGAATACATAGAAGAACTGTACAAAAAAGATCTTAATGACCTGGACAACCATGATGGTGTGATCACTCACCTAGAGCCAGACATCCTGGAGTATGAAGTTAAGTAGGCCTTAGGAAGCATCACTACAAACAAACCTAGTGAAGGTGATGGAATTCCAGATGTGTTATTACAAATCAAAAAATGATGTTGTGAAATATGCTACCAAATTTGGAAAACTCAGAACTGGCCATAAGACTCGAAAAGGTCAGTTTTCATTCCAATCCCAAAGAAGGCAATGCCAAAGTATATCCAAACTATTGCACAATTACACTAATTTCACATGCTAGCAAGGTAATGCTCAAAGTCCTTCAAGCCAAGCTTCAACAACACGAACTGAGAACTTCCAGATATACAAGCTGGATTTAGAAAGGGCAGAAGAATCAGATGTCAAATTGCCAACATCCTTTGGCTCATAGAAAAAGCAAAGGAATTCCAGAAAAAATAAAAAATCTACTTCTGCTTCATTTACTATGCTAAAGCTTTTGACTGTGGATCACAACAAACTGTGGAAAATTCTTAAAAAGATGGGAATATTAGACCACCTTACCTACCTCCTGAGAAATATGTATGAAGATCAAGAAGCAACAGTTAGAACTTGACATGGAAAAACAGACTGGTTCAAAATAGGGAAAGGAGTACATCAAGGCTATATATTGTCACCTTGCTCATTTAACTTATATACAGAGTACATCATGAGAAATGCTGGGCTGGATGAGTAACAAGCTGGAATCATGATTTCCAGGAGAAATACCAACAACCTCAGACCTGCAGATGACACCATCCTTATGGCAGAAAGTGAAGAGGAACTGAGGAGTCTCTTGATGAAGGTGAAAGAGGAGAGTGAGAAAAGCTGGTTTAGAACTTGTCATTCAAAAAATGAAGATTATTGCATCCAGTCCCATCACTTCATGTCAAATAGATTGGGAAAAAATGGAAATGGTGACAGACTTTATTTTCCTGGGCTCCAAAATCACTGAAGATAGCGACTGCAGCTGTGAAATTAAAAGACACTTGCTTCTTGAAAGAAAAGCTATGACAAACCTAGACAGCTTATTAAAAAAGCAAAGACATCATTTTGCTGACAAAGGTCCATATAATCCAATTATGATTTTTCCAGTAGTCATGCATAGATGTAAGGGTTGGACCATAAAGAAGGTTGATCACCAAAGAACTGATGATTTTGTACTGTGGTACTGGAGAAGATTCTTGAGAGTCCTTTGGACAGCAAGGATATCAAACCAGTCAATCCTAAAGGGAATCAATCCTGAGTATTCACTGGAAAGAATGATGCTCAAGGCTTCTCCCCTGGATCAGTCCAGTAAAGAATATACCTACCAAAGCAGCAGACACAAGAAATGTGGGTTCAGTCCCTGGACCAGGAAGATCTTCTGGAGAAGGAAACGACAACCCACTCCAGTATTCTTGCCTGGAAAATTCCAGGGACAGAGGAAAATTCTACAGTCCATGGGGTCACAAAGAGTTGGACACAACTGAGCAACCAAACCACCACCACTGATGCTAAAGATGAAACTCCAATTCTTTGGCCACCTGATGCAAAGAGCTGATTCATTAGAAAAGACCCTAATGCTGGAAAACATTGAGGGCAGGAGGAGAAGGGGGCAACAGAGGATAGATAGTTAGATGGGATCACCAACTCAATGGACATGAGTTTGAGGAAACTCTGGGAGATAGTGACTGACAGGGAAGCCTGGTGTGTTGCAGTCCATGAGGTTGCAAAGAGACGGACACAGCCGAGCGACTGAACAACAACAAGAAGGCAAAAACTATTCTACAAACAAGAGGTGGGGAGTTTTCGGCTAGGAGGTCATGGAGAGAATGTCTGTCCCATAAGGGTCCTGACCAGTTTCAGGCTTAAGGCCACTTGATATTGATTATCGTACTGTTAAGCATAAAAGACTTAAAAAAATAAATATTTAAATCTTTTAAAAATTCCAATTATTTAAATAAAAATGACAATGTATTGTGGGATTCATAATATATCAAAAGTTAAACAAATAATAATACAAATGTCAGGAGAAGAGAAATGGAAGTACAGTATTCTAAGCTGTTAGTACTAACACTGAAGTAGAATATCCCTCGAACATAGACTAGGTGAAGCAACGAATGTATACTATAAATAACAAGGTAACCAGAGAAGATATATGGGCAAATAGAAAACAGATAGTAAATGGAAGTTTTAAACTCAGTCATATTAAGAGTCATATTAAATATAATTTGTCTTTTATCCTGATTTTCAAAACTATTACATACTGTTATTATTTATTAAAAATTTATACATCAAAACATCATGTCAGAAAGAGTTTTATGTTGACTGAAATAATACATCCAACTTACATTTTACTATGTAATTCATTTCAAAGCCAAGTATGATATGCATGGTTGTAATTTACTTGTCAATGAAAGATGCACTTTTTAGCATGACTAAAATCTTCTTGTTTTATCAGGAAAAAAATCAAATATTGCCATACGTGTATTTGTGGAAAGTCTATATTCTGGTGTGAGAAAGTAGTTTGTAATTTCACTTAAAATGATGACATACATTTGAAAAAAGTAAAAAGAAGTGATTTGGAGACTAATCAAGCCCATTAGTCTTAAAGGGCTAAGAGGTGAAATACATTAGACCTTCTATGTGAACTGGCTCTGCACCTATGCATTTAATGGACGCTCGAAATAATTTGAAAAAAAAATCCAGAAAGTTCCAAAATCAAAACCTGAATTTGCTGCTTGCAGGTAACTATGTACATTGCATTGGGTATTGTAAGTAACTGAGAGAATTTATAAGGGAGGATGTGCATAGGTTATATGCAAATACCACTAGGCTATCTGGGGCTTCCCAGGTGGCACTAGTGGTAAAGAACCCATCTGCCAATGCAGGAGATATAGGACGTGAGATTCTGGAAGATCCCTTAGACAAGGGCATGGTATCCCACTGCAGTATTCTTGCCTGGAGAATCCCATGGACAGAGGAGAATAGTGATTTGCAGTTCATAGGGTCTCACAGAGATGGACATGACTGAAGTGACTTAGCATGCAAGCACTATGTTATTTTACATAGAGATTTCAATATCCTCAAATTTTGGTATCTGCGGGGGGTCCTGGGACAAATGCCTGCAGATCAACTGATGACCATATATAGAGGTGAACTCTATTACACTTTTTGCCCCTCAGGGCATTTGCTATTTCAAGTCAGGATGCAAAAAAAAAAAAATAGAAAACTGTGTAAATAAAGCTTGTGGAAGACTCTCTTGACTGAGAAGAAAGAGACTAGATTCTGGTTCTACAAATAGTCAATATTTGAGAAAGCAGGTTTCCAGACTGATATTATTATTTAAAATTTAAAATATGTATGTATGTATTTCATCTTCATCCTCATTCCTGGGAGCCTTTCCTAACCCTTGTAATTTCCTAAATAAGAACCATAGGGACGTCTTTGTTAAAATATTTTATATTTTGTCCTCAGTTCCTGAAATTGCACCATAGCAATAAGGGTTAATGAATTGTCTTTCAATATTCATAACAAATTCCTTTCAACCATTTATGCCAATACGTCTATTTTTTATAAAGTCCTTAAATAACCACAAGATGGAGACAGGTTTCCAGGGAAACCATCCATGTGGTTAGGGGATTGAAGATTTCAGCCCCACCACGGACCTCAGGTTTAGAGGGACTGTGGAGAGAAACTGTGGTGATCCACCCATACAGTCAAAGGCTTTGGCATAGTAAATAAAGCGGAAGTAGATGTTTTTCTGGAACTCTCTTGCTTTTTCTATGATCCAATGGAAGCTGGTAATTTGATCTCTGGCTCCTCAACCTTTCCTAAATCGAGCTTGAACATCTGGAAGGAACAATTCACGTAATGTTGAAGCCTGGCTTGGAAAATTTTGAGTATTATTTTGCTAGCAAATGAGATGAGTGCAATTGTGTGGTAGTTTGAACATTCTTTTGCATTGTCTTTCTTTGGGATTGAAATGGAAACTGACCTTTTCCTGTGGCCACTGCTGAGTTTTTCAAATTTGCTGGCATACTGAGTGCACCACTTTTACAGCATCATCTTTTAGGATTTGAAATAGCTCAGTTGGAATTTCAGCACCTCCACTACCTTTGCTCATAGTGATGCTTCCTAAGGCCCATTTGACTTTGCATTTCAGGATGTCTGACTCTAGTTGAGTGATCACACCCAGGAGGTTACCTGGGTGGTGAAAATCTTTTTTGTATAGTTCTTCTGTGTAATCTTGCCACCTCTTCTTAATATCTACTGCTTCTCTAGGTCTATACAGTTTCCGTCCTTTATTGTTCCCATCTTTGCATGAAATGTTCCTTGATATCTCTAATTTCCTTGAAGAGATCTCTAATCATTCCCATTCTATAGTTTGCCTCAATTTCTTTGCACTGCTCACTGGGGAAGGCTTTCTTATTTCTCCATGCTATTTTTTGGAACTCTGCATTCAAATGGGTATACCTTTCCTTTTCTCCTTTGCCTTTAGCTTCTCTTCTTTTCTCAGATATTTTTAAGGCCTTCTCAGACAACCATGTTGCCTTTTGCATTTCTTTTTCTTGGGGATGGTCTTGATCAATGCCTCCTATACAATGTCACTAACCTCTGTCTATAGTTCTTCAGGCACTCTGTTTATCAGATCTAATCCCATGAATCTATTTCTCACTTTCACTGTATAATCATAAGGGATTTGATTTGGGTCATTCCTGAATGGTCTACTCTTTCCCCCTACTTTCTTCAATTTAAATCTGAATTTGGCAATAAGGAGGTCATGATCTGAGCCACAGTCAGCTCCCAGTTGTTTTGGCTGACTGTATAGAGCTTCTCCATCTTTGGCTGCAAAGAATAAAATCAATCTGATTTTGGTTATTAAACATCTGGTGACGTCCATCTGTAGAATCTTCTTTGTGTTGATCAGAAAAAAACAAAGCAAAACTGTGTGCAATTTTTAAATAGATAGGATTACTAGACCGCCTGACCTATGTCCTAAGAAATCTGTATGCAGGTCAAAAAGCAAGTTAGAAATGGACATGGAACAACAGCTGCTGCTGCTGCTGCTGCTAAGTCGCTTCAGTCGTGTCTGACTCTGTACGACCCTATAGACAGCAGCCTACCAGGCCCCACCATCCCTGGAATTCTCCAGGCAAGAACACTGGAATGGGTTGCCATTTCCTTCTCCAATGCATGAAAGTGAAAAGTGAAAGTGAAGCCACTCAGTCATGGCCTACTTTTCGCAACTCCACGCACTGCAGCCTACCAGGCTGCTCCATCCAGGGGATTTTCCAGGCAAGAGTACTGGAGTGGGTTGCCATTGCCTTCTCCATGGAACAAAAGAGTAGTTCCAAATAGGGAAAGGAGTAAATCAAGGTTGCATATTGTCACCCTGCTTATTTAACTTACATGCAGAGTACATCATGAAAAATGTCAGGCTGGATGAAGCACAAGCTGGAATCAAGATTCCTGGGAGAAATAACAATTACCTCAGATATGCAAATGACACCACCCTTATGGCAGAAAGTGAAGAAGAACTAAAGAGTCTCCTGATGAAAGTGAAAGAGGAGAGTGAAACATTGGCTTAAAACTCAACATTCAGAAAACTAAGATCATGGCCTCTGGTCCCATCACTTCTTGGCAAATTGATGGGGAAAAACTGGAAACAGTGAGACTTTATTTTGGGGGGCTCTAAAATCAATGCAGATGGTTACTGCAGCCATGAAATTAAAAGATGCTTGGTCCTTGGAAGAAAAGCTATGACCAACCTAGACAATGTATTAATAAGCAGAGACATTATTTTCCCAACAAGGGTCCTCTTGCCATGCTATAGTTTTTCCAGAAGTCATGTATGGATATGAAAGTTGGATTATAAACAAAGCTGAGTGCTGAAGAATTGATGCTTTGGTGTTGGAGAAGACTCTTGAGAGTCCCTTGGACAGCAAGGAGAGCCAAACTGTCCATTCTAAAGGAAATCAATCTTAATATTAATTGGAAGGACTGATGCTTAAGCTGAAACTCCAATATTTTGGCAACTTGATGCAAAGAGCTGACTCATTTGAAAAGATTCTGATGCTAAGAGATTGAAGGCAGGAGGAGAAGGGGACAACAGAGGATAAGATGGTTGGATGGCTCGATGAGAATGAGTTTGCATAAGCTCCAGGAGTTGGTGATCAACAGGAAAGCCTGGCATGCTGCAAAGCATGGAGTCACGAAGAGTTGGACTCAACTGAATGACTGAACTGGAGAGAGAAACTGAAGATTCAATTAATACTTCCTATGGAATGCAGCCTCCATCAGAATCCTAGATAAGGAAGTCTGGAGAACTTCCAGGTTGGTGAGCACATGGAGGTGTACACAGGGAGGTTCCATGCCTAGATAGGGCCTGGAGCTCTGCATCCCTTCCCACACAGCTTACGCTGAGCATCTCTCCCACCTAGCTGTTTCTGAATTGCATTCTTTTATAATAAGCCAGGGATCAAGTAGGTAAAATATTTTCCTGAGTTTTCTAGCAAATTATTGAGCTCAAGGAGGGTGTCAAGAGAATCTCTCCATTGGTGAGAAGCAGCGGTGACAGCCAGGACATGGGATTAGCATGTGCAGTGGGGACAGTCTTTAGAGACTGAACCATTAACCTTCAGCATCTGCGCTAAGCCCAGGTAAATAATGTCAGAACTGAATTGTAGCACAACTAGTAGGTGTCAAAGAATTAGAAAACAGTTTGTTGTGTGATGCCCCCCAACACACGCCCCCCATTTGGTGTCAAAGTGACTGATTTTGAAATCCTGTACAGAAAACAGTAGTTTTTGTTTTGTTTCCACTCCCTTTTCTTTCCCAGACCAAAAGGGAAGCCAGAGAAATTAGCTAACATTCTTCCTGCAGCTTTTTCCTCAACACATTTTATGATTCCTAAGCTGTGCATGTCAGAAACAAGAAAGAAAGCAAATGATGTTGAGGAGGAGGATAATAACAATGCATAAAATGAAATAAAAGTGAATAACAAATCTGCTAAAAAGCTAAATATCCAAACAAAGATTTTTTCTCATAAAAATCTGAAGTCTATCATTGAAACATCTTAATTTCAATCTGTATCAGATCATTAATTTGTACTTTATCTCTATGCTTGAAGAAACTTCTACTCTCTTTAAACTTGTTCATACACTTTCTTAGCAATCAATAAACATTAATCAACATTCCAGAAAACATGACCAAATGAATGAAATCCCAAGGAAAAAATAAATCAATAAAAACAAACTCACATACAATGTAATTATTGGTGTTGTCAGATAATAGAACTAAAAATAATTGATATCTATTATTTTAACTTGCTATTGAATAATAACATACAAAGTTTACACATCTTAACGTAATGATGGATGTAATTTTAAAAGTATATATCTCTGTAATCCCCATATCAAGACAGATAAAACTACTAGCTTATCAGAAATATCGATTAATCTCTTTTAGTTGATAGTAGCAAATGTTAATCATGATAATAAATGGCTATCAACAAAAATTAGGTTTGTTGAGGGGAGGGCAACTATAAATAACGAGATAAAAGTATCTTGGAAAATGTTTATGAATTTGAAAAAAGCTTTTTTTTTTAAATTAAATAATCACTTGTAGCTGCTGTTTTATTTATTAAGTTTCAGGATTGTACTTGGAATCTCACATTGAATTTATCTGGCTTGTCTCTAAATTCTTTTATTCTGGAACAATTTCTTACATTCTTCATTTTTCATGACATTGATAGTTTTAAAGTACAGGCCAGTAGTTTAGTAGAATTTAACTTTATTTAGGTCCATGTGACATTTCCTCATGACTGTATTCAGATTATGTAGCTTTGACAGGAAATTAGAGAGTGATGCTTTGTCCTTCTTAGTGTATCATATGAGGAGACACAGATTGTTGGCTGCTCCATTATTTATGATGTTAAATTGATCACTTGTGTAAGGTTCTGTCTGCCAAGTTTCTTTACTAAGATGTTACTGTTTCCTCTCTAATTAATATATCATTTATAAAAGCACTTTGAAACTATGAAAATATTATATTCCTTGTCAACTTGGTCCCACTAGTTTCAACACATAAGTAATAAATGCCTGAATAAATTACAATAATGATTACAAAATGGTCTGTGGTAGTAAACTGATTAAGGAAAAAAACTGATACAATAAACTTTTTTTATCTTAAGCTTACTTTTTAATAAAAATATCAATTCGACATTTTTTCTAAAATAAATTAATATTTAATTATTCCAATCCTAGAGCTTGGGGTACCTTTCATTTTTTTAAATCATCTTCAGTTTATATTATCAATGTTTTATAGTTCCTAGCATATGCCTTTCACCTCTTTGGTCAGGTTTGTTCTTAAGTATTTAATTTCTTTTGATGTGATTTTTAAAAGGTACTTTTTTTTTTAAAACCTTCCCTTTCTGATATTTCATTGTTAGTGTAGAGAAATGTAACTGATTTCTGTATGTTAAGTTTGCATCCTGTTACTCTGTTGAATTAGTTTATCAATTCTAGTAGTTTTTGTATGGTGTCTTTAGGGTTTTCTATAGATAGCATGTATCTGCATATAATAACTATTTTATCTCTTGCAATCCAATTTGTGTACCTTTTTTTCTTTCTTTTTGTCTAATTGCTGTGACTAGCGTTTCCAGTATATGTTGATTGTATGATCCATATGAAATATTCTGATAATTAACTCACACACCTCTTGTCAATCAAACTTCAACAGAGAAGTCGAGAATATACAATTGGGAAAAGACAAACTTGCCAGCCAGTGGTGTTGGAACAAACAGCTGCACGTAAATCAATGAAGTTAGAAATCATCCTCTTACCATATAGAAAAATAAAGTCAAAACGGTTTAAAGACTTAATTATGAAGATATGACAACATAAAACTCCTTGAAGAGAACACAGGCAAAACATTCTGTGACACGAATTGTAGCCATGTTTCCTTAGGTCAGTCTTCCAAGACAATAGAAATAAAGCAAAAATAAATCAAAGGGACCTAATCAAATTCATAAGCTTTTGCTCAACAAAGAAAACCATATACAAAAAGAAATGACAACCTACAGGCTAACAAATGTGTGCAAAGCAACCAAGAAGGGGTTAATTTCTAAAATATACAGACAGCTCATACAGCTCTATACCAAAAACAACCCAAAAAATGGGCAGAAGACCTAAATAGGCATTTCTTTAAGACATACAGATGGTCAACAGGCACATGCTGACTCTATGGTCTTTATGTAGTTTGTTATCATCTTAAAATAGTCTTTCATACAGTCTTTTATTGAGCCTATGTTTCAGGACCATGAATCCCACAAGTTTCTCAGGTTCCCCCCACCTCCTCCACCTCCTTAGCTGGGATGGGTGGCTAGAATATGCTGGATTTGGGTATTTCTGTTTCTTTAGTCAGGCTCCAATAATCCCAGCTGGTTAGGATCTGCTTAATTAGTTTTCTTTGAGAGCAGGCCTTATTAAGAAGAAGCGTTGTAGTGTATGTCTAAATGATACACTTCCCCTCCCCTTGCTGAGAGCTTAAAAGGGGAACTTACTCTGAGAATCCGGTCAAATTTCTTAAGGCAAATTTCACGGTAATGCAAGGGCCCTCCTATAACTGTATTCTTTTGCCATTTTTAACTCTTGCAGTTGTCCCTATTGAGCTTCCAGCAACTTGTCAGTTACAGTTGAGGTTTTCCTGTCCCAGTACTGGTTCCCATATGGTTTCCACATGTATGTTTCAGTATATTATCGATACTTGCTGTATTTGCCTGTCAGTCTCTCCATTTTGAGGGTGATGGTTTACCCTGTCTTTCCCTCTCTTATAGATAGAAGATGCTTTTTTTCAGCCTTTTAAGCTTTTTCTTTGTAGTTATTATGGAGTGGTGACTTCCAAGCTACTTAAATGCAGGTCAGGAACTGGAAGTCCTCTAACAGTTTTTGTTTAATGTATTTTAGGACTGTTTTAACAGGTGCTATGATAATTACATAGAGATGCCATACTAAAGTTATCACAAAATGAGTGGATAAAACATGAACATGTTGACTCACAGTTCTGGAGGCTTGAAATCTGAAATCAAGGTATTGGCAGGGCCCGCCTCCATAAAAGCTATATAGGGAAAATGCATCCTTGCTTCTTTCTCACTTCTGGTGCCAACGCCTGGCCTTTCTTGGTTTTTAGCTACACTGAAAGCACTTCAGTCTTTGCCTTTGAACAATGGTGTTCTGCCCTTGTGTCACTGTCTCTGCGTCTTTTTCTACTTTTCTTATTAGGATGCCAGTCTTTTAAAAGGCTCACTCTATTGTAATATGACCTTATCTTAACTAATTGACAATGTTTCTATTTCCAAATAAGGTCATAATGTGAAGACTGGAGGTTAAAACTTCAAATATCATTTTAGGGGATATAATCCAGTCTATAGCAGATGTACGGTAGGAGAGGGAGATGATCAAGGTTAGAAAGTCTAAATGCAAGCTGTTTTTACTGAAATGTTGCTTTTTTCCCTAAACAAATGTTGTCCTGATTGCTAAAATTCTTTAATTTCCAGAGTTCTGAAAATGTTGATATTGGCAATTTTGCTTTTATGGAGAAGATTTCAGGTTTATTACTCTACATTTTCTGTATATATTGTTCTTGAATATTTTTATTTGTGTGATTTAGAATCTAGACTGCTTTGGATTAAATCAGGATCTGAAATATCTTATTATATACCCTTGGGAAAGTTTTTTTTTTTAATTCACTATATAAATTTTCTCATCTGTTACATGTACATAAAAGGCACCATAGAGTTTTTATAAGAATTAAATGTTAGACTAATACAGGAAAAGCACACAATGAATAACAAATAAAAATGTAATTTACCTATTGTTAGTCTATAAACATCAATTATACACAACATAAAGAATAATTATGTAGTCACTGATATTACAGTTTGTTTTTGGTCTTTTTGACACCTTATACCATACTCCTAAAGTTTTAGTATCTCTTTTGGAATCTGAATCTTTTACACAAAATAGTTTCTAGGTTTCTCATTTTTTTTTTTAACCACACATTTCTTAAATGTACCACCTAGTTTGAGCTGACTAACTGGAAAAGACCCTGATGCTGGGAAATATTGAGGGCAAGAGGCAAAATGGGTGACAGAGGATGAGATGGTTAGATGGCATCATGGACTAAATGGGTATGAGTTTGAGCAAACTCTAGAGATAGTGTAGGATAAGGAAACCTAGTGTGTTGCAGTTCATGGGGTTGCAAAGAATCAGGTATGACTTAGCGAAAGAACAACAACAAAAAGTTTCTTATGTAAGTCAACTAATACCCAAATTGAATACATCAAGAATGAGTAGAACAATACCTCATAAGAAACTTCCTTCCAGATTAACATCATTCAACATTGAAAACTATTTTAATATTTCATTCAAGAACATATTATTTTCCCTTCCAAATTCCTTTCTTAAAAGAAACAAACAACAAAACATAAAGATTTGAGATGCTGTGGGAGAATAATACCAGTAGTGCTACCAAAAATGAAAATAACTCAGGTTAAGAATTAAAAAAAAATTTTTAGTCATTACATGTTGTTTCCTTTTATAAATGTACATATAAAAAATTAGTTTTTTAAATTTTAGTGTAGTGGATAAGTTTTTAATCATTTTTCCAAAGTTTTAAAGGCTTTAGTTTTAAATATGGTTTTTGGCCTTAATTAATTAACCATCATGGTAAGGAAAAAACAAACCTATTTAAAGTATGAAAATTTTGAGATGCATAGAATGTAAATGACTGACTTATCAAAGTTCACATAACTAGCATAGGGAACAGGTGAAGCAGTTTGGAGGTGGAGATGTTTATCAGGCTGCCTGTCTTGTTTGACATTGTATACCCTGATTCCTTTTCTCTTGATGTAGTCGTATTTATTAATAAACCCCATAATGGAACCAGAGGAAAAATCTGTTAAAACACTGAACTTAATGCCTGATGCACAGTTTGTATTTGAAATATGTTTGGTGAATGCAAATTGGAAGAATGAATCAGAATATAGACTTTGACACCTTTTATCACTTTTTTTTTTTTTTTTTTTGGCTTTCTTGGTCAGCTCTGTCGAACTCTTTGTGATCCCACGGACTGTAGCCTGCTAGGTTCCTCTGTCCATGGAATTTCCTAGGCAACAATACTGGAGCGGGTTGCATTTCCTATTCCAGGGGATTTTTCTGACACAGGGATGGAACCCACCTCTCCTGTGTCACCTGCACAGGCAGGCAGATTCTTTACTACTGGGCCATCTGGGAAGCTCTGTATATACTCTCACTCAGATCTATTCCCATTGTTTCCTACATCTCATTGATTCAGAATGCTTTAAGTAAATTATTTTGTTATTACTTTTGGAATAAGATATTCCAAAAGTTCTATTAGTCACTTATTTCTCAGCTTACACCAAATGTTATTTTTGTGTTTGTCTTAGTAGAACATAAACAGTGAGCACCTTAAAAAAAAGATGTTATAATTATCGATCTCTGTATGACAGCATTTGTAATACAAAAATTATTCAATACCTTTTTCAATTAATGAAACTTAACCATTTGTTTAAAGTAACAGCCATTCCACAAAGTTAATACATAGTGCATTTATTTCTTATATGAATAGATAAGAATATAAAATGTGTCAGTCAATTTGGACAGCTATAACAGAATCATAGCTTAAGAAGAATAGAAATTTATTCTTCACAGTTCTGAAGGCTGGGAGTCCAAGATCAGTGTTCACTTTCCAAGTGCAGGTTGCCAGTTTCTCATTGTAATTTCACTGAGAGCAGAAAGTCACATGCTCTCCTGTAACTCTAAGAGCACTAACCCCATTACTAGAGCTCCACCCTTATGACCTCATCTGATCCTAATTTGGGCTTCTCTGGTGGCTTAGCTGGTAAAGTATCCCTCTGCAATGCGGGAGACCTGGGTTCATTCCCTGAAGTGGGAAGATACCCTGGCGGAGTGCATGGTGACCCACTCCAGGATTCTGGCCTCAAGAATCCCCATGGACAGAAGACCCTGGCAGGCTGTAGTTCATGGGTTTACAAAGAGTCAGACACGACTGAATGACTAAGCACACACAGATTTTAATTTACTTCCAAAAGTCAGACCTCCTAATACCATCACATTCATGGGTAGGGTTTCAACTATAGATTGGGACGGGCAAGCAGGAGGGGTGCAAACATTCAATCCATACCAAAACTATATACATGATATTATAATCTATAATATTTTATTATGTTATATGTATATGTGATAGTAAAACATAATATTTAAGGTTTTACTTACATTTTTAGTAATTACAGTCTTTATACACAGTATCGAGATTAATAATGTGAGAGAATAGAGGTATTAAAATATCAAAATAATTTATATAAACACAATCTGAAAGTACTAATATATTTAGTTTTTAGTAAAAGTTTTCCAATTTAATCAGATATTTAAAACTTTTATTTAGCTGCTTATATTTGAGGGCACTTAATCAGTAAACACTTTAAATGCTTAAAGTAAAATTTATTAATTAGCTATCCCTCATAAAACACCTCAGGCTTCCTAGGTGACGCTTGTGGTATAGAACCCACATGCCAGTGCAGGAAAGAAACACATGTTTGATCCGTGGATAATGAAGATCCCCTGGAGGAGGAAATGGTAACCCACATCAATATTCTTGGCTGGAGAAACCCATGGTCAGAGGAGACTGGCCAGCTACAGCCATGGTGTTGCACAGAGTCAGACACGACTGAGCAACTAAACACGCACATGTACAAAAGGCCTCAGTAAAGGAGGCTTGTTCTTCCTCTTTTATAAACTAAAACATTCAACCCTAAGGGGGTTAAGTTCACATGACACCTAAGCAGCTGTTTTTGTTTTTTTTTTTTCCCTTTAATGGAAGGAATCTCTTATAAAATATTTTTCTAATAACTTTTTTTTATAATTTTTATTAAGTCAACAGACCTAGGAACTGCATTAACCAACAATACAGTTACTAGCTATGTGGCAAGTGAGCCCTCAAAATGTGCCAAGTCTTAATTGAAATGGCTTATAAAACATACAAAGAATTCTGAAGACAGTATGAAAAGTACCTTATTAATATTGTTTGTATTGATTACACAGCAAAATGATAAAATTTGGGGTATACTGAGTTAAATAAAGTATATTATTTAAATTAATTTTACATTATTTACTTATTTTAATGTGGCTACTAGAAATTTTTATATTAAATACATGGCTCACATTTGTGACTCATGTTAAACAGAATGGTTACGGAATAATAGCTGATAAATTTTTAAAAATTCATTCACATATAAAATGGTGGATCACATGTCCTAGAGGGCTGAGAATTTGCTGGTCATAGCTCAATAAGGCCAAATATTTAATGAACTGTCCAAGGTCACATAGCTTATGAGTAGAGATGATACTGTAATCCAGTTCATTTGCTCATTGACTTTTAATAACTTTTTAAAGTACATTGTATTAAAGATATCAGATATTGGGTATCCATTGGATATCTCTCAATAGATATTTGAGAGAGAGGTGCAATGTCCAGTTTAATAAACATGTATTTAAAGGCCTCATTCTCTACTATTTCTTTCTCTTATATGTCTATCTGTGTAATTTCCTACATTTTCATATTTTTTAATTGCTTTAAAAGTGTCTTACTATACTAGAAGAGCAAACTTGGGCTAATTTCTTGCTCTGGACCTCAGTTTATTGTACAACGTTCTATCAATTTTAGAGTTGTTAAACTGACAATATAAAGTCCCTAGCATGGTATTGGACACATATTGGATATTCCTCAATGGGTGAGTTCTTTCCCCTACATCTCTTTACCAGTTCTCTGTCTATCCATAATCAGGCTCCAGGGATGGATGCAGTGTTGTACTGGTGACTTGAATAAACCTAATCATGAATAATTAACTGGTGTAATATAGGTTCTTTGGCTAAAGGCTTGAGCTTCAAACAATATTTATGCCTGTAAAACTATCAACTCGTGATCAACTTCATGTGTTTCTCCTTTTGTCAAATGCCTGTATGAATTGCTATTTTATTGAGCAGCTAAATTCAACTGCAATTCTTTTTGCTTCCTCAACAGACTCAATTACTGTGTCTTTTACAAAAAAATTTTCAAGTGACATAATATGAACTCTGTAAACTTTCTACTCTTCAACTTGAGTTTTTCTATCAGTTTATCCTTATTTATGCACAGCTATATTCTAGGGTATTGGGCCCATTTCTTTTTTCTAGATTAAAAAAAATAAAATGGTTTGCATTGTTAGTATAAGGATAGAAAATATCCTGTGATGAGAAAAAACAACTCTATCCACCAGTCAAGATATTGAGAGAAGAGGAAAAAGCAAGGATTTTCAGTCTGTAACAGAAAAAAATGTTTTTCTCTCTCTCTCTCTCTATCTATCTATCTATATATTTTTGCTTAGATATTTCGCTCACAGTGATATAAGGTGATGTTATAACTTGGCTGCTCCCTTTGTTCATGATTTTACCTAGGTAGGACAGGTTTATGGCAGAGATCTGAACTATAAATTAAAGTCTGCCGTGGTTAATCTAATAAATGTGCCACAGAGTTGGCACTATCATGTGCTTATAAGAGGAGCAATATTCTCCACTGTGTGTGTGTTTGTTCTGTGGAAACTATATTCAAAATCTAAATTTAAAATATATCTAAAATCTAATCATGTGTAAAATTGTTTTAAAAGCACATATTTAGAAAGTAGAGTGCAGATAAACTATAACTCTTTCCATAGGGTGCATTTATACTGTAGAAAACATGCAAACTGGATAGCAAAAATCGGGGGACGTCTAGACTCAAAAATGAAATGAACTAATAGGTCCACCTGCCAGCAATGCTGCAGTTCTGACTAGCAGATGATCATTTGGCACCTTAGAACATGGGAATGATTGACTCTACATGACCAACATTTCACAGATCCTAAACTGGTGCAGGTAGAGGCAGGTAATTACTGCAGCCACCCAAGGGGAAATGAGGGAGCAGGTGTTAGGCTGCCAGCAGAGCTCGAGTTTCAGCTCATTTCAGATATAATGTAGCTAATGGTAGAAGCCAAGAAATTTGGGTCAGTTGAAGTTTTTGCCATCTCAAATTGGGGGATTATAATTGAGTTTTTGCCTCTCTGACCTGATTCTTTCTAATGTAGTTCCCATACTGGTAACTTTACATTTTAACTTTTCCCCAAGCTCTTTGTGTTCTTGTGGAGTCACCCAGTGTAGAACTTACATGCTGTTTCAGTAACAACTGACAAATTTGTCTTTTGAAAGATTTACTGCATCAGTGTGCTTGACAGAGAGCTGATCACTGAAAAGATAGATTTGTCTTTTTCATGGAGTTCTTCATGCTCTGTTATCATTATAGAAGGACTGGAGGAGGGAAGGCAGAGTGAGTGAGTGATTGCAAAAGAGTGATTTTTTTTAATGAGTAAAATAAAATAATGGTAGGAAAAAAGTGATCATTTTTTTATAAAAAAAAAAGTAGGAAAAACTTAACAGTCAAGTGCTCAATGTGATTAATCCTGATTTATTACTCGAAATGACCTATTATGTCATAGGATCTCATTAACCTTTTCCTCTTGTTCCTACCTATTGATATGTATGTGTATGTCTTCGTGTAAAGATGTCTCAATTTCCAAGCACATTTCTAGCTGACTGAGGCTTGTCATCTTAAAGGTCAAATTTGGGCACTGAAGGGTGTTTATTTGCTAACTTTCATGGTGAGTTATTCTTAATGGGGGGGAAAAATGTGCTCTCTTCAGTTCAGTTCAGTTGCTCAGTCGTGTCCATCTCTTTGCAGCTCCATGGACTCCAGAACACCAGGCCTCTCTGTACATCACCAACCCCCAGAGTTTACTCAAACTCATGTCCATTGAGTCAGTGATGTCATCCAACCATCTCATTCTCTGTCATCCCCTTCTTCTCCCACCTTCAATCTTTCCCAACATCAGGGTCTTTTCAAATGAGTCAGTTCTTCACATCAGGTGGCCAAAGTATTGGAGCTTCAGCTTCAGCATCAGTTCTTCCCATGAATATTCAGGACTGATTTCCTTTAGGATGGACTGGTTGGATCTCCTTGCAGTCCCAGGGACTCTCAAGAGTCTTCTCCAACACCACAGTTCAAAAGCATCAATACTTCTGTTCTCAGCTTTCTTTATAGTCCAACTCTCACATCCATGCATGACCACTGAAAAAAACACAGCCTTGAATAGACAGACCTTTGTTGACAAGGTAATGTCTCTTAAAAGTATTATATTACATGTTTTACTGTTTTTATAACAGAAACTACTGGGTGTAATTTGCTTTTTTCTAATGACACAGATATATTAATATGAGCACACTTCCTTTAGTAAACTATCACACCTATGTATCCTCAGAGGCTACTGAGGAATCAAAACTATTTGCCTTAAAATAAATGAATGTGCTTCACAAAGTTCTTTTGTGTTTAAATAGATATTTTCTCACTTCAGTTTCAGGCAGTAGGTTTTTTACTTGTTGCAACTGCTTTACAATTATTTCTTTCTACCCCAATAATTTGCCCCATGAAATGTGCTCTGCTCTGGGAAAAAAAGATACCTGCATTTATAGAGCTGTAAGCAAAATTCTCTTTGAAAATCTCATTGAGGAGCTAACCACAAAATTTTGTGCACTAGTTTACTGCTAAAAGGAGGCTTTTTGTTTTATTCTGGTTTACAGTCATACTCCAGAGAGTCAAGTTTATTGAATATCAAACCTTAAAAAAGTGAGATATGAATTTTTTTAATTTGTATTTTTACTGTATTCTCTTTTTAATTTAAGTATATTTTACTTGATATCACTTCATACTTGGACTTTTCCTCATTTGTTATATAAAGTTGATATTTTATCTTCTGGCTTCCAGAGGTCTAATCTGTTACAGTGGCTCAATGACTGCCTGGCATTAATTTATGTGTGAAAATTACTCTGAATCATGTAAATTTTCCTTTAGCATTATTTTATGTATCTATCAGATTTTATTATGATTAAGGCTAACATAGTCCTTTTTAAAATGTAGCATGTATTAAACAAAACTTAAATAGTCTAATTCATTATTCATACATAATTTATAACTTTCAAATTCTAATTTACAACTTTCAATGTCTGTGATTTATTTATTTATTTATTTATTTTTTAACACAATCACCAATCAAGAGTAGATTCTAAGATTAGGAAAATAATAAAATTTAAGAGGTCTCTGGAAATTTTAATACATAAAATTTCTAATTTCATATATCATTATCAATATATTGACATGTGCCCTTTCTAGGAATGTATTTAAAACTTAACAGAGAGTGTTTTCAGAAATTTTGTCTCTGATAGTAACCCTACCACAAGTATTTGGCTGTATNTTTTTTTTTTTTCCCTTTAATGGAAGGAATCTCTTATAAAATATTTTTCTAATAACTTTTTTTTATAATTTTTATTAAGTCAACAGACCTAGGAACTGCATTAACCAACAATACAGTTACTAGCTATGTGGCAAGTGAGCCCTCAAAATGTGCCAAGTCTTAATTGAAATGGCTTATAAAACATACAAAGAATTCTGAAGACAGTATGAAAAGTACCTTATTAATATTGTTTGTATTGATTACACAGCAAAATGATAAAATTTGGGGTATACTGAGTTAAATAAAGTATATTATTTAAATTAATTTTACATTATTTACTTATTTTAATGTGGCTACTAGAAATTTTTATATTAAATACATGGCTCACATTTGTGACTCATGTTAAACAGAATGGTTACGGAATAATAGCTGATAAATTTTTAAAAATTCATTCACATATAAAATGGTGGATCACATGTCCTAGAGGGCTGAGAATTTGCTGGTCATAGCTCAATAAGGCCAAATATTTAATGAACTGTCCAAGGTCACATAGCTTATGAGTAGAGATGATACTGTAATCCAGTTCATTTGCTCATTGACTTTTAATAACTTTTTAAAGTACATTGTATTAAAGATATCAGATATTGGGTATCCATTGGATATCTCTCAATAGATATTTGAGAGAGAGGTGCAATGTCCAGTTTAATAAACATGTATTTAAAGGCCTCATTCTCTACTATTTCTTTCTCTTATATGTCTATCTGTGTAATTTCCTACATTTTCATATTTTTTAATTGCTTTAAAAGTGTCTTACTATACTAGAAGAGCAAACTTGGGCTAATTTCTTGCTCTGGACCTCAGTTTATTGTACAACGTTCTATCAATTTTAGAGTTGTTAAACTGACAATATAAAGTCCCTAGCATGGTATTGGACACATATTGGATATTCCTCAATGGGTGAGTTCTTTCCCCTACATCTCTTTACCAGTTCTCTGTCTATCCATAATCAGGCTCCAGGGATGGATGCAGTGTTGTACTGGTGACTTGAATAAACCTAATCATGAATAATTAACTGGTGTAATATAGGTTCTTTGGCTAAAGGCTTGAGCTTCAAACAATATTTATGCCTGTAAAACTATCAACTCGTGATCAACTTCATGTGTTTCTCCTTTTGTCAAATGCCTGTATGAATTGCTATTTTATTGAGCAGCTAAATTCAACTGCAATTCTTTTTGCTTCCTCAACAGACTCAATTACTGTGTCTTTTACAAAAAAATTTTCAAGTGACATAATATGAACTCTGTAAACTTTCTACTCTTCAACTTGAGTTTTTCTATCAGTTTATCCTTATTTATGCACAGCTATATTCTAGGGTATTGGGCCCATTTCTTTTTTCTAGATTAAAAAAAATAAAATGGTTTGCATTGTTAGTATAAGGATAGAAAATATCCTGTGATGAGAAAAAACAACTCTATCCACCAGTCAAGATATTGAGAGAAGAGGAAAAAGCAAGGATTTTCAGTCTGTAACAGAAAAAAATGTTTTTCTCTCTCTCTCTCTCTATCTATCTATCTATATATTTTTGCTTAGATATTTCGCTCACAGTGATATAAGGTGATGTTATAACTTGGCTGCTCCCTTTGTTCATGATTTTACCTAGGTAGGACAGGTTTATGGCAGAGATCTGAACTATAAATTAAAGTCTGCCGTGGTTAATCTAATAAATGTGCCACAGAGTTGGCACTATCATGTGCTTATAAGAGGAGCAATATTCTCCACTGTGTGTGTGTTTGTTCTGTGGAAACTATATTCAAAATCTAAATTTAAAATATATCTAAAATCTAATCATGTGTAAAATTGTTTTAAAAGCACATATTTAGAAAGTAGAGTGCAGATAAACTATAACTCTTTCCATAGGGTGCATTTATACTGTAGAAAACATGCAAACTGGATAGCAAAAATCGGGGGACGTCTAGACTCAAAAATGAAATGAACTAATAGGTCCACCTGCCAGCAATGCTGCAGTTCTGACTAGCAGATGATCATTTGGCACCTTAGAACATGGGAATGATTGACTCTACATGACCAACATTTCACAGATCCTAAACTGGTGCAGGTAGAGGCAGGTAATTACTGCAGCCACCCAAGGGGAAATGAGGGAGCAGGTGTTAGGCTGCCAGCAGAGCTCGAGTTTCAGCTCATTTCAGATATAATGTAGCTAATGGTAGAAGCCAAGAAATTTGGGTCAGTTGAAGTTTTTGCCATCTCAAATTGGGGGATTATAATTGAGTTTTTGCCTCTCTGACCTGATTCTTTCTAATGTAGTTCCCATACTGGTAACTTTACATTTTAACTTTTCCCCAAGCTCTTTGTGTTCTTGTGGAGTCACCCAGTGTAGAACTTACATGCTGTTTCAGTAACAACTGACAAATTTGTCTTTTGAAAGATTTACTGCATCAGTGTGCTTGACAGAGAGCTGATCACTGAAAAGATAGATTTGTCTTTTTCATGGAGTTCTTCATGCTCTGTTATCATTATAGAAGGACTGGAGGAGGGAAGGCAGAGTGAGTGAGTGATTGCAAAAGAGTGATTTTTTTTAATGAGTAAAATAAAATAATGGTAGGAAAAAAGTGATCATTTTTTTATAAAAAAAAAAGTAGGAAAAACTTAACAGTCAAGTGCTCAATGTGATTAATCCTGATTTATTACTCGAAATGACCTATTATGTCATAGGATCTCATTAACCTTTTCCTCTTGTTCCTACCTATTGATATGTATGTGTATGTCTTCGTGTAAAGATGTCTCAATTTCCAAGCACATTTCTAGCTGACTGAGGCTTGTCATCTTAAAGGTCAAATTTGGGCACTGAAGGGTGTTTATTTGCTAACTTTCATGGTGAGTTATTCTTAATGGGGGGGAAAAATGTGCTCTCTTCAGTTCAGTTCAGTTGCTCAGTCGTGTCCATCTCTTTGCAGCTCCATGGACTCCAGAACACCAGGCCTCTCTGTACATCACCAACCCCCAGAGTTTACTCAAACTCATGTCCATTGAGTCAGTGATGTCATCCAACCATCTCATTCTCTGTCATCCCCTTCTTCTCCCACCTTCAATCTTTCCCAACATCAGGGTCTTTTCAAATGAGTCAGTTCTTCACATCAGGTGGCCAAAGTATTGGAGCTTCAGCTTCAGCATCAGTTCTTCCCATGAATATTCAGGACTGATTTCCTTTAGGATGGACTGGTTGGATCTCCTTGCAGTCCCAGGGACTCTCAAGAGTCTTCTCCAACACCACAGTTCAAAAGCATCAATACTTCTGTTCTCAGCTTTCTTTATAGTCCAACTCTCACATCCATGCATGACCACTGAAAAAAACACAGCCTTGAATAGACAGACCTTTGTTGACAAGGTAATGTCTCTTAAAAGTATTATATTACATGTTTTACTGTTTTTATAACAGAAACTACTGGGTGTAATTTGCTTTTTTCTAATGACACAGATATATTAATATGAGCACACTTCCTTTAGTAAACTATCACACCTATGTATCCTCAGAGGCTACTGAGGAATCAAAACTATTTGCCTTAAAATAAATGAATGTGCTTCACAAAGTTCTTTTGTGTTTAAATAGATATTTTCTCACTTCAGTTTCAGGCAGTAGGTTTTTTACTTGTTGCAACTGCTTTACAATTATTTCTTTCTACCCCAATAATTTGCCCCATGAAATGTGCTCTGCTCTGGGAAAAAAAGATACCTGCATTTATAGAGCTGTAAGCAAAATTCTCTTTGAAAATCTCATTGAGGAGCTAACCACAAAATTTTGTGCACTAGTTTACTGCTAAAAGGAGGCTTTTTGTTTTATTCTGGTTTACAGTCATACTCCAGAGAGTCAAGTTTATTGAATATCAAACCTTAAAAAAGTGAGATATGAATTTTTTTAATTTGTATTTTTACTGTATTCTCTTTTTAATTTAAGTATATTTTACTTGATATCACTTCATACTTGGACTTTTCCTCATTTGTTATATAAAGTTGATATTTTATCTTCTGGCTTCCAGAGGTCTAATCTGTTACAGTGGCTCAATGACTGCCTGGCATTAATTTATGTGTGAAAATTACTCTGAATCATGTAAATTTTCCTTTAGCATTATTTTATGTATCTATCAGATTTTATTATGATTAAGGCTAACATAGTCCTTTTTAAAATGTAGCATGTATTAAACAAAACTTAAATAGTCTAATTCATTATTCATACATAATTTATAACTTTCAAATTCTAATTTACAACTTTCAATGTCTGTGATTTATTTATTTATTTATTTATTTTTTAACACAATCACCAATCAAGAGTAGATTCTAAGATTAGGAAAATAATAAAATTTAAGAGGTCTCTGGAAATTTTAATACATAAAATTTCTAATTTCATATATCATTATCAATATATTGACATGTGCCCTTTCTAGGAATGTATTTAAAACTTAACAGAGAGTGTTTTCAGAAATTTTGTCTCTGATAGTAACCCTACCACAAGTATTTGGCTGTATAGACTTTAATTTCAGTCTTACCTCCTTCACTTATAAGTGTGTAACCTTGAGAAATTAAATCAATTCTCTGAGGGTCCAATTCTTCTTCCATNTTCAGAAATTTTGTCTCTGATAGTAACCCTACCACAAGTATTTGGCTGTATAGACTTTAATTTCAGTCTTACCTCCTTCACTTATAAGTGTGTAACCTTGAGAAATTAAATCAATTCTCTGAGGGTCCAATTCTTCTTCCATAAAATGATGATAATATTTATTTTAGAGAATGAGATGCTATGTACAAATACCTAGCAACAGACTAAATGGTGGTTGTTTAATAAATTAACTTTTTATGATTTGACTGTTTCAATTTTTTTCTATTATCATTTAAACCCTGTGTATATATTTTATTCTCAATGGATTTGGAAAAAGTAACTTAGCACTTCCCATAATAACACGTTAATGACTGTTGATCAAACTTGAACTGTGACTTCTTCAGCTATGATTGTTGCTTTCTCCAAAGAGCCTGAAGGACATTGCATATAAATTCAAATATACTTGTGGAATTTGGAGCAGGGTACTTATTAAATCTGTGACTTTGGGCTGGGTGTATAAACTTTTGTTTCTGTGATTTCAAACATGAATGGAAATAACAAATACCTACCTTTTAAGTGTAAAGATTAAATAAGTTAACATACATAAAAACTCATAACACAAAGCCACTCAAATGAGGTACATTCACAAACAGTACCTTCCTTCTTTCAGGTCTGCTTTGGGGCCTAGAGCAGATATCACACAAAACTTCTATTAGGGATTCTCTACTCTGATGCATGGTACTAATGAAGATGGTGGTACTAAAGAATAGGAACTAAAGTGCCTTTTGATGAAAGAGAAACAGGAGAGTGAAAAATCTGGGTTAAAGCTCAACATTCAAAAAATGAAGATCTGAAGAAAAAAAAAATCTCTCAAAAAATGAAAGACTGAAGGTAGTAGGAGAAGAGAACGGCAGAGGCTGAGGTGGTTCAATGGCATCACCAACTCAAAGATCATGAGTTTGAGCAAACTCTGGGATATGGTGAAGGACTGGAAAGACTGGTGTGCTGCAGTTGCAAAACATTGAACATGACTGAGTGACTGAACAACAATATTCTGATTCCTATAATTTGTTCAGGGCCATTCTGATTTATGATTTTATAGGTCCTTTTTTCCTGCAGTATATTATTCTTTTAAATTTTATTTATTTATTTTAATTGGAGAATAATTACTTTACAATATTGTGATGGCTCAATGGCAGGATATTTTTCTAATGCTTAAAACAGGTTTGATTTATTGGCCTCCTTCCATAGTTATAATTATTACTCTCCTCCTAATTGTGCTATTTTTTGATAGTTTTGGTCAAACTTATTTTTTGTACAGACAAGGATTACCTATACTCAACATAGTCTGACCACTCACAAACTTATTTGAATATGAACAGCTCAATAGTGGTGAGAACTTATAATACATTTTCTTTCTCAAATTCAATTTCTACATTTCTGAATTTGTAGTACTCATCTAGATGAAACACTTTCAAATGGGAAAATCAGAATTTGTTTATAACATTTTGATAGGAATAATACCTAATCTAGAAATTGCCACATAAGGAATGGTGGTAAGAATCCAAAATTGCTTTTTATGTTATTATGATATATAGAGACTTTTCAGGTACCTTATAGGCTACAATATGGAAACAACTACTTTTCTCTTTCTCTAATAACAGAAAATGGGTTTGAATCACATGAATGAAAGTATTACAGATGAAAGAAAGCACAATATGAGAAAATAGAAATGCAAATTTTGTAAGGAACTCCTTATTGCTAAAGATATACAGCAGAAAATGAATAATACTTCTTCCTAATCCTACCATTGGAGGGTAAAATGTGGAGAATATATAAGGAGAATGAACACCAACAGCAGATTATTAGGAAAATAAGGTATGTTCAATACCAACATTCTCCAATCCTAGTTGACCTTTTAGAGACAGGACATAAGAAAATAGCATGTGATCTCCACTTATGATGTGGAGAGATTTAACTAATCAAAAAGTAATTAATCGTCAAAATACACAACTCTTGAAGTTAATAGCAAAAAAAAAAAAAAATCCAATCAAAAAATGAGCAGAAGACCTAAAGAGATATTTCTCCAAAGATGTACAGGAGGCCAGTTAACACATGAAAAGATGCTTAACATCACTAATTATTAGAAAAATGTACGTCAAAACTGCAATGAGGTATCACCTCACACCAGTCAAAATGGCCATCATCAAAAAAATCTACTATCAATAAATACTGGAGAGAGTGTGGAGAAAAAGGAATCCTCCTACACTGCCAGTGGGAATGTAAATTGGAATAGCCACTATGAAGAACACTATGGTGGTTCATTAAAATACTAGAGCTACTCTAGGACACAGCAATGCCAGTCCTGGCATATACATGAAGAAAACCATAATTCCAAAAGGTACATGCATCCCAATATTTTCATGTATGCTAAATTGCTTCACACATGTCAAACTCTTTGCAACCCTTTGGACTGTAGCCCACCAGGCTCCTCTGTCCATGGGATTCTCCAGGCAAGAATACTGGAGTGGGTTGCCCTTTCCTTCTACAGGGGTTCTTCCTGACTCAGGGATGGAACCTACATCTCTTATCTCTTTGTCTCCTACATAGGCAGATGGATTCTCTATCACTAGTGACACCTGGGAAGTCCCAGTGTTTACTGTAGCACTATTGGCAGTAGCCAAGACATGGAAATAACATAAATGTCCATCAACAGAAAAATGGATAGAGAAGATGTGACACATATGTACAATGGGATATTACTCAGTCATAAAAAGGAACAAAAATGTGCCATTCTGCAGAGATGTGGATGGACCTAAAATCTGTCATACGAAGTGAAGTAAATCAGGAAGAGAAAAACACATATCATATATAAATGCATATATATAGAATCTAGAAAAATGGTACAGATGAATATATATGCAAAACAGAAATATAGACACAAATATGAAAACAAACATATGGCCAGCAAGGAAGGGGGAAAGGAGATGGGATGAATTGAGAGGTTGAGTTTGACATATATACATGATCAATACTTTGTATAAAATAGATAATTAATGAGGACCTATTGTATTATAACACAGAGAATTCTGCTTTATACTCTGTCATGGTCTAAATGGGAAGGAAAGTCAAAAAAGAGGATATGGGTATGCATATAGCTGATTCATTTTGCTGTACAGCAGAAACTCACACAACACTGTAAAAAAGTATATTTCAATATATTTTTTAAAGTAATAAGCAGAAGTTATACGTTAACCTAATGTTATGATGAACTTAGATAGCATATTAAAAAGCAGAGAGACATAATTTTGCCAACAAAGGTCAGTCTAGTCAAAGTTGTGTTTTTTTCCAGTAGTCATGTATGGATGTGAGAGTTGGATGAAGAAAGCTGAATGCCAAAGAACTGATGCTTTTGAAATGTGGTGTTGGAGAAGAGTCTTGAGAGTCCCTGGGATTGCAAGGAGATCCAACCAGTTCATCCTAAAGGAAATCAGTCCTGAATATTCATTGGAAGAACTGATACTGAAGCTGAAACTCCAATACTTTGGCACCTGATGCAAAGAACTGACTCATTTGAAAAGACCCTGATGCTGGGAAAGATTGAAGGTGGGAGAAGAAGGGAATGACAGAGGATGAGATGGTTGGATGGCATCATTGACTCAATGGACATGAGTTTGAGTAAACTCTGGGGGTTGGTGATGTACAGAGAGGCCTGGAGTGCTGCAGTCCATGTAGTTTTAAAGAGTTGGACACGACTGAGAGACTGAACTGAACCAAACTGAACTGAATGGTAGACTCAGGTGACTCAGTGGTAAACAACTCACCTGTCAAGGCGGGAGACACAAGAGATACCAGTTTGATCCCTGGGTTGGGAAGATCTCCTGAAGGAAGAAATGACAACCTACTTGATTATTCTTCCAGGAGTCTGGCAGGCTACAGTTCATGGGGTTGCAATGGATTAAGAATTTACAATGGTAGACTGTAGAGAATATGTATGGAATTCAGGATGTGCCTCCTGAGAAATGATAGGCATTGACTGTAACTACTTTTTAGCCTGAGATAATAAAGTAACTGGCATTTTCTATCTGTGAGTTTGATACTTTACTATTAATAATTATAGAAAATATGTCTTGTAACAAAACATACAGACTGTGTAAAACATTTGATATTAATAATATTACTAACAAATAATAGTCACAAATACACATCTAAACAAATCACAAAATCAGTGATTGATATTTTTTGTGAAATATTTTTAAAAATATTTCCACTAAACACACAAAAATAATAGCATTATTATTTTATAAGCTGGAAAATGGATATCTCTTGAAAACTAAACTAGCCCAGTACTATAATTTAAAACATTGGCTGACAAGAAAAGCCTGTAGGAGATTGAGTGGGGAGGGGAATTTTGAGTTACTTAGATTAGCTTGCTGCTGCTGCTAAATCACGTCAGTCGTGTCCGACTCTGTGCCACCCCATAGGTGGCACCCCATAGGTGGCAACTCCTCCATTCCTGGGATTCTCCAAGCAAAAACACTGGAGTGGGTTGCCATTTCCTTCTCCAATGCATGAAAGTGAAAAGTGAAAGTGAAGTCGCTCAGTCATGTCTGACTCTTAGCGATCCCATGGGCTGCAGCCTACCAGGCTCCTCCGTCCACAGGAGTTTCCAGGCAAGAGTACTGGAGTGAGTCACCAGTGCCTTTTCCACGGATTAGCTTAGGGTCTCATGATTTCTCTTATACAAGAACATTGTTCAGGAAAATGTCAACTACCTCAACTTGTAATTTAAAATGTTAGGGGTGTCCTGTCCTAGGTTATTGAAAAAGAGATTGTCCACATGAATTATTTCTAATAGGCTGTCAGCTCTGTTAGTGATAAATAGATTCTCTCCATTTCACTACTGATGGGGGATTCTGGCAAAAATAACACATTAAATCCATCTACCTACCTACCTAACCTGCCGTCTATCTTTGTAGTCTATCATCTGTCTATCCAGATAGATAGCTATATAGGTAATATTTTCTTGAGTAGGAAAAAAAAAAAAAGGCTAACTCTCTCTGTGGTACTGGCATGTGCAATGGGAAAAATGGACCTCATATCTCTGAGTGTGGGAAGCCTAATCGATCAACTCAAATACTGTGCCCTAAAATCCAGCATTATGTTTATTTTGAGGACACATTTCCCACTGGCCACTGTCAAGCTGTAACTGAGCATGGCCGAGGAACTAAGATGGACACATTCCTGAATGTGTCATTCCTGAATGACAAACTTTGAGTGTGGAAGGTTCTGTCAGCCTTGCTAAATATGCATAGTTCTAAGATGCAGTCTAAGAAGGCAGGAGAAGAAGAGGACATTCTTTTTCATAAGAAACAGACATGCAAAGAATCCTCCTGCAATGCAGGAGAGCAGGGTTTGATCCCTAGGTTGGGAAGATATACTGGAGAAGGGAAAGGCAACACACTCCAGTATTCTGGCATGGAGAATTCCATGGATTGTATAGGTCATGGGGTTGCAAAGAGTTGGACACCACTCAGCAACTTTCACTCTCACTTTCAGACCTGTATGGCAGACAGATGGCTCCTAGCTCTATCACCAATCTTTTTCTGACATGCTTTCACCAAAATCAGTTTGATTATATTCTTTGCAGCCAAAGATGGAGAAGCACTATACAGTCAGCAAAAACAAGACAAGGAGCTGAGTGTGGCTCAGATCATGAACACCTTATTGCCAAATTCAGACTTAAATTGAAGAAACTGGGGAATACCACTACACCATTCAGGTGTGACCTATAAAAAATCTCTTATGATGATTATACATTGGAACTGAGAAAGAGATTTGAGGGACTAAATCTGATAGACAGAGTGCCTGATGAACTATGGATGGAAGTTCATGACATTGTACCAGAGACAGGGATCAAGACCATCCCCAAGAAAAAGAAATGCAAAAAAGCAAAATGGCTTTCTGAGGAGGCCTTACAAATAGCTGTGAAAAGAAGAGAAGTAAAAAACAAAGGAGAAAAGGAAAGATATACACATTTGAAAGCAGTGATCCAAAGAATAGCAAGGAGAGATAAGAAAGCCTTCCTCAGCGATCACTTCAAAGAAATAGAGGAAAAGAAGAGAATGTGAAAGACTAGAGATCTCTTCAAGAAAATTAGAAATACCAAGGTAACATTTCATACAAAGATGGGCATAATAAAGGACAGAAATGGTGTGGACCTAACAGAAGCAAAAGATATTCAGAAGAGGTGGCAAGAATATACAGAAAAACTGTACAAAAAAGATCTACATGACACAGATAATCATGATGGTGTGATCAATCACCTAGACCAGACATCCTTGAATGTGAAGACAAGTAGGCCTTAGAGAACAGCACTACAAACAAAGCTAGTGGAGGTGATGGAATCCCAGTTGAGCTATTTCAAATCCTAAAAAATGATGCTGTGAAAGTGCGACACTTAATATGCCAACAAATTTGGAAAACTAAGCAGTCACCACAGGACTAGAAGAGGTCGGTTTTTACTTCAATTCCAAAGAAAGGCAATGCCAAAGAATGCTCAAACTACCGAACAATTGCACTCATCTCTCACGCTAGTAAAGTAATGCTCAAAATTCTCCAAGCCAGGCTTCAGCAATACGTGAACCGTGAACTTTCAGATGTTCAAGTAGGAGTTTGAAAGGCAAAGGAACCAGAGATCAAATTGCCAACGTCTACAAGATCATTGAAAAAGCAAGAGAGTTTCAGAAAAACATCTATTTCTGCTTTATTGACTATGCCAAAGAATTTGACTCTGTGGATCACAATAAACTTTGGAAAATTCTGAAAGAGATAGGAATATCAGACTACTTGATCTGCCTTTTGAGAAACCTGTATACAGGTCAGGAAGCAACAGTTAGAACTGGACATGGAATAGACTGGTTCCAAATCCAGAAATGAATACATCAAGGCTGTATATTGTCACCCTGCTTATTTAACTTATATGCAGAGCATGAAAAACACTGGGTTCAATGAAGCACAAGCTGGAATCAAGATTGTCGGGAGAAATATCATTAAGCTCACTTATGCAGATGACACCACACTTATGGCAGAAAGTGAGGAAGAACTAAAGAGCCTCTTGATGAAAGTGAAAATGGAGAGTGAAAAAGTTGGCTTAAAGCTCAACATTCAGAAAACTAAGATCATGACATCTGGTCCTATCACTTCATGGAAAATAGATGAGAAAACAGTGGAAACGGTCACAGACTATTTTGGTGGGCTCCAAAATCACTGCAGATGGTGACTCAGCCATGAAATTGAAAGTCACTTTCTCCTTGGAAGGAAAGTTATGACCAAACTAGACAGCATATTAAAAAGCAGAGACATTACTTTGCTAAGAAAAGTCCATCTAATCAAGGCTATTGTTTGTCCAGTAGTCATGTATGGATGTANGAAATTGAAAGTCACTTTCTCCTTGGAAGGAAAGTTATGACCAAACTAGACAGCATATTAAAAAGCAGAGACATTACTTTGCTAAGAAAAGTCCATCTAATCAAGGCTATTGTTTGTCCAGTAGTCACGTATGGATGTAAGAGTTGGACTATAAAGAAAGCTGAGCACCAAAGTATTGATGCTTTTGAACTGTGGTGTTGGAGAAGACTCTTGAGAGTCCCTTGGATCTCAAGGAGATCCAACTAGTCCATCCTAAAGGAGATCAGTCCTGAGTGTTCATTGGAAAGGCTGATATTGAAGCTGAAACATCAATACTTTGGCCACCTGATGGAAACTGCTGACTCATTTGAAAAGACCCTGATGCTGGGAAAGATTGAGGGAAGGAAGAGAGTGGGACAACAGAGGATGAGGTGATTGGATGGTATCACAGACTCAATGGACATGAGTTTGGGTATATTTCGGGAGTTGGTGATGGACAGGGAGGCTTGGCGTGCTGTGGTTCATGGGGTGCAAAGAGTCGGACACGACTGAAAAACTAAACTGAACTGAACTGAATATATCTTCTAGGTCTTCTGCTGATCTTGGAATCTTCTTCTTGGAGGACTGGACTAACACAAGCAATGGATGACTTCTCTTCCTCAGGTGGAATATGAGACATGTTTGTCAAACAAAGGTGAATAGGTGATTGCTTTGAATTTCAGAAGACAGGTGTTTGAAACTTAGAACATGACAGTAGGGCCTTTACAATGATTGTGTATAACAATGTCATACTTAATGCATACCTACCCAGGGAGAGCAGAGGAACTTTGATATTCCTTAGTTTAAACTTTTTTAGTTGTGTAATGGAGATATTTGCTTGTAAGCTAACCACCTTGGCACACTGCAAAGTATCATATCTAAAGAGTATGCCACAGTGTGTGCTTGTGGAAATATGAATAGGGACAATAGTAACACAAAATTTTTATATGGAATGCAATGTAATCTTCCAAAGATTTGTTTTATTCTCAATATCCGAGGTTAAGCATAGATTTTTTTTAAGCTAAGTGCTAGTTCTTGTTTAAACAGTTCAAGAGCAGAGAAAGCTTATAAAAGAAACACTGTTAACCCCAGGTAGGCCGTTATCATTATTAGTGCTGTGAACAGTAGAAATAGGCTTCCATTTGCTATCAATATTTCTTTTCTCCATAAATATATTCTCCTACAAACCCTTGATTTTATGCAGATGCAAATGCTAAAATGGGACAGGAAAAAGCAGCCATTCATCAAACACATAGATTTTGTAATGTAATTACTTTAAAATATTTTCCATAATTATTATTCTGTTACAGATGTCTAATTTACCCTCTACTTCCCCTAGAGATTTTTGCAACACTTAAGGTAAATTATAAAATTATTAGATTAACTTAGAGCTTGGAGAGTTTGTGAACTCATTTATTATAGGCCTATTTTTCTCATAACCTCATTTTAAAATGATTGTTTAAGAATTTAGTGGCAAGAATTAAAAATTTTGAATTGACCATTCGTGGAGAAAATGGAAGTATGTTATTTGGTTATCAGAGATGCATAAATGCAGCAAGCTGAATTTCCTAGCTTGACTACTCAACGTTTAATTCTTAGCGTACTTTTCATGAAGAGTGTAGTAATCTGTTAATTGTCAGTCTTTAGATTTAGCATAAAGAAGCTCATGCAAGAAAGAGGCACATTAAAATAGAATGAGGATGATAATAAGTGCTCTAGATGCAGTCTGAATTTCTCTGTCTGTTTCATAAAGAATGACATTAAAATAAAAATCAAAGAAATAAACTCAAAAGCTCTAATTCCTTGCCATCTGGATATTTCTGTGGTGTTATTTTCCTCCAATTCGTGTATCCTTCTACTTCTACTATATTCTCCAAAATATTTTACTTAGAAGTAAAGAAAGACATATCAAAAATTTATTTGACATTCCTAAAGGGAAAAAGAAAAATTTTAAATGTTTTCCTAACACCTTCTTTTTTTTTAAATATATATATATATATATATTTTTTATTATTATTTTAATTTTACTTTACAATACTTTATTGGCTCTGCCATACACCGACACGAATCCACCACAGGTGTACACAAATTCCCAATCCCGAATCCCCCTCCCACCTCCCACCCCACAACGTCTCTCTGGATCGTTCCCGTGCACCAGCCCCAAGCATCCTGCATCCTGACACCTTCTTTGTTGCTCACTGGAAGCACTGGTGGCATCTGCCTAGGTGGAGGATGCACTTTATCAAGCTCTGTCATTCACCTTAAAGAATTCTTCAAGATTTACTAAAGCAAGCAGCAATTCAAGGATAATTCTCTCAAACATGAATCTTAAATGAGATTACAGTAGAAGAGTCTAGGAAAGTATCTCCCCATATATGGGAAAGGAAAAAAAATAATAACAGCAAAAAAGCAAAATAGCTAATCAGAATGAACAGAAAGAAAAGTAATGTAACAGGAGAGACATGTCAGAGGAGTTACTAGTGAGATCATGTATGGCCTTTTAAGGCATAATAAGAATTTTGCTTTTTTGCTCAGTGATATGAGAAGTCATTAGGAGATTTAGACCAAAAGAGTGATGTCAGAATTTACTTTCAAAACAATTATTCTGGTTACTATACTAAAGATCATCTGCTATAAACTAGAAAGTGGGGGATGCTAGTTTGACCAAGCTGGTGACATAGGTCTAATTAGAAGTGAAGAAATTCTGAATATATTAAAGCTAAAATAGACTGGTCAGAGTGGAGAAATTAGAGCTTTAAAGAGAACTTAAATTTGGCACCAATATTTTGGTTTCTACAACTAGAATAGAGTTACTATTAACTGAGATGGGATGAATTAAAAAAAAAAAGCAGTTTGGGACGTAAAATTTTGAAATCTATATTGGGTATCCAAATGGGAAATGTTGAGTAAATAGTTGGATTCTTGGTGCTGGAAATAAGGAATGATGTAAAGGTGGAGATTATTATTAATATTATGTAGAAGATATTTAAAGACATGAACTTGATAGAGAGAAAGGGTCCAAGGATCGACAGTTGAGGCAACTCCACTATTAGTGGTCTGGAGAAATCAAAAGAGGAGAGTGTTTTATGGAGAAAAAAATGACCAATGCCAAATGTTGATAAGAGGTCAAATAAGATAAAGACTGAGAAGCAACTATTAGATCTATTATATTTGAAACATGATTTTTGTTGTTGTTGAGCTTATAATGGTTTATAAATCTTATCTTAAAAGGGGAAATTCTCATTGTTAAAATTATATTAATATGACTTAAGTTTTAATTTAGTGATTAATTAGCTGATATACAGGAAGGTATAGGCTTATGCAATTAAAAAGTAAAAGACAAGATCAACTTTTGGCCTTTTGTATAACACTTAGGTATGACTGAATTAAAAAATAATATAAAATAATGTAAAATAGTAGAATAAAAAGAGAAAATTATATACTCTTAATAATTTTCCCTATCTAGATATATAAATATTTAAAAGTTTTGTATACTTGTGTGAAAACAATCACAAAATTCATCTGTTTTGTCAAAACTAACACCTGGAAATATTGTTATTGGTTTTAATTTTCTGTTTTTTTTTTTCAATTATTTTATTGTGATGTGGAAGGCATTTTATTTGCTATATTGGATAATTCAAAGCCTTCCTAGAATCCTATTTGTTACCAAGCATAAAAAGTCATCATGAATGTCATTGGCTGTATTAAGCACAGTAACATGCACCATTGAAGACAATAATCTCATATTTAGAGTAGAAATTTCTCTGGGACTGTCACCCAGCTGTCTGCTTCTAACTGTGACATTAAAAGAAAACTGAATTAGAAGAATCATGAACAATGCTGGAAATATTTAAGTAGCATTAGATAAAATTGGGGGATATTGAAAGTTTAAGATCAATTTTCAAGTCATCACACACACACACACACAAAACACCTTAACTTCTAGTCTCATTACAGCCTCTTAAAAACAGAAAAAAAACTTAGTATTTTGATGCCCTTGTTGTCTCCATCAGAGAGAAAGAAATAATTGCTCTTACAGTGCCTTTCATTCTGTGACCTCTGGAGTCAAAAGCAGAGTCATATATAACTTGTATTCTTTCGCGAAGTTACCTAGCTAATTGCTTAAAAATATATTTAACTTAAGCAAAATAAAATAGGTTGGAGAAAGAAGAGGATTACAAAAACCTTAACTAACAGATACTCCCTTTTAAAAAAATTTATTTATTTTAATTGAAGGCTGATTACTTTACAATATGATAGTGGCTTCTAACACACACTGACATGAATGAGCCTTTGGTATATATGTGTTCCCCATCCTAGAATTTAGGTTTCAATATAAAGAGGTTTTACTGTATCAAAATATATTTAGGAGCATTTCTTTGGCTCTGGTGTACAGATAGTCATTATCTTGATTCATAGAGGACGGTAAACTTGATATCATATTTCATGTCACTGAACACTCTGAAAGAAAAAAAATAAAACTAAGAAAAATATAAATTTGATATCAATGATTTTTAATTAGATAGAAATAATTATTCCTGAAGAAAATATGCTGCATTTGAGTTTATTTTAGGACCTAGTTCAGTTCAGTTCAGTTGCTCAGTCATGTCTGACTCTTTGTGACCCCATGAACTGCAGCATGCCAGGCCTCCTTGTCCATCATCAACTCCCAGAGTATACCCAAATGCATGTCCATTGAGTTGGTGATGCCATACAACCATCTCATCTTCTGTCATCCCTTTCTCCTCCTGCCTTCAATTTTTCCCAGCATCAGGGTCTTTTCAAATGAGTCATTTCTTCTCATCAGGTGGCCAAATATTGGAGTTTAGGCCTCAAAATCAGTCCTTCCAATTAACACCCAGGACTGATCTCCTTTAGGATGGGCTGGTTGCATCTCCTTGCAGTCCAAGGGACTCTCAAGAGTCTTTCCCCACACCACAGTTCAAAAACATCAATTCTTCAGTGCTCAGCTTTCTTTACAATCCAACTCTCACATCCATACATGACTACTGGAAAAACCATAGCCTTGATTGGACGGACCTTTGTAGACAAAGTAATGTCTTTGCTTTTTAATATGCTGTCTAGGTTGGTCATAACTTTTCTTCCAAGGAGTAACTGTCTTTTAATTTCATGGCTGCAATCACCATATGCAGTGATTTTGGAGCCCAAAAAAATAAAGTCAGCCACTGTTTCCACTGTTGCCCCATCTATTTCCCATGAAGTGATGGGACTGGATGCCATGATCTTCGTTTTCTGAATGTTGAGCTTGAAGCCAACTTTTTCACTCTCCTCTTTTACTTTCATCAAGAGGCTCTTTAGTTCTTCTTTACTTTCTGCCATAAGGGTGGTGTCATCTGCGTATCTGAGGTTATTCATATCACTCCCAACAATCTTGATTCCAGCTTGTGTTTCATCCAGTCCAGTGTTTCTCATGATGTACCCTGCATATAAGTTAAATAAGCAGGGTGACAATATACAGCCTTGACGTACTCCTTTTCCTATTTAGAACTGGTCTGTTGTTTCATGTACTGACCTAGAAAGCAATTAAAGCAGACTGTGTTTTTTTTTTTT
>SJYV01009750.1:889553-1025388 GCA_006410875.1 Neotragus pygmaeus | reverse complement strand
CTGTCCATAGGTGTGTGGATTTATCTCTGGGCTTTCTATTTTGTTCCGTTGATCTATATTTCTGGCTTTGTTCCAGTACCATACTGTCTTGATGACTGTGGCTTTGTAGTAGAGCCTGAAGTCAGGCAGGTTGATTTTTCCAGTTCCATTCTTCTTTCTCAAGATTGCTTTGGCCATTTGAGATTTTTTGTATTTCCATACAAATCTTGAAATTATTTGTTCTAGCTCTGTGAAAAATACTGCTGGTAGCTTGATAGGGATTGCATTGAATCTGTAGATTGCTTTGGGTAGTATACTCATTTTCACTATATTGATTCTTCCGATCCATGGACATGGTATATTTCTCCATCTATTACTATCCTCTTTAATTTCTTTCACCAGTGTTTTATAGTTTTCTATATATAGGTCTTTAGTTTCTTTGGGTAGATATATTCCTAAGTATGTTATTCTTTTCGTTGCAATGGTGAATGGGATTGTTTTCTTAATTTCTTTTTCTACTTTCTCATTATTAGTGTATAGGAATTCAAGGGATTTCTGTGTGTTGATTTTATATCCTGTAACTTTACTATATTCGTTGATTAGCTCTAGTAATTTTCTGATGGAGTCTTTTGGGTTTTCTATGTAGAGGATCATGTCATCTGTTTTAAATTGCTTCATATTTGGTAGTTTTTAGTTACATACACATTTCATACCAGCTTTTTAAAAAGCCTATTGCCATATAGTTTATTACTGTGGTAACTGAAAGTAGCAAGGGTGTGTTACTGTATTTTTTTTTTTCTAGCTTTGGAAAATGAATGAAGTGTTAACTAAAAATCTAACACACACTCATATACAAACCCATGCATGATATTATGATCCAATACATGAGTGAACTGATTATATATTCATTTCCATGTTATAGATAATATTTTGTTGAAGTAAATTATTTTTCTCCTAAGATATATTTTTGCCTGGCTTTTACTGAAAGTTTTATTATTAGTGGAATATTCAGCTTGTCATATTGGTCTTTATCATTAAAACACAAATCAAATTGTTAGAGGCTATGTAGTCACTTCAGCAGTAAAGCATCTGCCTCCAATACAGGGGACACAGGTTGGATCCCTGGGCCAGAAAGATCACTTGGAGAAGGAATGGCAACCCACTCCAGTATTCTTGCATGGAAAATTCTATGAACAGAGAATCCTCGTGGGCTACAGCCAGCCCATGGGGTCATGAAGAGTTGGAAATGACTGAGCCACTAACACTTTCACACTATGTAGTCACTTAATAGGGTTTTGGTATAGTGAGATAGGAATCAAATAAAGTTTATTTCAGAGTCACAGAAGTCATAATGACTATTCATTTTCTCAGTGATTCCCCTAAATATGCCCTTTGTTGAATCTAGAAAAGATAATTTGGTTGATTTCACTCAGGTTATAATTTTAATTTTTATTGTTCAGTGGCTAAGTTGCACCTGACTCTTTGCAACACCATGGGCACTTCTATAACTATGAGTGAGGTTGAAAATGTTCATGTGTTTGAAGATCTCCTTTCCTATGGAATTATTGGTCATTATTTTTCTTAATTTCTAGTAGTAGTGTATATATTTAGGGAGGGGGTGAATCTTTTATCTGATATATAAACTGAAAATACTTTTCCCCATTAATTTTTTGTCTTTGAACTTTGTGCTTTTTTCCTTATATCAAAGTTTGCTTTCTTTAATGTTGTCACAATTATTAATATTTCATTTTAGGAATTCTAATGCTGAGTCATAGAAAAAACTTCCATGTTTTGAGGTTCCATAGGAATTCACCCATGTATTCTTTTAGTATATTTATGAGTTAAAATTTTTAATTTATTTGTAATTGTGGAAAAATATTTAAAAAATTACTATTTTAGCCAGTTCTAAGAGTACTATGCAGTGGTGTTAAGTATATTCCATTGTTGTGCAGCCAGTCTCTGAATACTAAGAAACAGACACATCATTTTCAGGCCTCTTTAGACTTTGGAGATAGTATGTACTAGACTTAGGAATACAGTAAAGATTACTTGTTAGGTATCTTGGAAGGACCATAGCTTTGAAAGGGGCTCAGAATATAAAATGAGGCTTTGTAAAAAAGCTGGTCTACAATGCAAGTGGACTCTGATTCTAGGGACATGTGACCCAACAGATCATATACTATTATACATATCTATGATATATGAGGACTTTCTTTGAATATCTAAAGCCCTATTGGGAGTATTTGGAGCACAAAAGTCTAAAGGCTCTGGAAAAATGCTCTAACACTTTCTCCAGATAAAGATTTACCATCTGAAAAGCAGCTTCTTTTATAGCCCTAGTCCCTAGGAACATGCTGAACACCTGACATGGGACATCAAATAATTATGTGGTCAGAAATGGTCTGCCAAGTCATAAAGCCAGGTGAGGAAAGGTAAACCATAGTATGGTAGAGTGGTTTATTCAGGGTTGGCTCTGAGCTTACTCAGAGGACTTAAGTAAATTAAAAGAGAAATGACCACAGAACTCCAAACTACCTACCACTGTTTGAGCCTCTTGTTCAATATACACCTTATAGCATATGGAGTGTAGTGTATAACCAAACTGTAGATTGATGGATTTGGGATAAAAATCTTAACCTGCTCCATGTTTTAGATGGCTTGATATATTGGTGACAGCTGAAAATGTACTGTTGCTATACCACAGCCTCACACACACACACAAATGATCCTAAAAGATAGAATTGTTTTTGAATAATTTATGGGGTCATAACTTGGTATGAAAGGCGAAGTGCCCTGAATTAACTGAACTTCTGGGCAGTTAAAATAGCTTAGCTGATGTATCAAGAATTTGGATGGAGCAGCAATGAAAGATTGAAGGCAAAGTAGCTTGGGAATCTGTAGTAGTGGGCAAAAAGTGCAGATTGTTATTTCTCAGGTCAATGATCACCTAGAGGATGCTCTATGAAAAGACACCTATACCTAAGTTTTAGAACCTTACGTATAAATTGGGATTGGGTTTGTGGGAACTTATAGACAGGGTGGCCTGGCATGCTGTGATTCATGGGGTTGCAAAGAGTCAGACACTACTGAGTGACTGAACTGAACTGAACTGATAGACCTATATATCAAGATCTCTCTTTTCTGAGTAGTATAGCAAGTAATGGCCTCAAATCCCTCCTTTGATGTGTCAAAAGTACAATCAAAGTTTTTTGCTTGTTTTTCAATTGGTCCGAATATGACTGACTAAGTTCCTTTGTATATTTCTCTTTTCATGCCCACCTTTCCTTTAAAAAACATATATATATATATTGGAAAACATTTATAGCTTGCTGATGTTACCTTGTGGACTATCATGCTCTATTGGTCAGGTCACCCTAAACTTGTCTATAGCTGAATAACTTGTCTATGGCTGAATAAGTGACAGGATGCTCATGTCAATCAGTAATAACTTGGGGGCATATTATCAGTATACAGTACTCTGAACTCAATAAGCAATCTTGAGATAACTCAATGTGCTGAATTGCCCACATATGTCCTGTGCTTGTGATGCTGCTCAAATTCCAGAAGAAATGATGAAAAAAAATAATGCTCATATTGGCATGGCCAAAGAATGAACAGATGGATTTCTATTGCCAGACGTGGTTTGTCTAATAACTTGTTTCCTTCTTTAGGGACTGACTGGTGTTTGGGGATGTTAGCCATGAGAATGAGACAAACTTGGAGTTGGATGTGGGACAAATTTTTTAAGCATCTGTCAATTTTGATATAATCAAAAATTATATCTGTGAAAGCACAAACATAACAAATTTTCCACAGAACATCTTGCACTCTTCCTTACGAATAGAATTCTTTTAGGAGTTCCTTCTTACTCACTTTTGCAAATGAATTCTCCCAGATTGGAGAGAACAGGTTCTCTGAAACCTGATCACCTCTCCTTCCCAACTGCCACAGTCTTATACGTTTGCATTGGTGCTTCTGTTAAAATCTGGTTCTAAAACTAATCTTTACTTTGAATGCTGTATAGATGGCCCCATTTTTCTTAGATTCCCAAGGCATATGTCACTCGACTCTGCTAAAACCCAACTCAGTTCAGTTCAGTTCAGTGGCTCAGTCATGTCCGACTCTTTGCGACCCCATGAATTGCAGCACGCCAGGCCTCCCTGTTCATTATCATCACTCGGAGTTCACTCAGTCTCACGTCCATCCAGTCCGTGATGCCATCCAACCATCTCATCCTATGGCATCCCCTTCTCCTCCAACCTCCAATCCCTCCCAGCATCAGAGTCTTTTCCAATGAGTCAACTCTTTGCATGAGGTGGCCAGAGTACTGGAGTTTCAGCTTTAGCATCATTCCTTCCAAAGAAATCCCAGGGCTGATATCCTTCAGAATGGACTGGTTGGATCTCCTTGCAGTCCAAGGGGCTCTCAAGAGTCTTCTCCAACACCACAGTTCAAAAGCATCAATTCTTCAGCGCTCAGCNCCAGCTTGAACATCAGGGAGTTCACGGTTCACGTATTGCTGAAGCCTGGCTTGGAGAATTTTGAGCAATATGGTACAATTATACTGTATAGACAAATTGAAATATTTATCTTTTATCTCTATCTGACCCCTCCAAAAATTAGAAACTCTTAGGTTTCCAATAACTTTATCAGATAAATTAGGAAGATTATCTCATTAACAGGTACAGAAATCTCAAGGAACTTTTGAAACCTTGAGAAGGGAGGAAATTCACCTAGATTTATTAGGCAAAATCTATGATAAGCCTTTGGCATGAATTTCTTAGCTGTGAAATATTTTATTTTAAAAGTTCAGTCTGACAAATGGATAAGGAAGTTGTGGTTAATATACATAAGGGAATATTACTAAGCTATAAAAAAGAATGCATTTGAGTCAGTTCTAATGAGGTGGCTGAAATTGGAGCCTATTACACAGAGTGAAGTAAGTCAGAAAGAGAAACACCAACCCAGTATATTAAGCATATATATATGGAGTTTAGAAAGACGGTAACAATGACCCTATATGCAAGATAGCAAAAGAAACAGATGTAAAGGACATACTTTTGGACTGTGTGGGAGAAGGCGAGGGTGGAATGATTTGACACAATAGCTTTGAAACATGTATATTACCATATGTAAAATTGATGACCAGTGCAAGTTCTATGCATGAAGTAGGGCACTCAAAGCCGATGCTCTGGGGCAACCAAGAAGGATAGGATGGGGAAGGAGGTAGGAGGGGGTTCAGGATGCAGGGGTTCATGTACACTCATGGCTGATTCATGTTGATTTATGCAAAAACCACCACAATATTGTAATTAGCCTCCAATTAAAATAAATAGATTTTTTAAAAGTTCAGTTTGAGACTCTATAAAAGTTTCAGCGAAGCAAAAAGTCTGTGATCAATTATGGTTATATAAATCATCAGGCCAAGTTTATTGAGACCAGATCTATTTCATAAACAAACTAGTCTTAATTTGGTTATATTTGGTAAAAATGAGGGTGATTTTAGGGAGAAAATGATGTTTCAATGAACACTAAATCCCAGTTTGTTAATGAAGGTCTGAATTTACTGAGACTCATTTCCTGGATAGTTCTTTGCTGTTAGGGTATCGTAATTTAAAATTTAATTAAATTATTAGAAGGCACCCTAAGTTTGTTTCTGAAGCTTATCTCAGTAATCTGTCTTTGAGTGAAGATCAGGTGCCTCACTACCTGCAAGCAGAACTAGAAAATGACATAAGGGGCTGTTTCCATCATGGATGGAAAAGCCTTTTTTATCAGGTACTCTTAAATAGCTCGTGTACAGTGAAATTCAAGGAGAAAGATTAATTTCCATTTCCAAAGGCTAGATTAGTCTATACAGAGGACTGCTGACCTGAATTCACCTTAAAATGGTGCTCAAACAGAGGAAACTACACTATACTAGGATGAGAGGAAGATCACATCAAAAGTAGTCAACTTTCCCACGATACTGGACCTGATTTGTATGATCATTTATAATGCTTTCTTAACTTCTTGGACCTATTATAGACATGATCCTATGCTAGTTTTAGAAATCAATCTAAGTGTTGGGTTTGTAGCCAACTACCTATGTCTAGCTCTGGGTCACCTGGTGAATTTCTGTACTCCAACGCTCTAATTGGCTGGACGTGAGCAAATTTACTTTAAAAGGAAAATTATAGTCATGTTCAAGTCTCTATTGATATTACTAGATAGAATCACCTCACCTGGCCAATTAATAATGCCTGCTCTGACTCTGGCCATAGGTTGAAATTTTTTTTCAGGGTCACTCAGATTCATTCAGAATGATAAGCTAAGTCTTAACCAAATCCTCTAGTCTATTAAAAGGAAATCTCCCACAAGTATGGGATGGGTTTGTGTAGATAACACCAGGCTATGGTAATTTAAGTTTAAAATACCCTCTAAATGGTTGTGAAATGCCCCCATAACAGTCAAGTTTATGACCGTGAGGGGACTCTGCCAACTAGAAACTCGCACTTGCCACTTACCTCTACAAAGATTAAATCATGGCCACTGCAGCTGTTGACCTTCAATACCCCTGAAAGGAGTGCAGGGCGGAGATCAGGAGCGAGGTACTCTGTGCTCTGGGAAAAACTAGCAGAACAGGCCTTCAGAGAGCTACATATTTTCAGGAGGAGATTTTATGAGTCCCAATTCTTGCATCTTCTCATGCCTAGAGAAATACGAACATCATTATTAATAGTGACATCTACTTTGGCTATTAAGGAGAATATTACAATTAAAAGTTACAAAAACAAAGATTGAATAGCTGTGGTTCAGACATCCAAGGAAATAACTAGGTGATGCTATGGGCATAATTTCAGACTAGTACTTGTATTGCTAAGAACTTGAGCTTTCTGAGTTGGGCCAGATTTGGATGCCACTAGACATTGTCATTGCCTTTCTTTGGGATTGGAATGGAAACTGACCTTTTCCAGTCCTGTGGCCACTGCTGAGTTTTCCACATTTGCTGGCATATTGAGTGCAGCACTTTCACAGCATCATCTTTCAGGATTTGAATTAGCTCAACTGGAATTCTATCACCTCCACTAGCTTTGTTCGTAGTGACACTTTCTAAGGCCCACTTGACTTCACATTCCAAGATGTCTGGCTCTAGCTGAGTGATCACACCATCATGATTATCCAGGTCGTGAAGATTTTCTTTGTACAGTTCTTCTGTGTATTCTTGCCACCTCTTCTGAATATCTTCTGCTTCTGTTAGGTCCAGACCATTTCTGTCCTTGATCGAGCCCATCTTTGCATGAAATGTTCCCTTGGTATCTCTAATTTTCTTGAAGAGATCTCTAGTCTTTCCCATTCTGTTCTTTTCCTCTATTTCTTTGCATTGATTGCTGAAGAAGGCTTTCTTATCTCTTCTTGCTATTCTTTGGAACTCTGCATTCAGATGCTTATATCTTTCCTTTTCTCCTTTGCTTTTCGCCTCTCTTCTTTTCACAGCTATTTGTAAGGTCTCCCCAGTCAAACATTTTGCTGTTTTGCGTTTCTTCTCCATTGGGATGGTCTTGATCCCTGTCTCCTGTACAGTGTCACGAACCTCATTCCATAGTTCATCAGGCACTCTATTTATCAGATCTAGGCCCTTAAATCTATTTCTCATTTCCAGTGTATAATCATAAGGGATTTGATTTAGGTCATACCTGAATGGTCTAGCGGTTTTCCCTACTTTCTTCAGTTTAAGTCTGAATTTGGTAATAAGGAGTTCATGATCTGAGCCACAGTCAGCTCNAGAAGGCTTTCTTATCTCTTCTTGCTATTCTTTGGAACTCTGCATTCAGATGCTTATATCTTTCCTTTTCTCCTTTGCTTTTCGCCTCTCTTCTTTTCACAGCTATTTGTAAGGTCTCCCCAGTCAAACATTTTGCTGTTTTGCGTTTCTTCTCCATTGGGATGGTCTTGATCCCTGTCTCCTGTACAGTGTCACGAACCTCATTCCATAGTTCATCAGGCACTCTATTTATCAGATCTAGGCCCTTAAATCTATTTCTCATTTCCAGTGTATAATCATAAGGGATTTGATTTAGGTCATACCTGAATGGTCTAGCGGTTTTCCCTACTTTCTTCAATTTAAGTCTGACTTTGGTAATAAGGAGTTCATGATCTGAGCCACAGTCAGCTCCTGGTCTTGTTTTGGTTGACTGTATAGAGCTTCTCCATCTTTGGCTGCACAGAATAAAATCAATCTGATTTCGGTGTTGACCACCTGGTGATGTCCATGTGTAGAGTCTTCTCTTGTGTTGTTGGAAGAGGGTGTTTGCTATGACCAGTGCATTTTCTTGGCAAAACTCTATTAGTCTTTGCCCTGCTTCATTCTGCATTCCAAGGCCAAATTTGCCTGTTACTCCAGGTGTTTCTTGACTTCCTACTTTTGCATTCCAGTCCCCTATAATGAAAAGGACATCTTTTTGGGGTGTTAGTTCTAAAAGGTCTTGTAGGTCTTCATAGAACCGTTCAACTTCAGCTTCTTAAGCGTTACTGGTTGGGGCATAGACTTGGATTACTGTGATATTGACTGGTTTGTCTTGGAGACAAACAGAGATCATTCTGTCGTTTTTGAGATTGCATCCAAGTACTGCATTTCGGACTCTTTTGTTGACCATGATGGCTACTCCATTAGATTTCAGAAATATGTGAACTGTGAACTAGCTGGTGTTCAAGCTGGTTTTAGAAAAGGCAGAGGAACCAGAGGACAAATTGCCAACATCTGCTGGATCATGGAAAAAGCAAAAGAGTTCCAGAAAAACATCTATTTATGCTTTATTGACTAGGCCAAAGCCTTTGACTGTGTGGATCACAATAAACTGTGGAAAACTCTGAAAGAGATGGGAATACCAGACNATTACTGGTTGGGGCATAGACTTGGATTACTGTGATATTGAATGGTTTGCCTTGGAAACGAACAGAGATCATTCTGTCGTTTTTGAGATTGCATCCAAGTACTGCATTTCAGACTCTTTTGTTGACCATGATGGCTACTCCATTTCTTCTGAGGGATTCCTGCCTGTGGTAGTAGATATAATGGTCATCTGAGTTAAATTCACTCATTCCAGTCCATTTTAGTTCGCTGATTCCTAGAATGTCAACGTTCACCCTTGCCATCTCTTGTTTGACCACTTCCAATTTGCCTTGATTCATGGACCTGACATTTCAGGTTCCTATGCAGTATTGCTCTTTCAGCATCCGATCTTGCTTCTATCACCAGTCACATGCACAACTGGGTATTGTTTTTGCTTTGGCTCCATTCCTTCATTCTTTCTGGAGTTATTTCTCCACTGATCTCTAGTAGCATATTGGGCACCTAATGACCTGGGGAGTTTCTCTTTTGGTATCCTATCATTTTACCTTTTCATACTGTTCATGGGGTTATCAAGGCAAGAATACTGAAGTAGCTTGCCATTCCCTTCTCCAGTGTACCACATCCTGTCAGCCCTCTCCACCATGACCCACACATCTTGGGTTGCCCCACAGACATGGCTTGGTTTCACTGAGTTAGACAAGGCTGTGGTCCTAGTGTGATTAGATTGACTAGTTTTCTGTGAATATGGTTTCAGTGTGTCTGCCCTCTGATGCCCTCTTGCAGCACCTACCATCTTACTTGGGTTTCTCTTATCTTGGGCATGGGGTATCTCTTCACGGCTGCTCTCAGCCTCCCAATTTTCCAGCCAAGCTCAGTACCCTAGAGGCTTTTCTTGCTGGGAGAGAAATTTTAACAGAAAGAAAGTCTTTGTGTTATATGTCTATTTATTTCTGTTGCCTAGAATTGGTAGCACAAAAGTAGTGGGCAGTAAGTATTTGCTATATGACTAAATAGTTAAACAGAGGAATGAATTATTCAGCTGGAAAGGTAACATTATTCTTCTGGAATAATGCTATTAATTTGGTGACATATTCTTTAGGCTGTAAGTGTTTCTTTTACCATTATGCCATGGAAGCCAGAGTATGTACATTCCATTAGAATTACAGCTCAGGAAAAAAAAAACTATTTTAGAAACAGCAAAATATGAAGATCAGGGAACTCTATAGTACATAGCTGTAGTAAAGAAAAAATATAGAACTCAGAACTTAGAAAAAATCTGGAACTCAGATTGTGTCTCCTTTCAACCCACCTTGAACCCCTTTTCTCCCTTTACTCAAAGAAGGAGAAAAACGTTAGTGAGCAGGTAAAGCTAAGGACATTGATGAGGTCTACAGGTTGGATCGATCAGCATGCTGGGGGTTGAGACTAAAGATTTTATTTGCTGTGTGAGTTGGCCTACTTGGATGAATGGATTTATCAACAAGGCTAAAACATTGGATTCAAAAAAGATGGTGCCTATTCAGAATCCTCTATGCCTTGAAAGTTCATGGGGGAAATACTGGGGCTACTGGGGCAGAGGAGCCTTGTAGGCTACAATCCATGGGGTCACAAGAGTTAGACATGACTTAGAGACTAAACCACCACCACTACTCCAAAACCTATAGTTGTTGTTGTTGTTGCTGTTTTTTCCCTAGCTGCTCTTTCTGTGGCTTTAAGTTCTGTGTCTCTAAGCACCCTCAAACTCTTCCTTTACATAGTCAGAAAGTTAGTCTGGAATTCAGGTTGGGGCTAGAAGTGAAGGGTGATAAGGAAGCTATCTGACCTACTTTTAGTTTGTAAATTCTTTGTGTCACTAATGACACATGTCAGATAAGTTCTCCATGTGGGTTAGCACAGAACACTATGGGACACAGTTTGGAAAAGCTCTTATGGTAATAAATAACATTAGTGAACATTTACAAAGGATATTACATATGTGCTTTATATTTATTGACAAAATATTATCATCACAATGTACCTATGGACAAAAGTTCTATTATCATCATCATCCTTATTTTGAGTATTTTGAGAAAGAAAATTAAGAAATGTGCTCAATTTCATAAAACTGTTAAGATGAGTAGCTTGAATCACAGGACAAGTAGTCTGACTCCTCATTCCACACTCTTATTTCTTCACTATAATCCTTCTCCATAATTTGTTTATGGAGACCTTGACTTCTGGGTAAACTTATCTCAGGTACTTTAAAAGTGTGGAATGCATATGAAATTACCAGATAAAAATAATTAGGTCATTTACTTTACAAATACCTGTTTACTGCTTGTTTTATGTTTCATTAGTGGCCTACATTTCTGGCCAATAATCTATACAAATAAATGTCTTATACAAATAATAATCAGAATGATAATATGACTAAGACAAGGATAACTTTGTCTTTTTTAACATTTAAGTAAAACAACTGAAAAACATTAAACATGTAAATTAGTAAAATAAAATTTTGGATATAGGTATTAATACACATTGAAGAGGTAAATTACAGAATTTGAGTCAAATTGTATTTCTAAGCTAGAAAATAGACAGTACAAGAACTTGAGATTTATGAAAGTAGAACAAAATCACTTTTTGATGTATGCTTTAGTGGTGCATGCGTGCATGTGGAATCTCTTCAGTTGTGTCCAACTCTTTGCAACCCCACCAAGCTCCTCTGTCCATGGGATTCTCCAGGGGCAAGAATTCTGGAATGGGTTGCCATTTTCACCTCTACGGGATTTTTGGGACCCAGGGATTGAACCAGCATCTCCTGAGTCTCCTGGATTGACAGGCAGATTATTTATTACTGAGGCATGTGGGAAACCTATTACTCTTTTTTTGAATCCCTGATGCCATTTGATGAAATCTGACCTTTTCCCTTCCACCCAAGAGTCCTAAACTAAAAGGTTCTATTTCTTTGTACATGGATAGCAATATTTATCTCTCAACCAAAGTTTCTGCACTGCAAAACTGAGAGTAAGTACTTTAAGCAAAATGTTTAGTTACTACACTTGTTCCATCTTAGAACATCTTTGACAGCTTAGCATTTATTTACTCTGAGTTCTGTAGTGAATTCTTATATGGATCTAAGAACCATATAAGAATGGTTCTCCCCAAAGAACTCTCTTTCCAGACTCCTTAGCATAGTAATTCTCAAAATATGGTCTCTGGATCAGCAATTTTGCAATACATGGAGAGTTGTTAAAAATGAAATTTTGTGTTTTAGTTTACTGAAGCAGAAACTCTGGGTTAGTAGCTAGAGTTAAAAAAAAAACAAAAAAACTCTATGTATTAATAATCCTGATGCAGTTTGGGAATCAGTGATGTAGATTATGTTTTTTAACGCCTTTGTGTTGTAGTATTTTCATGTGTATATTTCACTTATCATATTTAATATAATTAATTTATAATAGCTGTTTAATCTAAATTTACTAATCAATCCTCCTGTATCTTTTTTTTAAAGGGAAATAATCATGTATTCTGTAATTTATATATTCCATAGTGACTAGTAGATTTTCTGTCAAATCTAGGGGAGATATTTGTCTAAGATAAATTTTTAAAATGATGTTCTTTCTCTATTTTCTGTATAAATGATTCTAACACTTGCTTCTCATGTTATTTCTTAAAGGATTAAAAAAATCTGGTGACTTAGAAAAATGTGCTAGATTTACTAGAAAAACAGTGCATAAAAGTTGGTGTGATTTTTTTTTAAAGTATGTGCTGACTTTCAGTAATAAACAAAATGGAGTAGACACACCTCTCCTTAGTCCTGCCAATAAGTACAGCTAAAAATCCTTGACATCATATACAAAACTAACTTAAGATGGCTATAAAAAAGAAGGATAAGAAGGCATAACAGCTAATTCCGTGGGTCCCGGATATTTTTCTTTATATTTCATTGGGTGTTAGAGAAGCGGGAAAACTGGTAATAGCAGTGAATATAGAACAAAACACATTCTTAAGAATTGCCTTTTCTCAAAAGCCAAAGACAAGGAAAAGTACATCCTAACCAATAACCATTAAGATCTAAAAACACCAGAGAAAAAATCATGGACCTCATACTTTCACTTTATAAACAAAAGGAGAAGGGTAACCTAGACTTTCACACTGTCTTGGCTATTGTAAGTCACCCTTCTTCTTCATCACAGTAAAGTCACAGAAGATCAGGTAGGGAACTGGAACTTTTATCCCTTCCTTACTTGTTCAATGTTTGAAACTCCATGCAACCCATCATATTAACACAGGCTAAAAATCACATGATAATATTAACTGACACAAAAAGTACGGAATAAATTTTACCAGTCATAATAGAAACTATTAAAAACTCTAGGAACAGAGAAAATTTCTTCAATTTGATAATGCACTTTTAAAGAAAAAACTTACTTCTAAACTTGCACTTAATGGTTTAAGATTGAATGTTTTCCTCATAAGATTGGGAACAAGCAAGCATGCCAACACTTAACAATCTTATTAAATACAGTAGTGATGTTATAAACAGAGAGTAAAGCAAGAAGACTAAGTAAAATGTATATATCTCCAAAATGAAGAAATGACACTTTATGTATTTGCAAGTATAGAAATGAAATTTTCTATATTTGCAAATGAAATGCTGCTATATGTACAAAATCCAAAGAATCTATGAAAAAAAATCACAGAACTAATTGAGTTTAACAAGATCACAGATATAAAGTAAAAGTTAAATCAATTGTGTATCTACATATTAGTAATGAATATGTGGAAAACAAAATAAAATACAGTATCATTTATCAGTTCAGTTCAGTTCAGTCACTCAGTCGTGTCTGACTCTTTGTGACCCCAGGACCGCAGCACACCAGGTTTCCCTGTGCATCACCAACTCCCAGAGCTTACTCAAACTCATGTCCATTGAGTCGGTGATGCCATCCAACCATCTCATCTTCTGTTGTCCTCTTCTCCTCCTGCTTTTGATATTTCCCAGCATCAGGGTCTTTTCCAGTGTATCAGTTCTTTGCATCAGGTGGTCAAATTATTGGAGTTTCAGCTTCAACATCAGTCCTTCCAGTGAATATTCAGGACTGTTCTCCTTTAGGATGAACTGGTTGGATCTCCTTGAAGTCCAAGGAACTCTCAAGAGTCTTCTCCAACACCACAGTTCAAAAGCATCAATTCTTCTTCACTCAGCTTTCTTTATAGTCTAACTCTCACATCCATACATGACTACTGGAAAAACCATAGCCTTAAGTAGCAGAACTTTGTTGGCAAAGTAATGTCTCTGCTTTTTTAATATGCTGTATAAGTTGGTCATAACTTTCCTTCCAAGGAGTAAGCATCTTTTAATTTTACGGCTGCATTCACCATCTGCAGTGATTTTGGAGGCCCCCCCAAATAAAGTTAGCCACTGTTTCCACTGTTTACCCATCTATTTGCCATGAAGTGATGGGACTGGATGCCATGATCTTCGTTTTCTGAATGTTGAGCTTTAAGCCAACTCCTTTCACTTTCATCAAGAGGCTCTTTAGTTCCTCTTCACTTTCTGCCATAAGCGTGGTGTCATCTGCATACCTGAGGTTATTGATATTTCTCCCAGCAATCTTGATTCCAGCTTGTGTTTCATCCAGCCCAGCATTTCTCATGATGTACTTTGCATATAAGTTAAATAAGCACAGTACAATATACAGCCTTGATGTACTCCTTTTCCTATTTGGAAACCAGTCTGTTGTTCCATGTCCAGTTCTAACTGTTGCTTCCTGACCCGCATCTAGATTTCTCAAGAGGCAGGCTAGGTGGTCTGGTATTCTCATCTTTTGACAATTTTTCCACAGTTTATTGTGATCCACACAGTCAAAGGCTCTGACATAGTCAATAAAGCAGAAGTAGATATTTTTCTGGAACTCTCTTGCTTTTTCGATGATCCAGCAGATGTTGGCAATTTGATCCCTTGTTCCACTGCCTTTTCTAAAGCCAGCTTGCACTTCTGGAGCCAGACCACCTGCCTCCTGATAAACCTGTATGCAGGTCAAGAAGCAATAGTTAGAACTGGTCATGGAACAACAGACTGGTTACAAATCAGGAAAGGAGTACATCAAGGCTGTATATTGTCATCCTGCTTATTTAACTTATATGCAGAGTACATTATGAAAAATACCAGACTGGATGAAGCACAAGCTGGAATCAAGATTGCCAGGAGAATTATCAATAACTTCAGATATGAAGATGACACCACCCTTATGGCAAAAAGTGAAGAAAAACTAAAGAGCCTTCTGCTGAAAGTGAAAGAGGAGAGTGAAAAAGTTGGCTTAAAGCTCAACATTCAGAAAACTAGATCATAAAGAAGGCTGAGTGCAAAGGAGTGATGCTTTTGAACTTTGGTGTTGGAGAAGACTCTTTAGAGTCCTTTGGAGTTCAAGGAGATCAAACCAGTCTTTCCTAAATGACATCAATGCTGAATAGTCATTGGAAGAACTGATGCTGAGCTGAAACTCCAATATTTTGGCCACCTGATGCGAAGAACTGACTCACTGGAAAAGATCCTGATGCTGGGTAAGACTGAAGGCAGGAGGAGAAAGGGACAACAGAGGTTCAGATGGTTAAACGGCACCACCAACTCAAAGGACATGAGTTTGAGTAAGCTCTGGGAGATGGTGAAAGACAGGAAGACCTGGTGTTCTACAGTACAGGGGGTTGCAGATTTGGACACAACTGAGCAACTGAATTGAACTAAACTGACAGGGTGGCTGGAGTGGCATAAAGTTGTAGTGAAGGAAAATAGTTTTGTTGTTAAAACCATTCTGTGTCTTGATTTCAGTGGTGACTGCATGAATCTACACATGTATTTTAATATAGTGGCACAGAAATAAGCAAACTCATTGCAGTACTGTACCTTCATATTCTGATATCATTCTATAATTACTGAAGTGTAACCATTTCGGGAATCTGGGTGAAGGGTAAAGAGTACCTCTCCAGTAGTTTTTGGAACTTTCTGGGAGCACAAGAAAAACATAAATAAAAACATAAAAAATAGTAAAAATATATGTTAGGAAGATGAACAACTGAACTGGTCTTCTGGGCACAGTGACTGTGAAAGTCTATGAAGAGATGAAAGGTAAATGACACTTAGAAATGCCTGGTTCTTTCATTAGTCAAGATTGTGCTTTGCCCCTGTCTGAACAAGAAAGTGACTTGCACATCAGATAAACACAGGGCATCAAAGACAGACATTTTTAGGATCAGATTTGAATAAAAATATAAGAGCCTGAGAAGAGATGATAGTCTTTAAGTCAGAAATGATTTCAGAGAAATTCTACCAAGTTCTAGAAGAATTCCTAAAGAGAAAGTTAAGAAGGTTCTCACACTTGCTCCTGTCTTGTTTAGCCATGACTGCAATTTTTAAGACACTCTGACTGTAAACAGACAATATGTTATTACTTCAGACTTGAAGGTGTCAAGAGAGAGTTCCCAGATCTCAGCTCCTTCCCTACATGAATTTAAGGAAAGCCTGCCTTGTCATAACTCATTTGTGCTTCCAAGGGTAATGATACCTGTGGGACTATCCGAGATCTTGGTGGGATCTTGTACCCCTCTCACACATCAATTTAACTTTTAAAGATCTATTTTCCTTTGAATGAAGACAATGTGAATTAAAGAGGTATTTAAGGAAAATCAAGCGAAATATTCATTCCTAAGCATTTTATTTCCTCTAACCTTGTTTGTTATGCTGCCTGTCTGGAGCAGATGGAAGGATGACTGGTACCTTCTCACAGTGTTAGTAGTCATTATCACTGTATCATCTTAAGTGTTGCTTCCATCCTGTTTATGTCTTCTGCTTTCTCTCTTATGTGCATTTTCCTTTCATGTGTGCCACAGATCCCTGATATTCTTTTATACCCATTTTCACTTGCTATGGAAATCTTTCTAGATATGGAAAGAAAGTAATAATAAACCTGTGATGTATGAGGTGACTAATGAAGTGTTAAACTCAACAACTGCTTTCCTTAAAATTCTAGAGGCATGAAATTTGTATTTTTCTCATCAGCAGTCATACCAGTGGGATTACTGCATGGAAAAATTAAGATACTCAGAACAACCTTCCATTTTATGACATTTGAAGAAGTTGGCATTAAGATGTGTATTCTGTGACTTGTGCTGCACCTAAAATGTAAAGGTGATTTATGTAATTAAGTGATACTGAATCAATGCTATTTCATAAATAAAATTGCTAATTTATGGATGCTTCTTGAATCTTCCATGAACCTGTCAAGTCATCATTTTAAAATGCAGTATTTGGTACTAAACCTTNATTTCCTTTAGGATTGACTGGTTTGATCTCCTTGCTGTCCAAGGGACTCTCAAGAGTCTTCTCCAGCACCCAGACCAGATAGCAAACCTGGGACTCTCAGCAGTGAAAACATGGAGTCTTAATCACTGGACTGCCAGGGAATTCCCCTTTTTTATCTTTTTAAAAATTTCCATGAGAAGTTTCCAGAGATGGTTCTGATGGAGTGGGCAAAATCACAGCTGAACCAAATGAAAGGAGGTTCAAGAGACAAACAAAATATGTAGGCACTTTCATATCTCACCTAAACATTTGCCTCCTTAGATGCTGGAAGTCATAGAGGAAAATCACATCTACATCCACAAAGCCATTGAAAGTCCATTGCTGAATAGAAAGATATGGACTTTCCCCATATACTCTTGAACATGACAGAGAGGAACGTATTTCAGTATTTTGTTGAAATATTGTTGGGTGTGTGTAAGAGAAAAGAGGCAAAGAGTGGGAGTCTTCTAATAATGTATGCAAATGAGTTGGGGCATCCAGCATACAGGTATGGAAGAGGAGACAGAAGGAAGAATAATTCAAGAACATCTCTCTAGTAACATTTTCTGCAGAACTAAGAGCCTCTCTCTTCCTTTTCACATTCATTTGCATCCCGCTTGTATTTAGTGAGGTAATTAATTCATTTCCAACATTCCTTGACTTGTAAATCTGGTTTGAATGTTAGGTGAGGGAAAGAGTCCCCAGGGTTTTCATGGAACTGTTACTAAAGTTAGAGGAGAGAGATCGGCTGTGTTTGCATTTGAGAGGCAGAAGGTCTGTTGAAAGGCAGAGAAAGTCAATCCCCACTCATTTCCCTGTGATACACAGGTTTCCCCAGGGCCCCACCCACCTGCTGGTACAGGCAGACATAGGTGAACACAGGTGAGTGGCTCCTCTCATGTGTGTGTGTGTGTATTAACTACAAAAAACAGTGTTTGGAGATGTCTTGTTTCCAAATAAAATGGGATGTAAATTGGTGCAGCCACTATGGAAAACAGCACGGAGATTCCTCAGAAAACTGAACTATCATATGATACAGCAATAGCCGTACAAACCATCACTGGAAGAGATACGTGTACCCGTATGTTCATAAGAGCACTGTTTACAACAGCCCAGACATGGGAACAACCTAATGTCCATCGACAGATGAATGGATAAAGATGATGTGGTGCGTATACACAATGGAGGAGTACTACTCAGTCATAAGAAAGAATGAAATAATGCCATCTGCAGTGTGATAGATGGACCCAGAAATTATCCTACCAAGTGAAGGAAGTCAGAAAGGAAAAGGCAAATACCATACGATATCACTTACATGTGGAACCTAAAATATAACACAAATGAACTTATTTACCAAACAGAAACAGACTCACAAACATAGAAAGACTCGTGGTTGCCAAGAGGGAGGGGTGGAGTGACTTTGGGGACGAATGGATTGGGAGTTTGAGATTAGCAGCTACAAACTATTATATGCAGGATGGAAAAACGGCAAGGTCCTACTGTACAGCCCAGGAAACTATATTCACAATCCTGTGACAAATCACAACGGAAAAGAATATGATAAAGAATATGTGTATGTGTAACTGAGTCACTTCGCTGTATAGCAGAAACGAACACAACTTTATAAAGCCACAATGCTTCAATAAAACTAAAAGTAAATTTTAAAAAAGAAACAGGGGCTTCCCTGGTGGTCCAGTGGGTCTCAAGTCAGGGGTTCGATCCCTGGGCAGGGAATTAGATCCCACATGCTGCAGCTAAAAGAACCTGCGTGCCATGATGAAGATGGAAGAGCCTGTGTGCCACAACTGAGGTCTGGTGCAGCCAAATACATAAACGTGAAAGCAAGCAGACAAAAGGTCAAATTAAGTGGGTATTCTAAAAAATCAAAAGGAAGGTCTTCAGTACCCTCTCGGGTCTATGAATTTATCATTCACTCCTATCTGTCTGTCCTTCTGCATCGAACTGAGAAATTTAGGGCAGCTGAGACTTTTTCACTGTTAATCCTGGGTGACTAGCATGGGGCCTGGGGGCCAGGGGTGTGGAAGGCAGGAGGGAAGGGGTGCCAGTGTCTTTCAAAAGGCAACCTATTTACACGTGTTAAGTGAGTTGCCTTGAAGGGCAATGTTCAGTAAGTGCTACTGCCTGTCCTCTGTATGAGGAGTGTTTGAAGCAGATGTTCTCTGTTTCTCCCTATCCTCACCTCCACCCACAAGGGCTTGCATATCCCTCCATTCGGAGACCCCTGAGGGACCAGAGTCATTGTTCCTGGAGGCAGCTCTCAACCCCATCTGTTAAGTGTGCTAAGTTGGGTTCCCCCAGGAGCAAAGCCTGAGATGTCGATTTGAGGGCAAGCAGTTTATCAGGGATGGGGTCCCAGAAAACACCTGGAGAAGAGCAGGAAGAGAAGCAGCCAAGGGTGGGTCCCTGATGGACCGCTGGGCAGCAGAGGCTCAGAGGGTAGCAGAGGTTCAGAGACGGTGCAGGACAGTGCTTTTCATACTTTCTGTCATGCAGAATTCACTCATCTTGGCAGACTCAGGAGGGCTGATGTTTTTGTAAAATACGATAAGATGGAGGAAAAAAGTGTACAAAATCCAAGCCCCATATTCCTTATTATTCTTGGCAACATTTGTGAAATGAAAATATCAAATTACTCTAAAAGTTTCTAATCTCTCACATTCAGTTTCAGGCCCTGGCTCATCATAGATCAGTAACAAACAGCTCAGAAAACAGTACTGGTGCCGGGACCACACTTAGAGTTGTAGGACTTCTGTAAGCCACAGCTCAGAATGACCCTATCCAAGGGGTAGGGAACCTGGGGTATTTATCCACCACCATCTTGCCTGTGGTTAATTAAGGGCTGTTTCTGAGGGCATGAACTGTCCATCAGTCCAGCATCTTTGCAGGCCCAGTGCATTTCTGCAATGGAGGGTGGCTAGGGATGCTGTGATAGCCTTCAGGTGTGGAGTTGGTGATGCTACGGGGATGTGGAAAGGACACCAAGGTCAATTGCTACTTGGAAGGCTTATTGCCTCATTTTCACTCTATTGCTATGATTTTCAGCATGTGGTACCCTGACCAGCGGCAGCAGCCCCTGGGAACTTGTTTAGAAATGCAGTTTATCTGGCCTCATCCCAGACCTCTTGAATCAGAAACTCTGGAGATGAGGCCCAACTGTGTGGATTTCAACAAGCCTTCCAAAGGGTTCCGACACATGCTCCAGGTTGAGACNGGGAACTTGTTTAGAAATGCAGTTTATCTGGCCTCATCCCAGACCTCTTGAATCAGAAACTCTGGAGATGAGGCCCAACTGTGTGGATTTCAACAAGCCTTCCAAAGGGTTCCGACACATGCTCCAGGTTGAGACCCTCCATGCTACTACATCTTAGGGCATTTAGGCCAATCGAGATTTAAGGATGGGCTTCCCTGGTGGCCCAGTGGGCAAGAGTCCTCCTGCCAATGCAGGAGACACTTGTTTGATACCTGGTCCGGGAAGACCCCCACATGCTGCAGAGCCACTGAGCCTGTGTGGCACAACTATTGAGCCTGTGCTGTAGAGCCTGGGAGCCACGACTGAAGCCCACACACCCTAGAGCCTGTGCTTTGAAATGAGAGAGGCCGCTGCAGTGAGAAGCCTGTGCACCGCAACTGGAGAACAGGCCCCGCATGCTGCAACTAGAGAAAAGCCCGCACAGCAACGAAGGCCCCGCACAGCCAAAAGTAAAAAAAGTAAATAAAATTACACAAAAAATGAAAAGATCAGTGGAACTGACAATAAGAAAATTATTTTAAGAAAAAAAGATGTAAGGAGAAACATCCTTGCTCTCACAAGCGACTGATTCAAACTTTAGGTTTGGTGACTTTTTTTTCAAAGGGCTCAAAGCAGCATATTTTCCCAAGGTTTGCATTATTGGAATAAATACAACCTTAAGCTCCATATCGCCTTTCTTTAAAGCAGGCCGATAAGCCCAATGCATAAAAATCACTTTCAAGTCCAACTTTGAAGATCTGTATTTGGGGCTGTTCCTCCAGTCCCTCCTCTGGAAGATGTCAACAGTGGCAGATGATAAACTGTCTTCTGCAATGTGACACCTTCCTTATATTCACAGGCCATTAAGCTGTCTGAAACGGAGTGCTTGCTGATTAAACAGGAAATGCCATGTGCAAAGTCTGGTATCCTTCCAGGGTCTAGAAGATGTGACCCAGACAAAGAAGAAGGAAAAACCTTTCATGTGCTCCAAGCGTTCTATTCCTCAAGGTGCTTTCATATAAATAACCCACAGGGAGCCTGGTGGTAGCCACGTGAGAAAAACAAAAAGGCACAGTGATGTCTACACCTGGGCTGNGAATTGATGCTTTTGAAGTGTGGTATTGGAGAAGACTCTTGAGAGTTCCTTGGACTGCAAGGAGATCCAACTAGTCCATTCTGAAGGAGATCAGCCCTAAGATTTCTTTGGAAGGAATGATGCTAAAGCTGAAACTCTGGTACTTTGGCCACCTCATGCGAACAGTTGACTCATTGGAAAAGACTCTGATGCTGGGAGGGATTGGGGGCAGGAGGGGAAAGGGACCACAGAGGATGAGATGGCTGGATGGCATCACTGACTCAATGGATGTGAGTCTGAGTGAACTCCGGGAGCTGGTGATGGACAGAGAGGCCTGGCGTGCTGCGATTCATGGGGTAAAGAGTCGGACACGACAGAAGGACTGAACTGAGCTGAATTGGGATATGCCTGAGTGTTTTTCTGATTCGTCTGGGGTTATGGTTTGGGGGAGTAAGACCACAGAGGTAAACCATCATTCCTCTCATATCGTTTCAAAGGTATGGTATGGACTATACACATTACTTCTCACTGTCAATATGAACCTTAATCACCTAACTTAGGTAGTGTTTGTCAAATTTTTTCACTGCAAATTATTTTTTCATTCCCCCTTTCTATATGAGACTCTTCGGAAGGGTGTTCTTGTGCACAACTCAAGCTGAAGGGCTAGGAAGTTTTGATCTACCTCCTTGAGTTTGTAGTAGCTATGGAAATTATTTGATGTTTTTCCATACCAAAGATTTGTCTCTTCCTCCTCATTTGTTTATTTATTCAATAATTTGTTTATATCCATATGGACTAGTGGATATTTATCTTATACTTTGGGTTATAATCCAATATTACTTATTTTTTTCTCAAATTGTGCCAGTTTTGATCACTGGCTCCCATGCCTCTTTAAGATACCTCCATCATTGCTTTTGTTTATTTGCTTGTTTGGTTTTAAGCTTTTCTTCATTTTCTAGGGCTATGGTGCCCTAGACTCAGCTTGTATACTTAACTTCTCCAGCCCTTGAATCAGCCATCTCTCCACAGACCCGTGGTTTCTTCTTATTGTAGAATGGTATTAGAAACTGATACCTGGGTGAGAGGTACAGTCTGATTTTTAAATTGCTGCAGAGTTCATTTCTTTTAAGGTTGCCTAAGTTGGTGAGAATTCCAGACTTCCGAAATTTGGTAAAATGCAATAATAAGACTTTTCTCAGAGACAAACAATAGTCTTTAAAGCAGTAAAACTTTAAACACACAGGCACACACATCTAATCAGTTATACTTTAATAGAAGACTGCAAAAGTGGCATGAATATCTTTATAAAAATAAAATCACTTTTAAAAACTTGTGAAGGAAACTTCAGCAAGCCTTCTAAAGTAAACATTTCTCAGGTTCAGGTTTATTTCATATGAATAAACAGATCTATTTTTTTTATGTTCTTCATAATGAAAAGTTTCTTTAGAGCAGGAGTCTTTTAACTTTTGCAAAAGTTTAAAATGTTCCCTTTTTAAGCTAGTCAGTAGGTAAATAGAAGAATTTCAAGAGCTCAAAACTCTTCTCAGAAACAATCTCCAAACCTCTATTAGGGCAGAAAGTGGATAAACATTAGGATGGGAAAATTTTATCTCTAGTGTGGATTTAGAACATCAAGGGAGAGAATGGTTTAGAATTTCTCTCTGGTGAAACACAAAAGTTTTCATCATCAGCTCTTTAAAGGATAAGGAGCCAGAGGCATAACAAGCAAAAATCCATGACCAGACTCTTGGGGCAAGAAACCAGACTTAATTAGATTTCGAGACCATGTTATATAATACATTGAAAATCTCAAGTTTCAATATAATGATTGCTTTTAAAATAAATTCTGAAAATTGAAATATAAAATCCAATAAACATCTAGTAAGTGTCTACTATAATCAGTGTTAGATACAACAACTTGGATATTTGCTGTCCTTAAGGTAAAGCCATGAATTATGAGTGCTGTGTTACTGTTCTGTAGATCCATCATATGAAGAATACAGTTAAGGGAACTGGTTAATGCAAGTTGATTCAGGAACGGCTGTTTTACACTCAAACAATCTTGTGGTAGAATCAAACATACAGTCCAATTTATTATCAACAAGTTAATAAGTATTCATGAATATAAACTATCTAGTAATTCTGGTAAAGGAAGGATACAGAGAAAGGAAGACTTTTTATGTGGTAAGAATCTTATTTACCATCTGAGCCACCTGAGCGACTGAACATGAATAAGAATCTTAAGAAAAGGGTGTAAAATTGGAACAGTGAATATATGAAATGTCCTCATGTTATGTTATAGAGGAATATATAATACATATACTATATAAAGCATAATAATATGTAAATGAATATTATATATCATTTAATAATTGTTGTATCATAAAGGAATATTATGTATTTTAAAATCATTGTTATATTATGAAGGAATATTATCTATTATTTTAAAATTAAGCTTTTTTAGTATTTCACACGGAAATAACAAATTTTAGGGCATCATGCTTTTGTATCCTTAAGGAATATAATAGTATTAATAGAATAAGTGAGTGAGACTTGGTTTTAAGGCTATGTATCTTAGTTCCTGGACAAGTTTATTTTCTAAGTCATATTTTATAAGTCTTTTCTGCTTCAATATAGTGTATGTGTTCACAGAGAAGTTTCTAATAAGTAAAGCACTTGAAATTTTCTCTTAGTTTTCATAATTGATATTATAATTCTTTAAATGCAATGAACAGCTACCTTTGTTCTTCTTATGTACTTCTTCATTCTTACTAAGAAATAAAATGTGTCTTTATGTCCTTTTTAAAAAACTACTCTAATATTTTTCTAATTATTCATCCATTTTTAATTTTTACAAAAATATTTCAGTATCCTAGGATATGAATTTTAGTTATTGATTTAACAACTGATCACATTCAGTTGCTCATCCATTTACACGTTTAGCAAACAGGTAGCAAATACTTGTTAACTTCCAGCCACTGTTATAGATACTGAGAATACAGCAGTGAATAAAATACACCCAGTTCAACCCTCATGAAGCTCACATTCAAATGGAGAAAGACAGATCGTAAACAAATAGACAAGAAGTATATAATATGTTGGATGATGATGGATATTATAGAGAAAAATAAAGCAGGAGTAGACTTGTCATTCCTTGAGAATAAACAGCACTTATAGGAATGATGCTATCTCAGAGCTTTCTGTTGTTTTCTGGATTGAATTACTGATCCAGCAGACTTTATCAATGAGGAGGTCATTTGAGAGCCAGGAAACGATTGTTTGCTTTACATGGCAGCCTGCCTGTGAGAAACTGGAATATTCCAAAGGCAGCCTCACTCCTTAGGGCAGATGCTTGATTTTAAAAAAGTGAGAACAAAAACCTTCAAAAATAGCTCTTATTTTTATATTGAGACATTAGGTTTTTCCAGAGAACAGCTTAGAGAAGGATAAAAACTCAATCAGCGCCACCATATTATGTCTGAATTAATACATCTGGAACCTGATGTCGCCTTCTAAAATTATCTATAGAGTTTCATTGCTTCCAGAGTCAATGCTGTGGAGGCATGATAATGAACAATAGTGTTTCATAGTTTTGGGGAAGAATCCTGTAGATTTTTCATGTTTTTGTAATTTTGAGATGGAGAATGAACATCCACATCCTGTTTTCCTAGAACCACGTCCTGTGATCTCTCTTAAGGGCTTGGCTAGCCTGATCTCAGAGCTAGCCTTCCTCTGGTTTCTTTGTGACAGAAAAGGGAAAGAAATTATTAAAACCATCAAAACATCTGAGAAACTTCTAGAGATTTCTTTTCAAAAGTAGGTGGAAACCTAGTTAATATTTATCATTCCCCAGTCCATTTGCAGTTGGTAGAAATCTTTTATACATTAGTGTTTCTGTTACTTCAGTTATCAATGGTTTCACTAATAATGTGTTAGGGTGCTATTGCTGGGTGAGGTTCTAGGAATACCAGAGTTATACCTGTTATGGTCTTTTTTTTTGTCTCCATGATCCCAAATGAAAAATACCAATAACTGAGAAAACACCAAAGCTAAATAGTTCCTCTTTACTCCTTCTTTTGTAAGGTATATGTAATAATTGTTTCGACTCCACAGTGTTGTTCGAAGTTCTGCATAAGTTAATATATATAAGGCGTCAAAAGCTAGATGTCTTTTTTGCCTTCCAGTTTTTTTTTTTTTTGGAAGCAATAATGATGTAATGATCACAAACAGGGTTTCTGGAGCTAGACTTCCTATATGCAAATTCTCTTCCCACCCTGAACTAGATGGCTGACCTTGGGCAAGTTATTTAACCTTTCTATGCGGAAAAAAGAAAAAATATATATACCTAGCAGGGTATTGTGTAGAATAAATTAATTAATGCAAATACTTGGAACAGTACCTGGTATACTATAAGGACTCAAGAACTGTTTGCTCTTGATTCATTACCACTCCTATTGCTGTTCTTCCTTATTTATGGTGTGGCCTTGGCATTTGGTTAGGCTGAGTCACATAAAGGTCATCTTTCCCTGTGCCAGGAAAACCTAAGAAGCCATCATCCAAATTGGCCAGGATCTGCTTTGCCTGTCTTTTCCTCAATCCAAATCTTTTTTTAAAAATTACTTTTTATTAGAGTATAGTTGCTTTACAATGGTGTGTGAGTTTCCACATACAGCAACAATTCAAATCTGACTTCTCAGCTCTTAAACTAATGTCAACATTCGGGGGGCAGAAGAAACATATCAAGTAAGACCAACACCAAAAATACTTGCCTCAGTGTCTAGAAAGAGCCTGTCTTGGACCACTTTTAACTGTGGCAACAGCCCACAACACACTGAATGTGGACAGAATCCAAAAAGAGTGTGAACAAGAAAGAAATGAAGGCAGGTCCACCTAGGAGTGGGACCTGGCCCACTTCAACAATCCAACCAAAAAGACATGTGGGAAAAAGATAGCTTTGGGCAGTCTTTGACTTTTTTTTCCCCCAGGCTTCTTAGAGAAAGAAGACTCTAAGAGGCCACACTTAAGCCCTTGCCAACTTTAGCATGAACAACCAAATGTCTTTGGAATTGAAGTGACCTTACTCAACCTTGTGGAAAAGCATGGCCAAAAATGGAAATCAAAGGGTATGTTCAGACATCCTTTAAAGACCAACTGAGCAAATATCAACTTGCCTACAGTCATCTCAACAAAACCCATTTACTCATGAACAAGCCTAATTCATTAAAAGCTGGAACATCAACTTGCTCAAAGAACGATTCATGGAAAACTGACACACCAGTGTTTACACCAACCCGTTCTAAGGACTGTTTGCTACTACTAAAGGCAAAAAGCCCAGGCAAAGGTGGGACCAGGCAGGACCACTCTAGTCAACTACAGAAAATGTGGGAAGCTGCCCTCAACTGTCAGTGGCTGCCTTGTGGGATATGAACCCCAAACTTCTAAGTTTTCAACTGAAAGCTGAAATCTGGATTTTTATGTGACTTGTGCTGACATTTGCATTTTGGCAAGTGCTTAAAATTGAAACCAAAACAAATATGGTGCAAGCCAAATGAACCCCATATGCGGCCAGTACTCCCCCTGTGTGTCTGCAGTCTCTGCTGTTCCCGTGGGCATTGTCCACTAAACGCTAATACTTCTAGTCTTGTTGGGGCATAGATTTGTATCCACGATGCTCCAAGGCTGACTTCTGAATATGATTTATTTCACGACTGAGTGTGATTTTCTCTCTGCACAGTTTCTAGATTTCAGCATGGCTTTGGGGTACTTTTCTAAAACCAAGCTTGAATACATAGCACCACTCATGAAACAAATAACGCCTTTTCTTTAAAAAAGGGGCTGTGGGAGTCAGGGAGAGGAGCAGACTTGAAGAGAGTAAGAAATGAAGAGAAGGTGAACAGGTCTACTTCACCTAGAAAATTTAACTAGGAAATAGAGGTAGAGTAACAATAAAATAACAATAGGAATTTTGAGTGGAAACAATCAGCATTTTTTCAGATTATGGTGGGCAAGAATTAGGCAAGAACCATATGAAGAGATCACTTAAAATTTTGAGTTATGATTTCCTTCATTTTAAGAGGAAAATGATGTACTATAAAGTGGCTTTGAAATATTAACTTTTATTTTTAAATATTAAATATTTTTGAGAGATGGGGGGTAGAATTATGAATGTCAAGAAATTGTGTGATGCTTCATGAAATAGCCTAAATTCCTTTTGATGTTTAGACCCCTTACAGATTGCTGAGGGCAGTGACTGCCCTTTTGTTTTGCTATTGACTTTCGTATTTCTAGTACAATGGAGGAGGTTCTTAGTAAATTGAATGCTTTGAATTATTTAAATGAGTCTCCAGTTTCAAACATTTATGACTTAAATACATATATCTATCAACTCTAGAAATTGTGTGTATGCCTTGGGTAGTGAAAAGAGGCATGCTTCAGACTTAGAGGAATACAAAGCATATTCTGATTTTAACACCCAAACAGTGTAGTCCATAATATGAAATTCTCCCCTCTCTGCTTATTCTTATCTTTTTAAAAGATTTAGTTGTGTATTATGACAGCAAGTCTCTTCTAGTGTTTTAGTTTCTTGGGCTAGAAGTAATAGCAAATAAAAACAGTCTCTGAGTTTTCCCTGTTGAATCTATATTAAATGGTTTTGGCTGAAAATGCCAGATGCACATTTATTTATTATTATTATTTTTATTTATACTTCTGAGTTTAAAAGAATACATCTCAAAAGGTAATACAATTTTTTTTTTTACTTTATTTTACTTTACAATACTCTATTGGCTTTACCATACATCGACATGAATCCACCACAGGTGTACACGAGCTCCCAATCCTGAATCCCCCTCCCACCTCCCACCCCACAACGTCTCTCACATTTAAAATAAAATATTGGGATCATCATAGAGTATTAGGTTTTGACTATGGGAATCTATTTGTAGTTTCCTTCAAAGTGAGGCTGCATGGGACCGGGGAGTCTCTTGGCATCGGAGGCCTGATGGCTGTTAACTGGATGAGATTTCTCCCAGCTCCCATCAGCAGCATCGTTTCTCCCTGGTCTGTTGAACTACTGTGCTATCCTCCAGCATTTTGAGATACATCAAGCATGCAGAGAAGCTCTAGGATGAAACCTCAGATGTTAACTTGAGTTCAGTTGTCTGGATCCTTTGGTTGGGCAGCGAGGTTTCCCATCTAGCAACAGGACAAGTATAGCTTGTAGTAGCTCAGACCGCACAGGACCTGTCAAAGGGAAAAGGACTTGAGAAATGAACAGTGAAATTTCATTCCTAATCATCAGAGATCATTCTTCCTCATCAACCTTTTTTTCCCCAGTATGGCTCTTCTTTGAAAGCATTAGGCTATCAAGTTAGAAATTCTAGGACATTTTTAAGATGGCCTTGAATATTTCCTAGCTTTTTGAAGCTACTAGCAATGAAGGAGGTGACTTGTGAGGTCTGGCATAAATACTAACAAATACTAAATGTTACTTGAAGGATCATTTATCTTAGGATTGATCAACAAAAGATGCCATGTGTACATGTGTGCCTCATTTTCTCAACCGAATTTCCATCTAAAATGGAGAAATTTCCCAAGTAGTACCAATTCTTTTGAGTATTACTTAAGGTTCTTTTTCTGTTTTTATTTATTTATTTATTCTTGAGATAGATATTTCTATATTGTCTCTGAAGTAATGTGTTTACTACTCTTGTCATTAGCTACTTATTCATTCATTCATATAACAGATGTTTCCAAGCATCAATTATATGCAGGGGTATGCTGACACAAATTTATGTAAATAGATCAAAAAGAATAAGGGAAAATAAACCCATCTAGCCACATATATGTTAATTTTTAAGAGTTTAAGCATTATGCAAGAATGTATTCTGCAGAGATTATTTTGGCAAGTGACTATGGTTTACTGGCAAAGAACTTTGTTCTTAGTGGAATAGCTAAAATATCATTTGCTTTAGTCTATGTTATACTCTGTATTTTAAAGTCAGCTTTGCTGACTATAACTAGAACATAAATTTGTTTTTGAAAAAAACTGTCTTAAATTTTTCATTGAATTTTATTTCCTACTTAGTCCAACTTTTCTTTGTAAAAAAAATTCATCAAAGTATTTTTGAGGGCTTCCCTGGTGACGCAGTGGTGAAGAATCTATCTGCTTGCCAGTGCAGGAGACATAGGTTCAATCCCTGCTCTGGGAAGATACCTCATGCTGCAGAGCAGCTAAGCTCATAAACTGCAACTACTGAGCCTGTGCTCTAGAGCCTGGAAGCACAACTGCCGAGCCCATGTGCTGCAGCTACTGAAGCCCACATGCCCCAGAGCCTGTGCCCCACAAGAGAGGTCACAGCAATGAGAAGCCAGCACAGTACAGCTCAAGAGTAGCCCCCACTTGCTGCAACTAGAGAAAAGCTCACACAGCGACGAAGACCCAGCGCAGCCAAAAATAAAAAATAAATAAATAAAATTATTAAAAAGTAGAAAACAATCTTAAAAATTATTTTTATTTTTATTTTTAAGACCTATGAAAATTAGTGGCAATACAGAGGCCCAGAACAACATATTCGGTGTTTTGGCTTCTTGTTATTTGATTTACAACTCCTTCATCTCTTAAAAATACTTTGTAATCTTCTTTCCTTCCAATTTCCAATTGAGACTTTATAAATTTATAAAATTAGTGACTTGAAACATTCTAATTTTGTCTTTTAGAGGAATTTCTTGATATAACTTCAGATCATTGGATTTTCCCTAAGATACAATATGAAAGTGTAAGTTCTGCTTAATTAGAAAAGTTGAATTTTAGTTACTTTGAATATTGTCTTTTAAGTATACTCAGAATCATTGTTACTTGTGTTTACATTCTTTAATCTGAAGACGTAAACGGTGCCTTTAGAAATCTGATAAAGTGTTTGTTTTTCCATGCTGCTGCTGCTGCTGCTGCTAAGTTGCTTCTCTTTTTCTATTAGGTGATTTGGACTCTTGGGATCTGCTTATTTGCCTGTCTTCTAGGACACCTGGTGGAAAACCCTGCATATCAAAGGAAGACATGTGCCAGTTAAATTTACATCAAAAGGTAAACATTCTTTTTCAAAAAGTGAACAAATCTTATCAGACCTATAGGTATTATTTTGAGTTTCCTATGACCACATTTACTTATTTTAAATTAATGTTTTTCCTTTTTATTATTTATCACAGTATAATTGCTTCACAATGTTGTATTGAAATTTCTGCTGTACAGCAAAGTGAGTCAGCTATAGATATATATGTGAAAGTGAAAGTGAAGTCACTCAGTCGTGTCGGACTCTTTGTGACCCCATGGACTGTAGCCTATCAGGCTCCTCCGTCCATGGGATTTTCCAGGCAAGAGTGCTGGAGTGGATCGTCATTTCCTTCTCCAGGGGATCTTCCCGATCCAGGAATCAAACCCAGGTCTCTTGCATTGCAGGCGGACACTTTACCATCTGAGCTACTGGGGAAGCCAAGGGATATATATATATATATATATATACACATAAACCTTTTTTTGATTTCCTTCCCATTGAGGTCACCACAGAGCATTGCATAAAGTTCCCTGTGCTGTTTAGTAGTTATCTATTTTATACACAGTAGTGTATTTATGTCACTCCCGACTCACCCCATTCTCCCTTTCCCCCTTGGTATCCATACTTTTGTTCTCCACATCTGTGTCTCTATTTCTGCTTGGCAAATACATTCATCTATATAATATTTCTAGATTCCGCATATGTGCATTAATATCCAATATTTGTTTTTCTTCTTCTGATTTAGTTCAGTGTGTATGGCAGTCTGTAGGTCCATCCATGTCTCTACAAATGACACAATTTTGTTCCTTTGTAATGGCTGAGTAATATTCCATTGTATATGTGTACCACATCTTTATCCATTGCTCTGTTGATGGATATTTAGGTTGTTTCCATGTTCTGGCTATTGTAAATAGTGCTGTAATAGACCTATGGTTTTTAACAACAGTATTTCCTGGTCCATAATGTTGAAACAAAAAGTCTTGAAAAATTGGAGCCATTGCATCTTTGAAGAAAGTTTCAACGGCCATTCCTTCTACACTTCACCACAAAACGTTCACCATTTTTGGGCTTCCCAGGTGGTACTAGTAGTACTGCCTGACAATGCAAGAGATATAAGGGTGTGATCCCTGGGTCAGGAAGATTCCCTGGAGGACTGCACAACAACTCGCTCCAGTATTCTTGTCTGGAAACTCCCATAGACAATGGAGCCTGACGGGCTATAGTCCATGGGTCACAAAGAGTCAGATACGGTTGAAGTGACTTAGGACAGATACATGCCTTCAACTTCAACTCCTACGAATCAATATCCAATTTTACTCAGTAGGATGCAAGACTTGGCCTAAGAAAGAGCCTATCAGGCTTCTCAGTCCGTGGAATTTTCCAGGCAAGAGTACTAGAGTGGGTTGCCATTTCCTTCTCCAAAGAGATAAATAGCCTATGGATTTTTGCTTACCCTGGTCACTTGTTTATCCAGGTAGTAAAGATTTTATTTACTAATTCCTTGTTTTGATGTTTTCAAACTTAAGTTGAATTAAAACAAAATTTATAGTTTTTAAACTAACTTTTAAAGTTGACATCCAATATTTACTACTGTGTATAAACTTTTAGAAATACTTTTAGAAAAACTAACAAAAGGCTTACAATATGCTAGTCACTGTGCTGGAAAATTTACATATTTACTATACCTTCAACAAACCTATTTGAAAAATGTCCAAACCAATAGATGTTATTCAGTAGTAAAGAGTACTATAGAAGCTGCCCCATCATTTGGTATTTCTGCAACGACAGTGGTGATCCCTCTTTCCTCCTTCTGGCCCCTCCCTTTGAGGAGCACATTCTTTTGCTTTTTCTTGTACATCTTTCCATCTTTGGCTGTCCTTTCTGTGTTCTTCAGAGCCACCTTTCCTCTATCCATTCTTTAAATGCCTCTGTCCCCTGACACCACCTCTAAAGTTTCAACTATCATTTGTAATTGATGACTCCCAAATCTACATCTGAAGTTCCAAGCAGTTTCTCAAGCTTCAGAATTTCCTGTATAACTACTCTATGAACATCTCCACTTAAATGTCGCACAAACCCCTCAGATTCAATGAAGAGTAAATGAATTCATTGTTGTCTCTGGTAAATTCACTTCTGTGCTGGCATTTAGAAGCTCTGCAAAACTGCGCTGCTGGTCATAAGTGTGGTTAATCACTCTGTCACTTCCTAAGATAGAAATTAGCCTTCACCTTTGAGTCCTTTCTCTCCTATGTCATCTGCATTCTGTCAATCACGAATACTAAGGAATTTAACTTCTAAATAGTTCTCAAATATCATACCTACTTTCCATACTTACTACCTTTATTCTGATCAGACAGTCACCATGTATAACCAGGACTGTTGCCAAAATCTCTTCACTGATTTTTCCAAAGCAAGAATGTTTTGCCCCTGAAATCCATACTGCTCACAGTTATCACAGTGAAAAATACAAATTGCTGACTTAAGCTGATTACTCCTGTCATTAAAATCTTGCACAGCTTCCCATTTTAGCTACAGGATAAAGTTGACAACATTTGCTGTGTATATCAGTCAGCCCCCAGCAGGAAACAAATGCCATACTCAAGAATTTAACTGAAGAAAAACTAATGAAAGAGCTATTTACAGAGCTTTTGGAAGGAAAAGAGAAACAAAAAGATTTAGAGGCACTCAGCGACCAGCTACATTATAAGATTTTACCACCCTTGATCTGAAGAAGGGTATGTAGAAAAAATGATATAGCAGAACCTAGTGAGAGCCAGAGACAAGAAAGAAAGATCGGTGGGAAGGGGCTATATATGTCAAAAATGTAACCATCACCAAATCATAGCCCTACAGAGGGAAGCCAGAAAGATAAGGAAGTATTCGCCCTCTCTCTACTCCTACCTTCAGTCTCTTGCCGCAGCTTGCTACTGAGTACCATTCTAAGTGCTTACTGTATTTGTTTATATCCATTTTTTATATATGAAGAGACCAAAGCAAAGAGAGGTTAAGAAAACTGCTTAAATCTTCCTTACTAATAAATGAAGCACCTAAGATTCAAACTCTGCAATCTTAGTTTAATTTCTGTGCTCTTAACCGTATCACTGTATAACCTTTCTAAATAAATATTTAGCCACTGTGTTTAAACCCTAGTCTAATCAATATTCTTAAAGAATACATAAATTCTAAATGATCCATGTTAGATAACTGTTACTTTGGAGCATGAATAATTTGAAGCTTTGTGAATCATGACTTATTTATGTAAACATAAACAGTCAAAACAGAAGTTGCTTCAGATTTGTTTGGTATATGTTAGGACTGTCAGTGACCTTAGAATGAAGGTCACTGGCTCATGTTAGAATTACTCACCACTTCAGAGCTTTGGAATTTAAGTCCTTAATGAAAATGATCTTAAGATCTTTTATAGGTGATGAATGACCAGGAGTTTCTCTAGCCAGGAAGAGACTAAAAGGAACTTAAAACTGTATTGGTGGTTCATGAGATGCTAAAAGTGAAGCGAGGTCCACTCTTTGGGATAACACTAAGTCAGTGGGGCTCTGTCACACCTCTGGCATGTCGTAGGGTTTTAAGAGCAGGGAGACTCATTTCTAACTCTGGATGTTTGTAAAGTTAGCAGTCCTGAGTCTGGGATGCTGTGTTTAGTCCTTGGAGCACTGAGAACTACTGCAAAGCCTCTTACTTTAAATCTTGTTAGGTCATTTTCAGGTAAATATGATTCAGCGATAATTGCATGTGAGAGACATGGATGATAATAAGATTTTTTTCTTTGATTAACTAGTTCCCTTCTTGCCATTAATTCACTTCCTTATGGATAATACCAAACAGCTTTCAGAGAAGGTCTGATTTTTGATAAAATAAAAGATGTGAACATCTATACAGATCTAAAGAAGAAAAAGAACAGTTTCCTAAGATATAACGTGGCATGTGTTTCACTGTCAATGTTCATGAGAAACCAGAAGCAAAATTTTCCCTGGGTGCTTTCCTACATTTTATGTAAATAGCCCAAATTCAAATGTCTGCTGTCCTTATGAGGTAATGGTATTATTGTGGCTTTAGTTTTTTTTTTTTAATAAACCTTTTCTGAATGTTTATAATTAATATTCTACTGTTGCTCTTATTAATGAAATATATCTCAAAATAAGAATGATTTTTTTTTTTACTTTTGCTTCTGACAGTATGTAATGGAAACAATTTAAATGACAGATTACCACAGATTAGGTTTGTAGAAGGTACATTGGGATTGAAATATTTTTAAGTGCACATTTCCTTTCTCTCAGTTTGATCTCAGAAATATTCTGTGGCTCAAGTGTTATTATCATTTGTTTCATATATATTCAAATCCTTTCAAAGATACAGAAGCTTTTGTGCCAGGAAAAATAGCAGTCCCTATTAAATGCACATGCACATGTATACACATGTGCCATTCAAACACAATACAAGATCAGTATGTATTAGGTGCCTCTTTGGTTGGTAACGATGTGTCCATGTAGGTTCCTCAGTTGTAACCTCTCTCTCTGGGGGAGATGTTGATGATGGAGGAGGCTGTGTGTGGGTGGGGGGAATGGGCATATGGGAAATCTCTGTACCTTCTCTTCAGTGTTCCCTTGCCCTTACAATTGCCCAGCCCAAAATAAATTCTATTGAAAACAATTATTGCAGTATTAAGCCAGAGAAGCTCATTGTATACAAGTCAGCTAATCCCAATGAAAACTTCTCTGATTATGTCCCACTTGATAATGAAGCAAATCTTGTATATTTTATGATGTGTGTAAAAATAAGAATAAAAAGCAATAGGATATGAAAGAACATTATTAGGTTTAACTAATACAAAGTTAAAATATGTGTAATAAAGTTGATTTACCACAGCTGTTAAGACCCACAGTGTCGTGTGTGTTTACTTCTTTGTGTTTATTTAGTTTAACCGCTTAGTTCGGTGCTCAGTTCCAGCGTAGAATGGAGACGATACTTCTAGTGTCACGTGTCGCCTGGGTCATGTCATCGGCTTCGACTCTATTAATTCCAAAGATGCACTTTGGAGCAAAGAGCAGGGGAAGCATGTCACTGGGTGGGGGGTGCAAAAGTGAGAGCAATTGCCTCCTTGGCTCTGGGTTTCTGAAGCAAGTGCTTGGCTGGCCCTCAGTCGGTTCATCATCCCGACGCAAGATCTCGTGTGAAACGTCATCTCTCTGATCCTGCTCGTGCTCAGGCTCAGTCACTCAGTTGTGTCCAACTCTTTGCCACTGCATAGACTGTGGCCCGCCAAGCTCCTCTGTCCACAAGATTTTTCCAGGCAAGAATACTAGAGTGGGTTGGCATTTCCTTCCCCAGCGGAACTTCCCGACCCAGGGATCAAACCCGGGTCTCCTGCATCTCCTGCATTGGCAGGAGCATCTCTCTGATAAGACACAGCAACTACCCTTTGTTTCTGAAATCTCTGTAAGCTGTACTCTGTCTTTGCAACATCTACACACATTCTTCTGGCCCATTAGTTCAGTTCCTGTAGTTCGTTTTACCAGGGCTCTGCAATTCCTTTCCATCTGTAGAAGTCGACTTCCCTGGTGGCTCACATGGTAAAGCATCTGACTACAATGCGGGAGACCCAGGTTTGATCCCTGGGGTTGGGAAGATCCTCTGGAGAAGGAAATGGCAACCCACTCCAGTAGTCTTGCCTGGAAAATCCCACGGACAGAAGAGCATGGTAGGCCACAGTCCATGGGGTTGCAAACAGTTGGACATGACTGAGTGACTTCACTTTCTTTCCTTTACTTTGTAGAAGTCAGGATGGTCTAAAAAGGATGTTGTAAGCATCTGCAACAGTAGCACATTTTCTCTGAGCCCTTCAAGAAGTGGGTGGAGGTTTTACACAGGACCTGTACACAGCCTTTCCTGCTACTTAGCTAATGCTGCTTCTCTTTCTTGGCCCTTCTGTCCTTACAGATTCTATTTAGTCAGTAGCAACCGAGTGATTTTTTTTTTCCTTAAATGGAGGAAAATGGTTCAAGCATATGGGCTTTTAAACCTTTTCACAATCGAATTTAGAAATGTGTTTTGTGTGGTAAAAATAACAGCATAAAACCACTAAACCTCTATGGTGGACTCCCCAGACCTTTGCAATGGTCTGTCCCCTCCCTCCAACCTCTCTTAGGAATTCTGAATTGAAAATTTTAGGGTTTTATGAAGGCCCTTCTTTTCCTACGTTTACTCTAAAAGTGATCACTTTTGAATTTGAGAAATGTAGACATCCTAAAACCTAAACTATACTATCCACTTTTCTCAATTCCTATGTTCCCAAGAATAGGTTCTGCTGAAGCCTGGGCTTTAGCACAGTATAGATGTGGTACACACATACAGTGGAATATTAGTTGGCCATTAAAAAGATTGAAATAATGCTATTTGCAGCAATGTGGATGGTGGACCTGGAGATGATAATACTAAGTGAAGCAGACAAAGACAAGTATCATATGGTATCACTTACATGCAAAAAAAAACTAAAAAAAAAAAGATGCAAATTAACTCATCTACAAAACAGAAACCAATTCATAGACTTAGAGATCGAATTATGGTGACCAGAGAGGAAGGATGGGGAGGGGAGGGATAGACTAGGAGTTTGGGGGATTGACATGTACATGCATGCTAGGTCACTTCAGTTCTGTCCAACTCTTTGTGTCCCCGTGGACTGTAGCCCGCCAAGCTCCTCTGTCCATGGGATTCTCCTGGCAGGAATACTGGAGTGGGTTGTTGTTTCCTTCTCCAGGAGATGTTTCCAACCCAGGGATTGAACCCGTGTCTCTTATGTCTCCTGCATTGGCGGGCGGGATCTTTACCCCTAATACCACCTGGAAAACCCCATGTGTATACGTCTATGTTTAAAACAGATAACCAAGGACCTACTGTATAGCACAGGGAACTCTGCTCAATATTCTGTAATAACCCAAATGGGAAAAAATTTTTAAAAGAATTAAAAATAAAGTAAAATATTCATAATACAGAACCTTGCAAATGTAGGGATTCAGTAACAGGATTGAGTCATACTAGTTATTTATCTTTTGCATGCACATACTAAGTTGCTTCAGTCATGTCTGACTCTTTGCGACCCTATGGAATGTAGCCCGACAAGCTTGCTGTCCATGAGATTCTCCAGGCAAGAATACTGGAGTGTGTACCATTTCCTCCTCCAGGAAATCTTCCCAACTCAGGTACTGAACCTGCGTCTCATGTCTCCTGCATTAGCAGGCGGGTTCTTTACCATTCGCACCACCTGGGAAGACCTGTCTTTTGCACAGACTAACTTGAATAGGAAAGTTTACATATACATGAGTTAAATACATTATTTTTATGTACACTCAGAAATTTAAAATGAGACTATATTAGAAATGGTTTTATTAGGAGAAATTAATTTTTGTTTTTTTATAGAAGAGATTTTCTGCATTAAAAGTTATAGAGGAATAAAAAATACTCAATCCTTGAAAAAAAAAAAAGAACATTAAAAAATTTATGCCTGACCTGAGCTGAAGTTTACAGTTTGCTGGATAAACGGATAGAGTTAACAAGATTGCAAGGATTAGAAAACTTTTAATCGATGAACTGTTTCAAAGTACTTTAAATGAATCATTTTTTAAGAACTACAACTTGTGGTTGAATTGTTGAATTGATCAAAGCTTAGCGCAGAAGTGGTATTTAGAGACCCAAGGCTCTATTTTTCAAATGGAGAAATTAAAAAAGAGAAGTAAGATGATATGCTCAAGGTTCTGACTGTGTTACCCACCAGAAATGGGACTAAAACTCATGTTTTTGATTCTTTCTCTTTTCTCTAGCTGCAACTGAATTCTTTTTATCCAGTCAGGTCAGCAGGCCTGAAAGAAACTCTTAATACAGTACATTTTTAGGATGGACTGAATTAATTTGAAAGTAATCAATATTTGGTCAAAAATGAATCTGATTTTCAAGCTAATTTATAGTGAATCTTTCTGTTGGTTTTGACGAAGTGTTACCATATTTGGTGTTCTTTGGGGGATTCCATTGAGAATAGCTAGTTAATCTGTAAATTCCAGATTAAAAATACAAATGTTTGTTTGTATTTTTTTTTATAAATTAAAATATGTGTTTGAATTTATGACTACATTTATAAAGCTTCCCAAGAGTAAGTTTCTGTTGAGATAGAGTTTTGTGGTGACTGGATTTTATACTTGAAGCAATAAATATCCTTCAGTATGATGCGAAAAGTGGCGCAATGGTAAAGAATCTGCCGGCAGTACAGGAGACATGGATTCCATCCTGTGGGTGAGGAAGATCCCATGGAGAAGAAAATGGCAACCAGTTCCAATATTCTTGCCTGGGAAATCCCATGGATGAGGAGCCACCAGTTCATGGGGTCGCAAAGAGTAGGACACAACTGAGCACAGACATAGTATGAGATGAAAAGGTCTTCCTAGGTAGGGCTGCTGCTGCTGCTGCTGCTGCTGCTGCTGCTAAGTCGCTTCAGTCGTGTCCGATCCCGTGTGACCCATAGACGGCAGCCCACCAGGCTTCCCCGTCCCTGGGATTCTCCACGCAAGAACGCTGAGTGGGTTGCCATTTCCCTCTCCAATGCATGAAAGTGAAAAGTGAAAGTGAAATTGCTCAGCTGTGTCTGACTCCTAGCAACCCCATGGACTGCAGCCTACCAGGCTCCTCCGTCCATGGAATTTTCCAGGCAAGAATACTGGAGTGGGTCACCATGCCTTCTCCCTAGGTAGTGCTAGTGGTAAGCAACCCATCTACTAGTGCAGGAGAAATAAGAGATGTGGGTTTTTATCCCTGGGGTGGGAAAATTCCCCTGTAGGAGGGCATAGCAACCCACTCCAGCATACTTGCCTGGAGAATCCCTTGGACAGAGGAGCCTGGCAGGCTACAGTCCATGAGGTTGCAAAGAGTCAGACATGACTAAGCAACTTAGCATCAGTGAAAACTATAAATGCTAACAGGTTAAGCATTAGTACTAGATGTCTGTGATTCAATATCATGACATTGAAGTATGTCTGTATTTTAAAAGATGTTCCCAAATATTTTGCAAATTCCTAAGGGCAATTTTTATCTTTTATTATCAAATAAACCACTCTATTATTTTGCATTTGAATGTTGACTTACAGAGATTTGAAGATAGGGAGTGAACGGTGTAGACAATACTTCATACCTGTACCCTGTGGGCTGTTTGTGTTTTCTTTGCCTTAGTGTTTATGAATGCTTAACTCATTAGAACTTTTCCCTTTCCTTTCAGGTAAACACCTTACCAGAAATACAGCATCAGCTTTGCAGAAAGGAAGGATTATGTCAACTCATTAGAAGATTTCCAGGTAATCTTTCATTTGTTTCATTATGCATAAATCTGTGAGATATATAGACTTCCTCAGCAGACACCAACTAAGGAGCCCTCAGATCAGCATACTAAGCTCCTTCGTTCATCAATGCCACCTGCACAAATCTTCTAGAATTCACAAGGTTTTGCCAAAGAGAAAGGCCTTGATAATAAGGAATAGCACAAAATGTTGAAATTCTTTCTCTTAGTTTTGTCTTCTAAATTTCTAGATGAATATTCTTTTTCTTCGTGTGTATTTGTCTTCAAAATAATTGTTGCTTCATTTTAAAAGCAATTACTATAGTACTTCTTAATTATATAAACCTTGAGGTTTTTTAAAAAATATATTTCTTTAAGTGACTCCAATCTTAACAAATTTCTTTCTGCTTCCTGGAGGTCTCTCAATTTGTCTCAACAACTTTAGAAATTCGGGACAAAAATTACCATCTCGCCTCCTTGTAGAGTCTCAGTGTGGAAAGAAAACATCAGATTGCATATGAGTCTTCGTTGATGTAGTTGTAGCCTACTTGAAAACTCATCAATGAAAAACTTCCTCAGATTTCTAGTTTAAAACAAACTTAATGTTTGTCCCTAGAAAGTATTACACTATATCATTGATATTTAAATCCACATAGTTTTAATTATGTTTTTAAAATTAATTTGTTTCTGAATTGAATCATGTAACTGGTATCTTAACCCATCAGCTTTTCCATGGGGTTTCTGCTTCTACAGCAAACATGTACCACGTTGATATGTCCCACTATAAAGACTACTGTCTTCTATTGTCATTTACCAAAGATTAAAATAGTCATAAATTAGCAATTAACCTTTCAATTTAAAGTACTTGGTGGTGCAGAGGTTAAAGCGTCTGCCTGCAGTGTGGGAGACCTGGGTTCGATCCCTGGGTCGGGAAGATCCCCTGGAGAAGGAAATGGCAACCCACTCCAGTATTCTTGCCTGGAGAATTCCATGGATGGAGGAACTTGCTGGGCACAGTCCACGGGTCGCAGAGTCGGACATGACTGAGCGACTTCACTTTCACTTTCTTTAAAATAAATAATTGATATATAAACTTGGTTATGCAGGAATCATTTTATATGACACTTGTAACTGACTCTATGATCTCTTTCTTTTGTTTATGTAAACTTTAGTGAGTATTATTTTATAAAAAAAGTTTTTGTGAGACCCGAGTAAACTGATTATTCCCAACAGTACATTATTAATATGTATCTAGAAATCCTTTAATTAAGTCAGTTTTTAAAACATTTGTTTACATTTTGAACAGAACCTACATACTTTTAAAGTATGTTTTTCTTTGTTGCTGTTTGCATTTCAAAACGACTGATAAGCACTGGAGTTAGCAGAATAGAAGCATATTAATGAAAGCCTGTTTGTAGCCAGATATGAATTACCAGTTTCAAAAAAATTCCCCAAACAACTCTTATCTAAGTTTACATTTTGCTTCCATAAGATTAAAAAATTTTAGTCTACTTGCTGCTTTAAACATTTCTTATTCTCAAAATCATCTATAAGTTCTAGATATATATAGTCCTTTCCTCACTCTGTCTAGTTTGTAATTTTCTATGTATCTCTGTGACTAACAAGGTAATTTCATGGAATATACAGCCTTTTTAATGGAATTATTTCTCCTGTAATGTTATCTTTCTATAGCTGAAGAGAATTTTCTTAGATGTGCATCTTTAAAGGAATAGGTCTACAGCACTGTTTTTTGGTATGACTTTATAAACAATAGCTTATGTTGGAGACAATGGCTATGAATATACAATATACAATATAACATTAATATTAATAAGATTAAAAAACACAGTACTTGTTGTGAATACTGAATATTTAATATTGAATACAGATCAGATAGCATCATGCCTGTACCTAAAAATATTTTAAAAAGTAGGTACTATTAAAAAGATGGTAAAACTAAATATAATACTATATACTTTAGTCATTTTATTTAAAACTAAAGTGATCTATGTCATTTTGAGACAGACAAAACACAGATTTTGAAACCAGAGATTTATAGTTTTGCCACCTATAAGGTGTGTGAGTTAAATTTGAGTTGTTGTTGGTTTTATTTTTTTTTAAGCTATAAAGTGAGGATAGTGAGACCCATTTCACAGATTTAATTTAAAAAATTAAGTATACAGGTATGTCTATGAAAGTGAAAGTTGCTCAGTGGCGACTCCGTGGACTATATAGTCCATGGAATTATGTATATGTAATTTTATTTGACAACTAATATCTATTTATGTGCATACTATTAATATACTAACACATAGTGCTCCAACATGGTAGCTGGGTCATCCTAGATGTGAAAAGTCCAACAACAGGACTTTCAATATTTTTTCTCTTTATGTGATAGATTATCACTACAATTTTATGCTTCTGCTGAACCTGTGGAGTCTGAATTCACCTTCTTCCAAGTTCACAAGTCTGCCTGCCAGTTTAATGGGACCTGGCAGAAGACAGGAGACTCTTGGGTCAGAGACAAATGACTTTATTATTTATAGCAAGAGAGGCAGACAGATTATCAGCATTTGCAGTGGTTCAGTGAATCCCAACTCCCACAGAGCAAGTGAAGAGGTCTAGGTGGTGACACTTGTATACTAAGTGGTTTGCATTTCAAGAGCAGAGGAGCCTCGCTTAGAGAGTTTGAATGTTCATAAGGCTGTGAGTGTGCCTACCCTTTGCCCCAGAAAGACCCATTATTTTTGTTATACTGGGCAAAACCTTCTCTTTGATCTGGAGACAGACACCATCTGTATCTTTCAAGACTATCTGCTGCATAAATATCTTTGAAAAGATAATCCAGAACAGATTCTTAGTGCCTCTGTTTGCAAATGATGCAAAAATGTGAAAAATACATGAAGAAGTATCTCATAATGACTTCAGAAAAGAATACCTGACAGGTTTGAGTTCTGAAGCTTAATCAATGTATAATTTGGAACAAGATTTGAAACCTGGTTTTCACTTCAGGCTTTTTTTTTTTTTTTAATTGATAAAAATAAGACATTTGGCAGTTATTAATAACTCTGAGATTCCATAATTCCTCATGTCTCCCATACAGACATGCTGTGCCAGGCTTTATCTTGAGCAGTAGGTACCAACACGGATGCTACAAAGGCAGGGATGATCTTCCTGATGAATCTGAATGGGACCTTGCAAGTGTGGCAGGACAGAATCTGAGCCAGATACAGGGGAGAGTTTAAAGACAGCCTGTAAGACTAACACAGTCTGTTCCGTATCCCAGCTGCATAGAGTGTACCTGCTATTAGACTTGTGACTCACGTGGAAAGGCACAAATCCATGGAATGTTTACTGGCTAGCCCAAAGGTTTATTTTTATCTTGCCATTTAATGTGTTTCTGTTTGAAGACAAATGCTTCATAATTTTTCATTGGCCCCAATGTTTTCATTGGCACTAATGACTTTTGTTGCTTTTTGTTTCTCGTGCGTGAATGCGTGCTCAGTTGTGTCTGACTCTTTGTGACCCCATGGATCGTAGACTTCCAGACTCCTCTGTCCATAGAATTTTCCAGACAAGAATGTTGGAGTGGGCCGCATTTCCTACTCTAAGGAATCTTCCTAACACTAGGGATCGAACCTATGTCTCCTGCATCTCCTACATTGACAGGTAGATTCTTTACCACTGCATATCACCGGGAAATTGCTTTTTATTAAGTTTTATTTTTTTGATAAAAAGGTTTCTTTTCTATATTTGAAACATAAGTAAAAAGCAAAACACCAGGGAAATTGTTTCATTTGAGCTGTCAATTGTTTTTGTTCTCTTTTATGCCATCCAAGAAGCCTTGGTTAGTAGTGTGCCAAAGTTTTGGCTATGGCTCATTCTTTACAGTTTTATCTTAGTTCTGAGTACTAGCTTTCATGTGAAATTTGAAATGTACCCAAACTTGTACTCAAAGATAGCATTTTGAACATTTTAAGATCTCTGGCCTCATCTTTTCAGTAACTTGTGAATATATAAAAAAAGAAAAGGAAAAGGAAAATGATAAACAGAGTTTAACTCTTTTGTTGTATGTCAACAAACCTGGACTTTAAAAAAATATAGATATTTTCTACCAAAGTTAAAATATATCTTTAAATAACATAATTGAACTTATTTTAAAATATCAACCAGTATTAGTTATTTATCTTAATGGAATTGGTGATTGTTTTTAAAATTCTAGGTTTAAAAATTTCTGTTTATCATATGACACCAGTGAAATATTTTCAGGGAATCAAGTAGACTAGCTTTAATTTAAACAAAGCAACATGGAAATTATCAATGCTTAATACCATTTGAGAATTTTTATTGACTTCATTTTTTCCTTTCCTCTACAGTAATGTTCTCCTTAAAACAAGAATGTGAGTACTGAGGTTCCCAGTATTAAAGAAAGTTGGGGACACAGCTCTATGAGGCAATCAGGCAGACTTTCAGAGAATACCAGAGTTTGCTTCTCCATGCTCTCAAATGCTGAACTCCCTCCATGTGTACTCTGAATGTGCCTTCATGCTTCTGCCTTTCCACTTCTGTCCCACACACAATTATATTCTTTGTGCAAAACATTCTTTCCTCAAGTAAAACCCTCACCTCTTTAGTATGACTGACTCCAGCTAGGTGATAGAAGAAAGTAAGCTGATGGAACTAATTCAAACTAAATTACACCCTCACCCCAGTCATAAGCCTCTTACATGTATTTGCATTTTTATAAAAGAAGTTTGCAAACCCAATGAATTTCTAATTGGTAGAATTTCTGGAAGTGCATTCAAATTCCTATTCAGTTTACCAGCAAGCCGTTCACTCCCAAAACTTACTGAATCCGTCCACTTTCCTCCATCTCTACCATGACCAGTCTTGTCCAAGTCAACGTGCTTTCATACCCTTCCCATTTCTTTTCTTGCTTCTGAATAATCCAGTTCATTATAAACACTAGCTAGAGTGATCTTTCTTCCCATTTCTTTCAGAAATAAGACAAATTTATTTGGCCTGCTCACTGCAGTCTGTCTAGGGACTAAACAGCAAGGCCCATGTAACTAGCTCTTATGCTTTGACCTGAGCCAGGGATAGATTTTATTGAGACCAGAAGTCACACACCCAAGTTTTTATGAGAGCCTAGTATGTGACATAAGAAGTTCATAACAATTCACAAGCTTGCAAGATCAAATGACCCGTGCATTTTCAATATTTGGCTTGTCATCAAATTCATAGACTCATTAATGTAAGTCATTTGGACTTTAAGAAGAGGAGTTGAAAACATAGGAAGGTGCAAGGCAGTACCATGTACATTGCCAAGATATACCTTGACAGAGTGGCAATGTTGGACATGTAACGTTCCTCCATGTTTCTCAGACCTGTAGAATTCAGTTACCACTAACATTCAGACCCATCCTGTAGCGTGGTCCTTCTTGTCCCATGTTTGTGTCCTCACACTTCTCTGAGCTCCTTCCTCTTAGCACATTTGCATTTCTTTACACACTTGGTAACTCCAGCTTCCACCTACTTCATGAAATGGTACCTTTCTTTCCTAATCCCTAAGGACAGTGAAGCTGAGTGTTCTTCTAAAACCTTAATCTCCGAAATTGGGAGGCATTGTTGGCATCTCTTTGCTACCCCTTCTTCCTCTCATCTGTTAACATCCTGATCATTCAGAATATTCAATAAGAAAATCATCACCTGGGTTGACTCTTTCTGGAGACTTCAGACCTGCCATCATTCTTGTCACTTTTGATGCCCACACCAACGACCCATTCATCATCACAGTTCTTTGATCTCATCAAATCCATGACCTTCATTTCTTTTCATCTTCAGCCTCCCATTTGAGCAGCCTTGCTGATTAGTAATTTGCATTACAGACAACTATATCCATCTTTGAGGCTTTAATTCACCACTTTATAATCACTGGCTTTCTGGCTTTTTCACTCCTTCAATATCTCTGAGCCTGGAACCTCATATGTCACTTTTGTTACTCTTAATTCTGCCACTTTCTCCAAGTCCCTTGGCATTTCTTTCCTACCAAGCCTGGACCACTGAGTTTGCCACTTGGAGTATTTCCCTACAAGTGTATATATTTTTCCTTAAACATCAACTCTTAAGCCACCAATTCAGAAAAATCTTACAATCTGTCTTCTCTGCTCCCACACAGTAAATGCTGAAGAAAACACACAAGTTCTCTGTTCTTTCAATGTCTTCCTCACTTGCTAAAATGGAAAAAAAAAATCATACTACTCCTGCAATTGTTAGCTCAGCCACCACCACCAACACAAGTAGCTAGTGCCCCCTGAGGCATTCTGTCTTAATTTCCCTCTAGGATACTTGTGAAAACACATTTAAAATTTTTGAATACTAGCCCTAGCACTCACAATATAGGAAACTATCAGAGGAATTTCCATACATTCTAAGGCTGATGGAAGCAAATTGTGGTTCTTAATGCTCTATTCAATTCAGTGGAGTAGAGAAGACCCTCTCTTGCATGATCAGGATATATTTCAAAAGAAAAGCTGGCAGAAAGTGCTGATGGTTTGGGGTGGTTTCTAAAAGAATGTCTCCTATGGTTTTAGCAAGCCATCAGTGGGGCTAAACAAGTTAGATGCTGGGAGCTTACATCTGTCATTCAGCTGTTTGTCTCAGAAGAGTTAAGTGATAAGAAAATGACACATTCCTTCCCAGTTGAGCATATGGTTTTGCAAATGAAGCAAATATGAAGTAAATATATTTTATATTGAAAATCTAAGCTCTTTTTACTCAGGACTGTCTTCCAAGTAAAGTCCACCTGATTTGCTGACACAGATACATTTTCTTTCCTCTTTGTTTCTATTGTACTTGTGAAAGCTTCCAGAATAGCCTAGTCACAGTGTGTGTTAGTTGTATTTGTATATGTTTGTCTCCCTACAAGGACTAAGACACCCTGTTCTCAAGTTCCAGTGTATGGGCATAATTCTTGGTGTATAATAGTTCCTCTAATATTTTTAAATGGAAGACTGGAGAGGATACTGATGGAGGTGGGTAGAGTGGCGGAAGGGCTTCCCTGGTGGCTCAGATGGTAAAGAGTCTGCCTGCAGTGCAGGAGACCTGGGTTCCATCTCTGGGTTGGAAAGATCCCCTGGAGAGGGGAATGGCTACCCACTCCAGTATTCTTGCCTGGAAGATTCCATGGACAGAAGAGCCTGATGGGTTATAGTCCATGGGGTCACAAAGACTCATACACGACTGAGCGAATAACTCTTTATAGAGTGGTGGAAGGGGACCCTGCTGATCATTAGAGGACTTTGGCGATGCTTGGATGGATTTATCCCTTTACTCACTGAACAAATTCAGTATTGAGTTGGCTCTATGAGGCAGAGTGCCGGCAGGAGAAGTGGAAAATACTGTCTCCTTCCTCCAAGATATAATTACTCATTTTGAGTAATAAGGTATTTGTATCCATGAAAGAACTAGAGGACTGTTATCATATTACACACACAAAGCAGAAAGATACCAATAAATTACATGACTGGTATCCACTTCTGGGTGATTATTATTGCAGCCCAGAGACTGGTCAGCTTATTCCTGTCTAAAAAGAATATACTTAACACTTTATCACATTGTTGGTTCTCCTCATGCATGCAGTCTGGAGATGGATATAGACTTGTTATGGACAGGCTTGTATTTTTGTACCATTTCAACCCCAAAATCTTTAAATATATGTTCACCATTTCTTTAAAGAGGAAGCTAAGGACAAAGTAGAGAGACAGTGGTAAGAGGGGTCTCTCTTCTCTTATCCAGTAATGTTTTAGGGCTTCTTAAAGATCAGCTCTTGGGCAGTTTTCTTCATCTTAATGGTTCTGCATTCAGGACAGAGGAAATAAATCCAATACTTCTTGCTGACATTGTGCTTCAGCATTTTTCCTCTGTGGATCCTGTGAGAGAAAGTGAAGATGTCTGAGCTGTAGCCAGAAAACCTAAATCAGAAAGAGAAAGCATTGATCTTGGTTGCATGGGTGTGAGGTGGATTATTTTTCTTTGTCTTTAAAAAAGAACCACTTAAAACCTCCTCTCACACGCGTGCGTGCGTGTGCACACACACACACACGTGCGTGCACACACACACACACACACACACATCCCAGAAACCCTATGTAATGTAGGAAGAAGTGACTTTGGTTTGATGGGAAAAGGGTAGGGTCCTTCCCTCTTTATTCCCTTCTTTGACCTTTCTGTTTTTCCCCCTTGTGGCCCCCAGAGGCCACTGCCTGCCACCTGTCTGACTCATAAAAATCCCCTGAAGACTTTGGGCTGGGAACCATGGCTCCTGATAAGGAATTTTAGGATAGAGAGCGTAAACAGTGGTCAGTGGGGGTGGATTCTACTTATCAAGCGTGATTCTATTTTCAAGCATGGAAGTTTGTAGAAATGTTCTTCTCTTTCCTGTGTCCTGTTAACATTTTTGGCCACCATGAGAAGGAAAATAGAAATCAAATTTGAAAAATGAGCAGACATGCATTTTTAAATTCCTGTTCCCTTTCCCTTTTTTTATGCTATTGTGCTAGTGAGATACATTCGTTATGAAAAAAATAGAAAATACAGGTAAGCAAAAAAAAAGAAGAAAATTTAAATTTAGTGAAACTACATAATTTTCCCTACCTTCCCTGTTCATAAACAATTTTTACATACTAGACTACCATTCAATTCAAGCATGAATAAATCATGGCGCATTTTTCAGTGGGAAACTGTGAAGACATTAAAAATGATGGCAGATATACATCTACTGGCATAGAAAAATATTCACACCATATTGTTAAGAACAAAAGTAAGAAGAGTAACCCCAATATATGGTATATATATCTTACATTATTATATATTTTACCTATGTATGCAAGATCTATATAAAATATATATTAATAATATATTTTATTATAAAAATATGTACTTACATATATACACATATATATTAATTCATTTAGTACTCACAGTGTCTCTGTGAGACAGTCATCATTATTATTCCTATTTTACTCAAGTGTAGAGAAATTAAGTAAAATTTTCAGTGTCACACATCTAACAAATGATATCTGCACATAATCCGCATGAATCTGGAGCCTGCTTTCTTAGCCACTTCTCCCTGGTGGCTCAGATGGTAAAGCGTCTGCTTACAATGCAGGATACCCGGGTTCAATCCCTGGATTGGGAAGATCCCCTGGAGAAGGAAATGCAACCTACTCCAGTATTCTTGCCTGGAAAATCCCATGGACAGAGGAGCCTGGTAGGCTACAGTCCTTGGGGTCACAAAGAGTTGGACACCACTGAACGACTTCACTTTCACTTTCACTTTCTCTCCTCCAAACTCCTCTGGGTGACATTCAAGGCTCTGAACAGGCTGAGGTCCCTACATTTCTCACTGGTTTCCCATTATCTCCCAACCTAACTCTCTGCTCAAGCTCCCTTTACTGTCCTAACACGAAGCTGTGGCTGTCTCCTTTACCTGCTTTGTGGCATCCCTGATAGCCTAGTAAAGAATCTGCCTGCAATGCAGGAGACCTTGGTTCAGTCCCTGGGTTGAGAAGACCCCCTGGAGAAGGGAAAGGCTACCCACTCCAGTATTCTGGCCTAGAGAATTCCATGGACTGTATAGTCCATGGGGTCACAAAGAGTCAGACATGACTGAGCATCTTTCACTTTCACTTTTCCTGCTTTTACCCTAATGATCTCATCTAATTTTATTATCTCTTTAAAGATTTTTTTCTCCAAACACAGTCACATTCTGGGATATTGAGAGCTAGGGCTTTAACATGAATTTTCAGGGGATACATTTCAGCCTGTAACAGCCAAGGATAGAAAGAGGAAGGAACTATGACTGGTAGTTCACCAGATCCATCTGGTGAGAGGAGAACACATCCCCAAAGGAAGAAAGATATTGGACAGACAAAAAGATTGAATGTCAATTATTATCAATTTTTGATAAATATTTATTGATTGGTTATGATAAAGGCCATGGCACTAGTAGTAAAGAACCCACCTGCTAGTGCAGGAGACATAAGAGATGTGGATTTGATCCCTGGGTTCGGAAGATCTCCTGGAAAAGAAAATGGAGACTCACTCCAGTATTCTAGACTGGAGAATCTGAAGGACAGAGGAGCCTGACGTTTTATAATCTTATTTATTTATGGCTGTTTTGGGTCTCTGTTGCTGTGCGGTCTTTTCTTTAGTTGTGGTGAGCGAGGGCTACTCTCTAGTTGCAATATGCAGACTTCTGATTATGGTGGCTTCTGTTGTTGCAGGCAACAGGCTCTAGGGCAGTTGGGCTTCAGTAGTTGCAACACATGGGCTCCGTAGTTGCAGCTGCCAGACTCTAGAACACAGGCTCCCTAGTTGTGGTGACTTAGTTGCTCCACAGCATGTGGGATCCTCCTGGCTCATGGATCAAACCCATGTCTCCTGCGTTGACAGGTGGTTTCTTTACCACTGAGCCACCAGGGAAACCTGATTCATTTTAAAGTAAGAGAATATCCATGTTTCCTTCTCTTTCTTACTTTCTGCCTTGAACCCTAGTTCTCAGACCTTTTTCTGCTCTCCAGAGCTAGCTAATATGAGAAATTAATTCATTCAGCTATACTTTTCTCTTTCAAATATACCTTTAAAAAAATTGTATATACTTCAACCCCTAATAATTCTATGGATAAGAATTTTAGACTCCATTGCAGACCAGTCAGAATTTCATGGAAACTGTTGAATCATGTGAATGCAGTGATCACCTCCTGAGTCTGACCTATCCATAAAATTGATCATTCTGCCTGTGAGCCATAAATCTCTAAATGAACTAATCACAGATAGAATCAAATGGAGATTTTGAGAAAGCGATAGCATCGCCTTGCTTCATTTCCTTGAAAATGGGAAAAAAATATTTGCTGCTTATTATAGCCTGTTAGTTGTAAACTACATAAATCTTCCTTCCATTTGGCATATCTCGTAAACTAAGATGCGGGCTTGTCGATGTGTCTGGGATACATACTGTGAAGTGCTTCACACCTGGCCACAGGCAAGATAGGAGGGAGGGTCGGTGCAGGCTGGTAGCACTAGGCTGTGAGCGTCAGCATGTTGAGCTTTGGGGGACTCGCTTTTTCTTTGAAAGAAGCTAGACCAAACTCATTGACCCAAAGGTGCTTCTTGCTGTGGTGTTGTGCATGGAGTTATACTTTGCAATTTTGGCATCAGGCCAGTGTGAAAGGGACAACATGTCCATTTTCCAGTAAACGTTTGGCAAGTCCTTGACATCTCTGAGATTGTACTTGAGACCAATGAGCTGAGGGAGCTGATTAATCCCTCTGCTCTTTGGTTCAGTGGCCCCGACCTTTTAAACTCGAACTGTCTTAGTGAACTTTACATTTCTGGTGCATGACTTGTGTATCTCCTGCCATCATGTAGGTATATTGATTTACTTCACTTGGAGAGTTTGTTATCTTGTGCCAGACACTGGGACACATGAGGAGCAAGCTTGCATAGCTCACTTTCAACAGTGTGTATGATTCTGATGATTAATTCTGATTTCAACAGACCATAAAAGAAGAGGTGATAAGAGAGATCCTCACTTTTGTCATTCAGATCTTTCCAGCAAGTCCCCATTTACTTATTTCTATGCTATACAGAGGAGAGTAGCATTGCATCTGAATAACTTGTTAAAGCATAAACAGCTTTAAACAACAAAACTGGGTTCCTTTGCATTACATAAAAACTCAGTAAACTCTGCTTGTACTTCATAGATTTGTTTATCCTGTTCGCCCAGCCTGCAACTATTAATCAATAGTTTATTGCTTGCTGTCTGTAGACACGTTCCATGACTCAGTATACTGTCCTCTAAGATAAACTGTACCATGTTTGTTTGCTCTTTCCTCAGTAAACACATCACCCAAGCAATGAGTGTAATATTCCCCATGTCATTGCTTCCTGATCCACTGTGTTTGTAACAGAAATGATAGCAGTGAATCTGGTATCCTGATAAGAACCCCCCCAAAAAAACTTCAGTCAGTCAATTCAGTCACTCAGTCATGTCCAACTCTTTGTGACCCCATGGACTACAGCAGGCCCCAAAACATAACTTACTTCAAAATAGATGAAAAAAACTTCTTATGGGAATGGCAAAGCCCATTATTTTAAGCCATCAGGGGTTACAGTATTTGGAGATTACAAGAGCTAGATTAAGAAGAGTACAGAGTGAAATCAGGTTCTAGGATTTAGCTGCTTAAGTGGTGAAATCCCGAAACTTATACACTTGCCTTGCTTTGTGAGTAAACTAAATAAGCAAAGGAGAACTGTTTTATAATTTTTATTCATTTGTTCCTGTGTATATATGCAGAGACAGACAGACAGACACACACACACAGATTTTGCTGTTGGAGGATATAGTATGTCGAATCTCTTACCTAGTCTCCTTCTGGTGGGAAAGGTAGATATTGAACAACAACAACAAAATGGCAAATGTTATAAAAGGAAAACAATGTTAGTAGATTTGCAGTCCTCATGGCTTGCTCATTTTCATGGAACTTTGGAACTGGGAACTGATTTTTGACTTGTAAGATATCATCAACATTAGGAAATGAAAACCCACTAAAGTGATACATTAGCTTTAAGGCACACAGCTTCATAAAGTGTATGTTATATAACACATTATTCATGGGAAGATGATGCTCTAATGGCTAGTCTATTGAACTTCTTGTTGTAATCATAATAATTAATAATACGGTGTATTAAGGCTGATACATTTTAATGGGCATTTAATGTCTTCCAGTCTGACATATCCCATTGAAATATATATTGATAAAAATCCAAAATAAGAGTTGCTGCAAGCAACAAACAAAGTGAAGTACATTTATTTTCCTAAATAGAATCTTAGACTCCTTCATTTGTAGTTGAAGTTGTGATTAGGAAGGATACATATCTTGGCAGAAGTATAATTAACTGAATGAATAGGATCATTTGGGAATATGCGTTACTGTTTGATGATGGGTTGGGTGTGCTTCTGTCTGGGAGAGATGCACAGACTCTTATTTTATGGTAAACTCCATTCAAATCCTGTGATTCACTGCTTCACACTTGGGGGACTTTTTTTTTTTAATTTCTTTTACCTCCATCTAACGGTAATATGAAATTTTCTCTTTTCTTCTGAGGCATTTTAATTGATGATACCATAGAGTCATAAGGTGATGTTAATGGTGAAGAACCTGCCTGCCAATGCAGGAGACCCAAGAGATGTAGGTTCCATTCCTGGGTCAGGAAGACCACCTGGAGAAGGGCATGGCAACCCACTCCAGTATTCTTGCCCAGAGAATCCCATGGACAGGGGAACCGGGCAGGCTACAGTCCACAGGATGGCAAAGAGTCAGACACAGCTGAAGCGACTTAGTATGCCGAGAATCAGAGCAGCAGTACAATCCCAGTGTTGATGGTCATTTCAGAAGAAAATGTGTAGCTTATGGAAGAGTCAACTTACCCCTAAATAGACGAAAGTAGGTAATTTAGCCACATTAGCTGAGAGGGTCTTTTGAAGGGCTATCTTGCCTCTTTCATTTCTGAATCTTCAGAAGATGCTCATAAATAACTGGTAAGAATCCTAGCCTAAGAGATCAGAAGAATTCTAACCTTCAGCCTTCAAGTCAGGAATCCTGTGGTTTTCATATGAGAAAAAATGCACTCAGTTATGACCTATAGTAATGTGACCCTGGGAAAAGTATGTAGCCCATTTATGCCTCATTTTTGGACTTGTAAGAAGGAAACAATTTTACTGACCATTCTTTCTTCACAGAGTTGTCATGAAAATGTTTTATAGAAGAATATGTGTTGTAAATCTATAAAAGTAATATGTAAGGCATTATTTCTGTATTACTCAAGATATCCATGAATCGATTTGGAGAGGAAAATTGAATGAGATGTTCAGCTTTTCAGATTGACATAAAACTGTCACAGCAATATATATTGTTCTTTTTAGAGACATTTTGATGAAAAGAAAGCCTATTTATGCTTAAGTAATATCTAAAGTTAGAGGTTGAGTACAGATCAAACAGGATTAGTACTAGTTTTGTGTTTGTTTTATAAATACACTGGGTCTTCATGATTTATGTTGCAAGGTTATATTATAGATAAATTACCTTCAAATAATAACATAGAGTAACACAAATTCTTTACATATCATGTGTTAGTTGCCATGTCAAGCACATTATTTGCTCACTCTTTTAACCCTCTGTAAGCATCTGTGGGGCAAATACTGATGTATCTTCTTTAGATAAAGGAATGGAAGCTCCAAGAATGTCTGAGCTACATACACAGCTGGAAAGGCAAAGATCCATATCTTAGTTACCATGCACTACCTTTTGTAATAAGCTTGAGCTGCAATACTATATTTTAAGTCTATCTTTTATAATGCAAGAAAATAGGAAAGGAACTATTTAAGAAAGCCTAATACCTGGGTCTAGTGAAAAGAGAACTTGTTTACCACTCTATTATTATTATTTGATCCACTAACGTAATTCTTGTAATTTCTTATATACCATAATATTTACATATAAGGAGACGTTAAGCGAATTTGCTGCAGGTGGGAAATTGTTTTTGTTTTGTTTTTCTTTTAGTCTTTTTTGTTTGTTTGTTTTAGCCTTTTAATTGGGAACTCAGTAACAGATGGGAATTGAGAGCCCTCAGAGAGTCAGAAGCTCAGGTTCTCATCACTCACTGGCACCTTCTCTCTTGAGGGTCCTCTTTGTTGCTGTTCAGTCGCTAGGTTGTGTCTGACTCTAGGCAGCCTCATGGACTGCAGCATGCCAGGCTGCCCTGTCTTTCACTGTCTTCCAGAGTTTACTCACATTCATGTCTGTTGAGTCGGTGGTGCCATCCAGCCATATCATCCTCTGAGGGTCTTCTTTACTTTTCTTCCTTTACCTTTTATCTGATGTGCCTACTCAGGGTCAGCTCCTCAAACCATCCACAACCATTTTTAGGCAAACTAGACATTTTACTGTGGCAAACTTCATACCACAGCCATAGGTCTGGGGCTCGGGGCAACTCAGATGTGGGTGTACCACCAACCTGAGGTCTGGGCCTCTGGAATGATAGTGACCACCTCGGGCCATGTGGAAGGACCAAGTATTAATTGTCCTGGCTCTTTAAGTCTACTCTTCTGACCTTCAAGGAAGGGCTTTTAGAATTCACTGGTTGTGCTGCCAGAAGGGTTTATAAAGCACCATTCTAGGGATGTGAAATTAATAAATGTAAGTAGAACCAAATTATGTTTTGTGGGTGATATATGATTTCTGTGGGATTAATGGTTCTCGAAAATGGTTTTCAGAGGAAGTAATTGCTTTGACCTGATTGTGCATCTGCTGCTGGGGAGTGGCAAGAGCAGACTGAATCTGGCTGCATGTGTGTGAATCCCTTCTTGACCTCTTAATAGCCCACTGTCCTTGGACAAGTTTCTTACCTTCTCTATGCTTCCATTTTCTATCTGCAGTGTAGGGACAATAATGATTTTGCCTGTGGGGATTGGTGAAAGGATAAGAATTCCTACATGTAAAGTACTTGAAACAATGCCTCTCACACAGAGCCAGCAACTCACAAATGTTAAGTATTTAATAAGCATTTCCATAAATATTAGTTGATAAGTACTACCAACAAGTGCTTTTATCTAGTTGGTGAGACCCATGTTTTTTAGGATTCACTAACCTGGGAATAAAGCTAGGTTCTTAAAATGGTCACAAAAATATTTCTTTGCCTCCACCTACACTCTCCATCTTCAGCCCCCTTCTCTCAAAATCCTGCTTCCAGTCACTTTTGGATCATCCTAAAACAATCTTTTCATTCATTCCTATCTGACCTCACAACTTTTTTGATAAATTTATTTATTGATCTCTTGCTGATCTAGAAAGAAGTGTCTATAACTAACCTACACACGTAATTTCAACAATCCTTAATGTAATGGACAAATAGAAGGAAAGTGCTTGTGTGCTTAGTCATGTCTGACTCTTTGTGGCCCCATGACTGTAGCCCACCAGGCTCCTCTGTCCATGGAATTTCCCAGGCAAGAATATTGGAGTGAATTGCCATTTTCTTCTTCAGGAAATCTTCCCAACCCGGAGATCAAACTCTTGTCTCCAGTAATGCAGGCAGATTCTTTGCCACTAGCGCCACCTAGGAAGCCCCAAAGGAAAGTGCTTTGTAGTATAACAATTTGTAATGTAATATGTAAATGTTGGTGCTGTGCTCAATCGCTTCAGTTGTGTCCGACTCTTTGCAACGCTGTGGACTGCAGTCCTCCAGGTTCCTCTGTCCATGGCATTCTCCAGGCAGAAATACTGGAGTGGGTTGCCATGCCCTCCTCCAGGGGATCTTCCCGACCCAGGAATGGAACCTACATCTCTTGGGTCTCCTACACGGGGAGGCGGGTTCTTTACCAACGAACCACCAGAGAAGTCCAATATGTAAATATTTAGGCATAATGATATCATAAAGTCTAATGAAATAGTCAAGTGCTCCCCCTTTTATTTTGAGTCTCCCTGAATGTGACAGGTGCAAATTCAGATTGGTGCAGTTAATATCATAAAGAAACCAAGATTCCATGCATCACATTGCTATTGGTGAACAATTCTTGAGAAAGCCACAAGCAAAACAAAGCACAGTGTTCCTTTGCTTGACTATGAAATTGCATTCCTGAAAAATTCAGTGTATATTGAAATTGGGTAAAATGCCTAGGGCTTATATATAAAATGGGGTCAAGATCTAGGTTCAGATAATTACCAACAGGCTTTTCGTCCACATCGGTGTCCAACAAGACATTTAAAAGTGATATGGGATAGGGGAGAATTTATTGTTTTGCACAGAGTGATATTAATCATAGCAGCAGATGTTGCGGTATGTGCCCTGGCCCGTGAGAATAGACATCTAATTATTCAGACAGGCACTGGGGGCTCTGCACCTTACCAATGCATTCCAAATAAACATCAGCCTTATCCTAGACAGGCAGAGAGCTAGCCTTTATAACCTTCATCCATTAAATTTCAGTAGCATTCTCAATCACTGCGATGGCCTCAAATGCACCCCTTTGTCTCAGAGGGTGTATCTTATGTGCTCATGAACTCAATCCTCTTACACTTGATACCACATCCACTAGTTACTGTACTTCTGTTGCCTTATGGTCCTCTGCTGCCAGTGTACACCACTGGTCACAGCCATGAAAGGTGTCCTACCCCTAGAGTTCCACGTGGAAAAGACTGCTGTTGCACCTGCCATTGTCTGTGCTGTCCCATGCCCGGCCTCAGAGATCCTGAGGTTCATGGGGTGCCTGCTTCTCCTCTGGCTACTGCTGAAACTATTGGGGCCATGTCCCAGATACCAGTCACTGTCTTGTCCATTGGCTGAAAGTCCACTGGTATTCTCAGAAGCCAGAATAAGTCAACACTAAACTGATTTAGTAGTAGTAAAATAAATAAATAAATAGTCAAAATCTTTCTTTCTTTCTTTTTTTTTTTCTATTGCATGAAATGTTACACTCTCACTGAAAAAAAACACATTTTTTTCCAGTATTGTTTTAGCTTCTGACCTGAAACCTGGGGTGGAAGTAAGGCCATTGGAGCAACATACTAAATGCTGCCCCCTCTTTTTCATGTTGTCCTGTTATCCGTGGCCTTCAATTCTGTCCACTCGTTCTTCTTTAGGACAGGTTTCTTACTGTTAGGCCTCACCCACGGTTCTTCCAATCAGGGCCAGGCATGGTGAATTCCTAGTTGAATTCAGATTGGTGTCACACTAAAACTCCAATATGCTTGTAAATAATAACCAGATTGCATTCTTGTCACCCCTCATTGAGTATATGGTTTCAGAGAATAACAACGAAAAGTGGGTGTCTTTTCTTTTCCTGTTTTTGGGGGTTGGGATGGTTGTGTTTAACATCATTGAGTTCTAACAATGTTATGACGGTACCTGAAATATTTCTCTTGAACAGAATATGGAAATATGGCTGCAATTATCCTTCAGATATAAAGCTATAACTATTTATATTTATATTCTTCTGCTCCAATACTGCAGGAGCAGGAATATTTACTTTGTCTCTAAATACAGAATTAAGAAGAAGAAGAGAAAGATTACGTGGTTAAGTAAACTGATTATGCCTAATTTATCTTTTCAGCTCAGTATTTGGTAGTGTTCCTTTTTCTAGATTCCTTCTCTTAGTCCTCTGTAGGTCATTCAACAGTTTTAGAAAAGCCTGTGTCATTGAAGGGAGAGAACTTTAAACTATATTCATCGAAGGCTATGAAAAGCAAAGATACCACCCACAAAGTGATATTTAAAATTTTCCAGTTACATGATTTATAGGTAAATCTACATGTGTTATGCCAAGAGCAAAATAAGCAAAGTACCAGGTGTACTCTCTTAATTAAGAGAAATTTTACCTTTAAGACAGATTTTAATAGGATATTTTCGTGTTTGTAAGCTACTGGAACAACGTTTTAAGCCATTTAGTGGGTGAAAAGTCCTTAATTATATGAAATATAGCTCACGAGGGAGGCAAAACTGAAAAAACAACCCCAAATCCTAGAGTCTCATGCCAATTTTGAAAATTTCTCGTCAGAAATATGTGTCCTAATGACACCTGAAGCTCCTGAGACTGATGGATACTGTGAATGGTTTAAGCAATTTAGTAAATAAAAGCCAGATTTCTTGAAGAAAATGCTGAATAAACGCAGCATTCTCAGAGAAATCAGCCCATAGTGGCAAGCTGGAGGCTGGGTGATTGTGAGGCAGCGAGCTGAAAACCTGAATTGCTAATCATTTGGTGGGTGATGGCAGCTGTGAATTTTTGTCACTTTTCACTCTAGATCTAGGAAATTGAATGAACACTCTTAAGTTCAACTTTTCTCATAATAGAGACCTCATGTACTTTTTCTCTAAATCAGATTTTGCTCGCCTGCCTTTCTCTCGTAGTGGTCCACCCCAGCAGCCAACTGGGCCAAAGGGACCCGACCTTGGCCCTGGGCGTGGCAGGGGGCCCAGAAAAAATGGCGCCTTTGAAAGAATGCTGAGCATTATGTTGTGGTAAGCAAACAAATAAAACACCCCCTCCAACAATAACATGGTTTATTTGTAAATAAACCTCGAGGCGTAATTTAAATTTTTCAGTACTTTTTTTGGAAGGAAGGAGATCTAGGGACAAAATGGCACCAAAAGGGGAATTAGCCTTACTCAACACATAGTGAAATTTCTGCCAAATTCTGCTTTTATAACGCTCTTTTTTTTTTTTTTTTCCCCTAGGCAACCCTATCAGCTCACCAAAACCCCATCCTGTACATCCTCTCTCCTTGTTGGTCTCTTTTTTCACTCTTCTCTTTCTGATTCATTTATACTGATTAAAGATCAATTATTTTCCCTCATTACTTCAAACAACATTACAAACTTGGTTCCCAAATTAGCATGTATCATTCTCTCTTAGAGGGGAAAAGAGGAACAGAAAACCTATACTTTGATATTTTTTTCACTGTTACTCATTCATTTTCCCTTTACTTAAAGATAGCTTGAATTCTTTAGACTTAAAATGAGCTTGAATGTTTTCCACTACTTACAATCCAAGCTTTTGATTCAGCTTCCATTGACTGAGTCTACAGAGTCAAATTCTAGCAGAGAATATGACTGTCATTTCATGACTTTGAACCCCTGACTGATGCCATAGCTCACAGAATTTTTTACAATAACTGCCCATCCCTAATTTATTGAAAATGACTGAGATATTATTGGGTGCCAGAGAATTGTTTTCCCTAAAACATTTAGTGTGTTTCATAAGAAATAGCAAAATATAAATGACTTAGTATCCACTACCCACCTATTTAAAGTATAAATAGCAGCTTGGGCTTCGCGGGTGGCTCAATGGTAAAGACTCCACCTGCAAGGCAGGAGATATGGGTTGGATCCCTGGGTCAGGAAGATCCCCTGGAGGAGGAAGTGGCAACCATTCCAGTATTCTTGCCTGGGAAATCCCATGGACAGAGGAGCCTGGCAGGCTACAGTCCATGGGATTGCAAAGAGTTGGATGTGTTTTATCAACTAAACAATAGCAGCAACACGTAGCAGTTTAGACCTGGAAGTTCAGTCTGGGGTTGCTGTTACAGGAACACGCAAACGAGTGGTGTTAATTGAAATAAAATGCTGATGTGAAAACTCTGTAGTCTGAGTTATAGTGTATTAAATCTCTGGAAAATACTGTATGTATATAGAACTAATATTTTATGTAATACAAATATGTATTTACGTTATATAGTAAATGTCACAAATAGAAATGAGGTAATACATATAATACACACATGCACATGTATGCTAAAAGCATCTTAGCAGTACAAAAGGTGAGAGATGTATGGAGAAAACATAAAGAGTATTCTTATATTAGAAAATAGCTATTTGAGTTTAGTGTCCTGGCCTAAATTCTACCCAGAGTAGAGAGTTTAGGGGGGAAAATTCAAAATTAATCACCTAATTAACATCTTTAAAGACCAACAGTTACTTAACATTTCAGATATGAAGACTCCTCCCCACTTTGGTTAGTTCAGTCACTCTGTTGTGTCTGACTCTTTGCAAGGTCGCAAAGGCTCCTTTGCACAGAGGCTGCTTTGCGCAAAGGCTCCTGTATCCTGCCAGGCTCCTCTGTCCATGGAATTCTCCAGGTAAGAATACTGTAGTGGGTTGCCATTTCCTCCTCCAGGGAATCTTCCCGACCCAGTGATTGAACCCACGACTCCCACATTGCAGGCAAATTCCTTACCACGGAGACACCAGGGAAGCCCCAAAGATGCAAAATAGGCCAAATGTATCTGGCTGATGAGCTTATCCAGCTCAGGGTGGAACTGAGACACTGTTTCAGAAACTCTGATCAGGTTCTGCCTGGCATCTGGTCCTTGTCTGTTTGTGTCCTCATCTGTGAAGAGTGGACTCCTGTGTCACCCAGCTAAAACTGACAGCCACAGACTCCAATCATGTTAATTGGAGGGAAAGAACCTCAGAACAAAATGGTTCCGTTGGGATATATTTTTTCAGTGTCATAACCAGAAATCTTGTCTGATGTATTGCCATGTTCTTGACCTATTTCTGGCATTGGGACCTCTGGCCCTCATTAGATTTCATTTGGGCAACTGCCTCTAGTCTCTGCACGTTCTCTATTTTTCTCACTCTTGGAGTCAGATATTATGAAAATATTGATATTTTAAATATGTACTGGTTCACATATAATAAGTCTATTTGTAAATACTATATGAGTAGAGAAGGAAATTGATAGAAATATCATGTATACTTTATTATACCAAAAATATAGGGTGAAAATTGAAGATGGAGTTGGTCTGTGAAATTGCCGTTAAAGAAGAGCTATGTTAATGCATGGTTTCATTTAAAATAGGCGCAATGACTCACTGTATTTGTGTATTACATTTAAATTGAGATTGCCTTCAGTATACTTAAAAAGAATTTTGAATCACTGTTACAAACCTCTAATAAGTCATTACTTATTCTGATGTAGATGATATCAATAAAGTTTCATAGTTTACTCCAGAAAATGTTTAATATTATAAAGTGATTAACTTATTTTCACAGTGAGTGGGCTTAGACAGCTACTCTGTTATCATATTTGTTGCATTCTAGGTACTAATATTTGTTGGAGATTGTGTTTCAAATAGTTATTAATGATGCTCATTGATTTATACCAAATTATTCATCTTTGGTCTTACTGAAGTAGTAAAGTATTTTCTTCCCTTTTCTTTTCCTCTGGAAAATTTATTTAGAAAAGCCTCAAAGTAAATTAAGTTGCCATAAGGTAAGAAAACAATCTTTCGTGCTGTTTGGTCATTGCAGTGAAGTCACATGGCAAGAAAGTTGAAGTTGTAGTCTAGGCATAGCTTTTATTACCAAGGAAAATGAGCAGAATTCAAGGTTTTAATGTTGTCATGGTCAACACACAGAGCAGTCCATGGGGAAAATTATTTTTGTAGAATTGCATGACTTTGACACTTCCACTGAAAAAGAACAGAAAGGAGGGCATTTATGGCTTGCATTTTCTTTACTGAATTCCCAGTAAGCAGTTGATTGATTGATTGGTTAGTTGGTGGAAACTTTATGCAATGACTATTCCTTTAAAGTACATTGCTATGAAATTGATCTGGTCATTTTTATGGCTCAGATTGTGTCTCCACTTACATCAGGACGTGGACTGCATCTCATTTCCTATAAAATAAAGTGGAAGTTATTCTTTACCCCACAAAAGTACTGTATTGAATTACTATGCCATTTGTACTTGTGGTTTGACACCCTTATGTAGTAACAAACACAGGAAAGATATGCTGAAACTACAGAGTGTCAACTGTTGGTATCAAAGCCACATAGGTAATAATATAATAATGTCAGGTCTCAAAACAGGAATTTTGAGTTGCCTGACTTCAGCCTAGAGTTATGTATTAATCATGGCTTTATGTGTTTGGTATATCCATTTTCTCAAAGGTACTTTTTAGCTAATGCCACTTGCTTAAAATAAAAGTAAAATTGTGTTAAGGAATTGATGTGTTTAAAGTATATAAATCCTCAGATTATAGCATTTAAGTTCAAGTGTAGGTCTGAAATAGTCCAGGGAGTTTCATCCATGTGTCAAGAATTGTCTAGGGAGGTTTATTTATGTGTAATAAATCTGTTAACTAAGATCTGTTTCTGTTGACTAAGAACTCCTTGTACTGGTTGTTTGCAAAGGTCTTTTCCTGAACAAAATACAGAACAGACATAAATATTGTAGTAACTGGGCTAGCCCTCGGTTTACCCCATCTATGGAAACCTATCCTTAATAAAGAACTCTTTTAATAGCTTTACTGGTCAACCATAATGCTAAACTTGAGGAAAGTCACTAAAAGTTGCACGTGTCTGTATAAGCCTTCTACAGTAAGGCTGCTATGTTTAATTTTAGACTACATATTTGTGCTCACTACACATACTTCTGCTTTCTTCTTAACTAACTAATGTGAAATGTCAGATGTTTAAGAATCACATAAAAGAAAATGTAATAAATTAGCCTTTTTTGGATAGCCAGCAGTGGTGAGAACCCCTTAGTGTTGGATGAATTCAAAAGGGATAGTATTTTAGTTAAACTTCGAAGCTTCCAAAGTGACAAACAGGTTTTCTCTGCTATAGAAAAAGATTATACTAAACTACTACAACCAGTAGCTATTTAGCATGTTTTTTGAACATTTAACCTATGCCCAGTGCTCTGTAAAGGATTTTAAAGAAAATTCTGTATTTAATCCTGTCAGCATCCATATGAGATAGGTTCTTCTTTTTAACATTACTATTATTATTCTCATTTTTCACATAAAGACACAGAACTTAGAAAACTTAAGGAATTAGCTCATGGTCATATAACCTATGAATAAGAATCCATTTATAGACAGGAATTAGAATTTTTAAAATAAATGTTATTTGGAATATCATTTGAAAATTTAAAATATATATATATTGGTTAGCGACTAAATTACAATGAGCTGGACAATTTCGAACAGGTGTCTTTATGGGTTTCACCCAAGTCTTCTCAGGCCCGGGCTCAGCTTGTGTGGTAAAAGCAAACAAAATCTGGGTCCCGAAAGCCTCCCTTACGGGATGGCCCCTTCCTTACGAGGTGCAGCCGGTCCCTTGGCTGTCTGCTGGTGAGCCTCTCTTGCTGGCTTCCTGTGCTCAGCGTGGGTTCAGGGGCTCTGCTGCTATGAGGCCTCTTGGCCTTCGAGAGTCCACCTTGAGCTGCGTCTCTGCCCCCCACTGGAGCTGCCCCAGTGGTGCAGTGTCCTGATGAGATCGTAGCAAATCACACCGCTCGAACGAGCACCATGTTGAGAGAACAACCACCCCTGCCAGTGGAGACCAGAGCTCACGGGGAGAGCATTTATTCCCTGGCTGCTTCCCTGCAGGACCCTGGCTTGGAAGTGCCTGGATACTTCTCCCTGCGGCCTCACTCTTGCTTCTCTGTGTCCTCTCCCACAGCTGTGCCTTTTGCCTGGGTCTGTAATCAGCTCCCTCCTGGGCTAGGGGTGGTAAGAGCTTCTGTGCTTCAGCCCTGGGAGCTTCACTGCCTGGCATTGTTTCTTGCAACTCTACTCTTGCTTTGATAGTCTCTCTTTTTAATTTTATTTTGGAGCATACTTGATTCAGGCTTCCCAAGTGGTGCTGGAGATAAAGAACCCGCATGCCAATGCAGGAGATGTAAAAGGGTTTGATTCCTGGGTTGGAAAGATCCCCTGGAGGAGAGCATGGCAACCCGCTCCAGTATTTTTGCCTGGAGAATTCCACAGACAGAGAAGCCTGGCGGCTACAGTCCATGGGGTCGCAAAGAGTAGGACGTGACTGAAGCGACTGAGTGCGCACACACGCAGAGTTGATTGACAGTGTTGTGTTAGTTTCAGGTGAAAAGCGAAGTGATTTGGTTATACACATTCATACATCTAATTCTTTCTCAGATTCTTTTCCCATACAGATTATTATAGAGTGTGTGCATGCTGAGTTGTTTCAGTCATGTCTGACTCTTTGCGACCCTATGGACTATAGCCTACCAGGTTACTCTGTCCATGGGATTTTCCCGGCAAGAATACTGGAGTGGGTTGCCATACCCTTTTCTAAATCAGGATTAGGATCTTCCCAACCCAGGGATCAAACTCGAGCTTCTTTTGTCTCCTGCATGGGCAAGTGATTTTATTTTATTTTTTTTACCACTAGTGCCACGTGGGAAGCCCTATTATAGAATAGTGAGTATTAATAGAATTCCCCATGCTCTACAGTAGGTCCCGGTTGATTATCTATTTTGGTAGTCTCTGGTAGTGTCTTCGCTTATTCCCTTGACTCTGTCATCCATCTGTTTTCTCCCAGTGCCCTGACTGATAATTTCCTGGTTACAACTTTAGCTTGTACATATATCAATTGTTCTGTTTAAATTTGCTGTACATGAAAGTTCTGAGGCTATCTTGCAGGCTAAGGAATAAGACTTGTAAACGCCCTCCTGCAGGAAGAACAGTGAATACATTCATAAATACTTATCTACACTTCTAATCTCAAAACCAATTGTTAATTATTAATTAAGGGCTTTTTATCTTCGCTAGAAGTTTTAAAGTAAGAAATTAGTGGCTAAATTTAGCTTCCTAATATGAAATGCAAGACAATATTTAAACACTTGTGAAATATAATTATACTTTCACTATCACTTTCCTATTCATTATTAGCCATGGGGTAAAACATTAAATCAAACACAATGTAAATTTGGCAGCTAATCTTTGCTAGTACAAGTGTTTTCCAGTGCTTAGTCTTTGCCTATGATGTATGTAATTACATGCCACATAGAAGTGAAAGAATAAATAACCAAATAAAATTTTTTTAATGCATTGAAATGCTCCTTGTTCTCCAGCTGCACATTAGCTTAACACCATCCCCTCCCCAAACTAGTTCATTGCTACAACAGATATTTATTGCATACTTGTATCAGTCTTATGGTCTGTGATGTGGGAAGTTCAAAAGATTTCTGGAGAATGACATCCTGTATTCTAGAAGACTCCTTGACAGTGTCACAAGCCCATTAATCATTGGTTGGTAAGAAGTAAAATGAAACCCCAAGTTTAATCTTCCTTTATAGAAAACAACACAACAGTCAGTAGGTACTTAGGAACCAGCCAACCAGATATTAGAATATACAAAAGAGCAATCTTCATGCATCTCTAACAAATTGTTCTTTTTACTCTAAGTGAGCAGTCAATTTATGGCTTCAGGACTCTTTCAGAAGAGCCAAGAATAGTCAGTAGATAAGAGCATCTTTGATATTTTACATCTGTATCTGCTACCCATTGAGAACTCAAAGTGTGGGGTAGCAAAACCTGAAAGATGGACACTGAGCCCTCAGTATTTAATTACTTTCTGAAAATAAGCATGTTAATGAACTACAAGGCCATTTAGAAGACTAAATAGCACTTCATCTCCCCAATTCCTTCCAAACCCAGAAGCTGGTTTTCACATTGTTGGTAGGAGACTTCTGGGCTCCTCTCTGTGTTTGAGGGTCAAGGGATAAAGGGAAGGGAATATTTAAATAAGTGGATTGAAGTGGCCTATTGAGAAGACCTTGACAGATATGTCCAATAACGTTTTGGGTTTCCCTGGTGGCTCAGATGGTAAAGAATTTGCCTGCAGTGTGGGAAGCCCAGGTTTGATACCTGGGTCAGGAAGATACCCTGGAGAAGGGAATGGCTACCCACTCTGGTATTCTTTCCTGGGAAATTCCATGGACAGAGGAGTCTGGTGGGCTACAGTCCATGGGGGTCACAAAGAGTCAGACATGACTGAAGCCACTTAGCACATATGCGATAACATTATAGGTTACAGTGACTACCAACAAATTTTTGACTCTGTTAAACAAGAACTTAAGATACTTAAAGCTACCACACTTATTTATTAAAGCTTGATAAAATGTAGTTGCAGTTTTAAAAGATATTTATGGAACTTATTTATAATTTTTAGCTATAATCAAGGGAAATTAAATAATTTTAGGTGTCAGGGGAGGTCTAATTAGAGTTGTGTGGATTTTTGTTTGATTTTTGTTTTAGAATTGTTCAGAGTAACCTCCAAACCTGGAATGATATAATGGAATGTCTGATATATATATATATATATATATATATATATCACAAAAGGTAAAATTTACTTTAATCAATATTTAATTTTATTACTGTCACAGTTTCAGGGGCTGATTTGGAAATTTGACATATTCTTGGCAGTTCCTACATTGGATTGCTTCAACTACATGTTTAGGCTTCTCCACTTGAACTAAGATGACATGAAGTCATGTATTCTTTTGACGTATTTGCTGACTACTTCTTCAAAACCATTGAGCTCTTACCTTGGTGAAACACTTGATATGTTTAGGTTTTACAAAGTCACCTCTGCTTGGACTTCAAACTGGTGCTGTGCTTCCTGGTAGCAAAGGTAAAAGGGAAAGTAAAGGTGTTAGTCACTGTCATGTCCAACTCTTTGCAACCTGGACTATAGCCTGCCAGGCTTCTCTGTCCATGGAATTCTCCAGGCACTGGAGTGGGTTGCCATTTCCTTCTCCAGGAGACAACTTCCTGACCTAGGGATCAAACCCAGGCCTCCTACACTGCAGGCAGCTTCTTTACCATCTGAGCCACCTGGGAAGCCCAAGGGGACCTTGAGCTGCATGGGCCAAGAATTGAACCCTGGCCTCCTGCATAGCAGGCAAGAATTCTGCCACCGAATCACCCACGTCTATTTAGCTGCAGGGGGGCGGGGGGGAGAACACCTATTTTCTTACTGCAGAGGTAAAGCACTGGATTAATGCTTAAACTCTCTTACGGTTGTGATGCTCAGGGAAAGAAATTACCTTAATGGCTCTTCATTTGTCACCTCTAGAAACAAGCAATTTGAATATTTCCTTTATTATGATATATTAGAACTTCATTAATAAGGAAGTCTTACAAACAGGCTATCACTTTTTGAGAAGGATCACACTGTGCTAAATAATGAGATATGGGAATACATTGAACAGCTTGACTTCTGCTGACTTTTACTTAAGAGCATAAAGTATTTTAAATTAGACTGTGTTAGTATTGATGAAACGTGCACAATGGGAGAAATGATTTAAAGGTTTTATTCTATTTGGGGAGCTAGATAAATTGTATAATTTAAAAATAAAGCTCTATGACCTGGCAGTAAGGAAACAACAACTCTTAATACGCTGTTAGAGAGAGTGAAATTGGGGCAAACTTTTTAGAAGGCAATTGAGTAATGTTGATCAAATTTACAATGCACTTACCTATTGACCCCAAAATTACACATATAGATTTGACTTCATCCCTAGATAAACTTGTAAAAGTACACCAGATTAGATGTTATGAGTGTTCATTATAGTATTTTTGAAATAGCAGAAGAAAAACATTACAAAAATAATTTAAATACACAGCAATAAGGGAATGGTTAAATTAAATATATTCATTAAATGGAACACCCCAAACCATGAAGAAGTATAAGGTAATTCTGTATATGCTGATATGGATATACAGAATTACCTCCTATCAATATGTGTTCATAAATAAGTCATCATTGTTGATTTTTACTTTTATACACTTAAAAAACTCACCAAATAATATTCTTGGAGAAGGAAATGGCAACCCACTCCAGTATTCTTGTCTGGAAAATCCCATGGACAGAGGAGAAGCGCCTGGTGGGCTATAGCTCATGAGGTCTCAAAGAGTCGGACGTGACTGAGCGACTAAGCGCAAATAATATTCTACAAAATAATGAAACATTTCTTGAGGTTTTCAAGGTCAAAAAGCATGACAAACTCTAGCTTTTGAAGGACTGCATTGTCAAAAGTCAACTCAAGTTGTCTATGTAGTATTCTCATCACAAACAGAAGTCAGTTCCTACACCACCATTCCCTGAATCAAGAGTGTGCATCTCTTAGCCGTACAGAAGACAGACCCTCCTGGGGAGGCAGAGGGAGACATTATATCTACTTCCTCTCCTGAGCAAGAAAATTTTGATGTTATTACAATTGTTTTACTAGTATATGATAAGAGAACATAGCACTAAGGAAAGGCCTCTCTAAACATGCCTTCATGCTTGATGGCTCTAACCTCAGAATGGAGAGAAAATTTGCTGCCTGTTTCCCTTGGACCCAGGAGGTTTACACAGCAAGACTCTATTTTGGAAGCCACTCCAAAAGGAAACAACAAAATGACTGTCATTTGCTCTTTTGAATCTTTCCAGAATTGCGACTTCTGGTGAGCCCTTCTGTGTGTCTGAATCAGAGCATACAATTAAAGCTGAGGACTTCAAGTCACCTTTTAAAAACACTGAAGTCGCAGACGTGGAAACCAGGGGACTGGAGACGTGAACAGCTGTAAGCGAATCATCTCGAATTGTTACACCAGGCATGCATTTTAAAAGATAGCCAATAAGAAACAAAGCACTAGACACATCTAGGGGTTTTACATGTTTGAAATTTTAGGTTCTGTTGCATAAATTTTCAACTATCTCTTCTTAATAAAGAATGCACCATCTATTTTCTTCTAGACTAATTCAAACCTCTCTTGCCATAGAATAAACATTTGGGTAAATAGGACTCTTATCTAGAAAGTTACATTAATGGAAATTGAATTTAAAAGCGTGACAGTGTGAAACTATAAAATTTTAACTTCCATTTTATATTCAAATAACAAACCTTAGTCTATGAGTATGGCTGAATGATTTTTTTCTAGTTATTTTTTTTAGGGATCTAAGAAAACAACTGTAGGGTACCAAGTTACTTAAGTTGCTCCCAGGGAAATGATTTTGTCATGTAGGTAAATTACAGTGAAAAACTAAGAGATTTTAATTATCTTATCCAAGGCACAAAACAGTTTGCCTCATGTCATTTTATAATTTTTAGGTAGTATTTGAAGAATCATATGCATTTCTGCTTATGTAGACTTCAAAAGATGAAATAGCACTCTCTTTTCATTGACTGAACTTAGATAGTTGAAATACAGAAATAGGGTGCAGAAGAGAAAATAGCTATACATTTTGATTGGAGAAGGAAATGGCAACCCACTCCAGTATTCTTGCCTGGAGAATTCCATGGACAGAGGAGCCTGGTGGGCTACAGTCCATGGGGTTGCAAAGAGTCAGACATGACTGATCGATTCACACATACACACACACACATTCTGGCACCATTTATGGTGGATGTGGGCTTCCATGGTGACTCAGATGGTAAAGAATCTGCCTGTAATGCGGGAGTCGCAGGTTCCATCCCCTGGTCAGATAGATCCCCTAGAGAAGGCAACGGCAGCTCACTCCAGTGTTCTTGCCTGGAGAATTGCATGCACGAAGAGTCTGGCAGGCTATAGTCCATAGAGTCGAATTGCAAAGAGCAGGACGCAACGGAGAGACTAGCATACATACACACATGATGAAAGTCTATTTGCTTCATCACAGAGTACTCAACTAGTGGGTTTTTTTTTTTTCCTTTTTTAGACTGAAGTGTTTCCTGAAACTTCATCCCTCAAATTAACCCTTAATGATCATATGGTGTAGATCATTGCATGCAGGAGTGCTCAGATGCTTCAGTCATGCCCAACTCTTTGAGACCCCATGGCCTGTAGCCTGCCAGGCTCCTCTGCCAATGGGGATTCTCCATGCCCTTCTCCAGAAGATCTTCCCAACCCAGGGATCGAACCCTCATCTCTTATGTCTCCTGCATTAGCAGGCAGGTTCTTTACCACTAGCGCCACCTGTGGATTATGAAAGTGAAAAGTGAAAGTTTAGTCGCTCAGTCGTCTCCGCTTGTAGCCTACCAGGCTCCTCCGTCCATGGGATTTTCCAGGCAAGAGTACTGGAGTGGGTTGCCATTGCCNTAGCAGGCAGGTTCTTTACCACTAGCGCCACCTGTGGATTATGAAAGTGAAAAGTGAAAGTTTAGTCGCTCAGTCGTCTCCGCTTGTAGCCTACCAGGCTCCTCCGTCCATGGGATTTTCCAGGCAAGAGTACTGGAGTGGGTTGCCATTGCCTCCTCCAGACGATCTTCCCAATCCAGGGATCAAATATTGTAGGCAGACACTTTACTATCTGAGCCATCAGAAGTAGAATCAAATTAGTGGGGAAAGTATTTTGGCATAATTTTCATAATCTGTCCACTAGTAAAAAACAATATCTTGTAGAGGAAAAGATAGAACTAAGGTAAATAAGGGCAGAACAAGATTTCAGGGGTTTCCTAAACTTATATGTACCTCTTTTGTTGGGATGGTACCTGATGTGACTAATGTTAACATTTTTTTAGATCTTTAAACCTTATTTTTGGTATTATTTTAGCCTTTGGCTAAGGAAGCCCATACAACTGAAGGCTGGGGCCCAAGGAGTGAAAGATGGGGTGTACAAAGTGCTGAGGTAATTTACAAATTACATACTCACTCCATTTATGGAGCTTTAATTTTGTTTTGTATTTTTTAGGAATCAAACCACAGCCCTTGCTCCACAAGAAACACTCTTGAGAACCAAAGATTTATCTGTAATTCTTAAAGCATATGTACTGGTGACATCCTTAACTCCTCTGCGTGCATTCATTCATTCGACTGGCATGGTTTGGAATCCACCAAAGAAAAAACGCTTCACTGTCAAGGTAAAATTTCCATCAAAGCAGTTATTTCCCACAAAGTATACCAAAGATAAGTAAAGTGAGTTGGGCTGCCTTTTTTTGACCTTTATGATTATCAACTCCCATGGAACAAAGATTGTATCGTTTTATTGCTGTAAGCAGAGATTTTCATTTAATAAGTGTAGTTCAAAAATCACCTAGAAACAGCTTCACTTGAGATCACAAAGGCTACATCTTTTTTTTTTTCCCTCAATTTATCATTTTAGTTGGTTCTTTGACCCATTATAAAGCTAGTTTTCAGCTATGGTCTGTTTTTCTTGAGTTGACTTTCTACTTAAGAAAAATGTAGTCAATGCAACAAAGGAAAATATAGTTTTGCCCTTATGCTTGTTGCTTTATTTTTAGGAAGCATAGTGCCTACTTCATTTTGCCATTCAATATGGAATATTTGTTGAGTAAAAAACACCTCTCTCAAGGATGCCTGACATAGTGAGCCCTGATATAAAGCATGATGGGAAAGTTTTCAGGGAAGAATTTAATAATAACCTCCAAAAAGTTTAGTTATAAGAGGTAATTCAGCTTAGCTCAGTCAAAAATAAAGTCTAATAAGAGTATATTTGATAAATTTTAAAGAGTTTCTGATTTTACAAAATGAATTGTCCAAATCACAGGTAAGAGGAAATACATACATGCTTTCTTTCAGTTTCCTCCCACTTCCTCTTATCTGTTTTCTGAACAATTACTTCTATATAATCAAACAAAATGCCTTCAAAGAACAAATACTACACAATCCCACTTACAGAAGGAATCTAAACTAGTCAAACTCACAGGAGCAAAGAATAGAATGGTGGTTACCAGGGGCTGGAGGGGTGTTAGTCTAAGGGTATAAAATTTCAGTTATGCTAAATAAGTCCTAGAGATGTATATACCTACAGTATAGTGCCTATAGTGAATAATACTGAGATTTGCTAAGAGGATAGATTTTAAGTGTTCTTATCACTAAACAAATAGGTAGGATGGAGGGAAACTTTGGGAGGGGATAGATATGTTTACAACTTGATTGCAGTGATGGTTTCATGGGTGTATACGTATCTCTAAACTCATCGTCTTGTATACATTAAATACGTACAGATTTTTGTATTCTAATCAGAATAAAATGGTTTAATAAAAAGAGAAGGCACAAGTGCCTCTTATAATTTCAAGAGATTTAAAAGTGACTATAATTGATACTTTTCAGAAGTTATCTTACATAAACTGCACTTTAAGTTTTGGAAAATCTTCCAACAGTGAAAGATTTTTAAAAGGCACGTTTAAATATTGTCAGTGAAAAAACAGATAAGCATGATAAAAGATGCAAGGGTTACATTGCTTAGTAAAATAGATAACTGATATTGTAAGGAAATGGTGTTGATGACTTAGGTCTTAAGGGTAGTTAAATTCAAGGACAATAATCAGTATATTATATCAGTGTATATGATGTTTAATTAATCATGAAAAACTGGAATCTAATTTGGTTTGTCTTTTGTGTTATCTCCTCCAAGTCTTCATAGTGGCTTTTTATGTTCCCTGCTGCTGCTACTGCTGCTAAGTTGCTTCAGTCGTGTCCAACTCTGTGCGACCCCATAGACGGCAGCCCACCAGGCTCCCCCATCCCTGGGATTCTCCAGGCAAGAATACTGGAGTGGGTTGCCATTTCCTTAGCCAAATTTATATTCCCTAAGAACCTTTAATTAATTATTCTCAAATTGCCCTTTTCTGTTAAATTGAATTGTATGAAATTGCTGACAATTGTGACCTACAAAAAATTACAATTTCCTATGATTCAACCAAGTAGTTAGAACTTGGATATAGAGAGATATAATAATCATATTCCTCAATTCATGTCACGTTCATGTATTTGGAAAATGTTTGTTGAGCAGAGATCAGAATCCCTGTCCTTGTAAAACTTGCAACATCTGTGTATGCAGTGTTCTTGTTTTATCTATTCTATTTATTACATTTTATTCCCAGTTCCCACTTAATTCTCCTTCCCCTCAAGTATGAGTCACTCAATCGTGACCAACTCTTTGTAACCTCATAGACTATAGCCCACCCAGATCCTCTATCCTTGGAATTCTCCAGCAAAGAATACTGAAGTGGGTTGCCATGCCCTTCTCTAGGTCTTCTCAGGATCTTCCTGACCCAGGGATGAAACCTGGGTTTCCTGCATGGCAGGTAGATTCTTTACCATCTGAGCCCAGAAACCCCTCAAAGGCCATCATTATAATGACTTACTGTATATCTTTTTGTGCATATTTTTGTAAAATAAGCTTCTTTTTTGTTATACATGTCAGTATTTTTAGTATATAAATTGTATTATATTAGATAATTTTTTTCTAACCTTTTTTTTTTTAATGCAGCACTGCATACTTTTAGGAAGAAACCATACACATCGCTGTGTGTACATCTTTTGTGTTACTTTTCACTGATTTATGGTATTGCTAATGTGTATTGCATTGTATTTTACCTATCCACAGCTCCAATCATAGACATCCTGATTGCTTCAACTCTTGGCTGAAGCAAACAATACTTCAAATGTACAAATTCTTCTGTTTGACTCTTTATGAACCTGCATATCATTTTCTGAAGAATACATACCCAGAGTGGAATTGCTGGGTCATAAGACAGGGGTTCATTTGATAGAATTAAATAACGCTAGTTTGCCCTACAGAATGCATATATCCATTTCCATGCCCCAACAATTAGGCCAATATTTGACCTTTTCCAGCTGCATCAAGTGAAAAGTGGGAACTCATTCTTGCAAATAGCTCAGTTTGTCATCTGTTAACCTTATATGGGCTTCCCTGGTGGCTCAGATGTTAAAGCTNTATCCATTTCCATGCCCCAACAATTAGGCCAATATTTGACCTTTTCCAGCTGCATCAAGTGAAAAGTGGGAACTCATTCTTGCAAATAGCTCAGTTTGTCATCTGTTAACCTTATATGGGCTTCCCTGGTGGCTCAGATGTTAAAGCTTCTGCCTCCAATGCGGGAAACCCGGGTTCGATCCCTGGGTCGGGAAGATCCCCTGGAGAAGGAAATGGCAACCCACTCCAGTATTCTTGCCTGGAGAATCCTAAGGATGGAGGAGCTTGGTAGGCTACAGTCCACCGGGTCACAAAGTGACTTCACTTTCACAACCTTATTACAGTGTTCTGTTTTGATTAGAAATCTTCAGCTGATTAATCAAATTCATTTTTTCCTTATGGTTCCTCTTCAGAAATTTGGTCTCAGAAATCATTTATCTCTTAAGTCACAAAGATGTACTTCTCCATTTTTTCCATTACCTTTATAATTTTTTCTGGATGTATACATATTTAATTAAATTAGAGTTCCACCTCTGATGCAATTTTTTCTCTCTATAACTGGTTCTCATAAGCTGAAAACTTATTATTCCCTATGAATCCGCTATCACATGTATTATCGTATAACATTCCACCTGTATACGGGGATGTCTCTGGGATTTCTGTTCTGTTTCAGTTGGCCCACTTGTTTTTATTATTTTGGAAATACAAATATTTATTCATGGCTGACAGGGGAGGTTCATCTTTTTTACTTTTTATTTTCAAGATTAGGTTAACTATAGGGTAGACATTTATTTCCTTATAAACATTTTAGAATACCAAGTATACTTTTTAAATCCTACTATAAAATTTCAATATATAATAACATTGAATTTATAGATTAATTTTTGAAGAATTTATTTTCATAATATTAAGTCTATCTGTTATTCAGGTCATTTTATTTGTCCTTTGTTAGAATTTATTATTTTTTCTTCCACAGAGATCTTATATAGTCTTGCTTAAGTTTACTTCGAGATTCCCTAAAGTATCTTTTGATATTGGTTTTTAAATTATATTTTCCAGTTGGTTATTACTAGGATAGTCCGTACATGCTAAGTTGCTTCAGTTGTGATTGAATCTTTGCAACCCTGTGGACTGAAGCCTCCAGGCTCCTCTGTCCATGGGATTCTCCAGGCAAGAACGCTAGAGTGGGTTGCTTCTCCTGGGGGGTCTTTCTGACTCAGGGGTCAAACCCATCTCTCATCTCTTTTGTCTCCTGCACTGGCAAGGGGGTTCTTTACCACTAGTGCCACCTGGGAAGCCCATTATTAAGATTGCAGGCATATTGCAGGCAAATTTTTTCCCATCTGAGCTACAAGGGAAGCCCATTATTAGGATAGAGAAATTCTCCTTTTAGAGTTGAACTTCTGTTTGATAAACTTGTTTCAGTAAGTTCACTATCAATATCATTGGTTTTACTAGATGTTTTATCTGCAAATAAAGCCATGTTAATCTCTTTTCCCTTTAATTCTTAGCTATCTTTTATTCTTCCTTTTTTTTTTTCTTTTTCTTGACTAATGTTATCCAGGATAGCCAATGCTATCTTTAAAAGTAGAATTCATAGTGTTCTTGAGTTGAGTATCATTTAAGATGGACACATCTCATGTTTCTCTGTTAAGAGCTTACAGTAGGTTTTTTTGTATTTAACCTTTACAATATCTGCCAAAGCAAGGAGAATAGTACAGTTAACTGCGGTGGATCTATCATTACATTTCAGTTAATCATGGTTATCCTCATGTTCATCTGGTGTATTTTGTTGCTAGATTTTCTTTTGATTACAACTCCCTGCATATATGAGATAAAACATACTTGATTATTCTGGACTATTTTCAATGCTCTGTTGAATTTATTTACAATGTTTATACCTATGTTCATAAATGATATTGACTTATATTTTCTTATGTTTCTCATATGGCTTTTATAGTTTACATTATTTGTACTTCATAAAATCAAGCTGGATAGTGTTCACTCTTTTTCACTCTTTTTTTTGGATCAGCTTATATAAGAGAGGAATTAGATTGCCCTCAAGAATTTGGTACAAATCTCTTGAAAAAATAGATTTTAAGGGTTTTTTAAAAACAGCATTGACATTTCAATTTATTGAAAACATTTTGGTTGATTTTAAGTTCTCAATTTCTTCATTACAGATTGGTATTTTGGGGGAGGGGTTACCAATTTCATCAAATTTTTATTTTATTTTATTTTTTAATTTTAATTTTTACTTTACAATACTGCATTGAAACATGTATACTATCATGTAAGAAACGAATCACCAGTCTATGTTCAATTTCATCAAATTTTTAAATTCTTTAGTAATGTTTTTATTTTTATATCTGTTGTGTTTGCAGCTATTTCATCTTTCTCAGTTTATCCTTTGTAGATAAGCATTATGCATTTTCTTTTTATTTTCCTATTAAAATTGTCAGAAATTTTTCTGCTGGTTGGTTAAATTTTTTAAAGAAACCAGTTTTTTACTTTGTTAATTTTTTCATCATTTTGATGTTCGCAGTTTCACAGATTTATGCTGTTATTTGCATCATTTCTTGGCCTCTAGTATTTTGTTTGCTCCATTGTTTCTTTTTAGTTTCTCACTTGAATGTTTGCCTCCTTTACACTTAACATATTTGTTTCTAGCAAAAATGGCTAAAGCTATGCATTCCTCTTATGCCCTGCTTTAGTCATGTCTCATAAATTTCAAGTTATCTAATTCTAAATACTTTTTAATATTCTTTATGATTGCCTTCCTTAGCTCAAGGTATTTGATAACATATTCAATTTATAAGGAAAAGTTTCTTTATCAGCTATCCTTTTGTTATGAATTCCTGATTTACTGCATTATCATCAGAGGACAAATCCTGTATGCTACTGGTATCTTGGAATTTATCCAGGCTTTCTTTTATTGATTAATAATCTTTATATTAAAAAAAATCTTCCATGAGTGCTTAGAAACAAAAACTCTACATGGGTATAGAATTCTATATATATATTTAAAGGCTCACTTATTAATCATATTCTGCAGATACTTGATTTCTTCCTGTTTGATCTAATAAATAGTTGCTAAGTAGAATGTGTTAGGAGAAGGCAATGGCATCCCACTCCAGTACTCTTGCCTGGAAACTGCCATGGATGGAGGAGCGTGGTAGGCTGCAGTCCATGGGGTTGCTAAGAGTCGGACATGACTGAGCGACTTTACTTTCACTTTTCACTTTCATGCATTGGAGCAGGAAATGGCAACCCACTCCAGTGTTCTTGCCTGGAGAATCCCAGGGACGGGGGAGCCTGGTGGGCTGCCATCTATGGGGTCGCACAGAGTCGGACACGACTGAAGTGACTTAGCAGCAGCAGCAGCAGCAGAAGAATGTGTTAAGATCTCTGACTAAAACTGTTGGTCTGTTTCTCCCTGTCATTCTGGTAGCTGAATATTCTGAAATCATGTTTGTTACCTAGTATGACGGCTACTTCTTTTTCCACAGTTCTTTGTGCATGTGCGCTTACTCGCTCAGTCGTGTCCAACTCTTTGCCACCCCGTGGACTGTAGCCTGCCAGGCTTGTCTGCCACGAGTTTTTCAAGCAAGAATACTGGAGAGGGTTGCCATTTACTACTCTAGGGTGTCTTCTTGACCCAAGGATCGAATCCATGTCTTCTGAGTCTCCTGCATCGGCAGGCGGTTTCTTTACCGTTGCGCCACCTGGGAAGCCCATAGTTCCTTTAACCAGTATATTTAGCTTTCTTTTGTCTTAGAATCAGTTCAGTTCAGTCGCTCAGTCGTGTCCGACTTTGCGACCCCATGAATCGCAGCACGCCAGGCCTCCCTGTCCATCACCAACTCCCGGAGTTCACTCAGACTCGCGTCCATCGAGTCAGTGATGCCATCCAGCCATCTCATCCTCTGTCGTCCCCTTCTTCTCCTGCCCCCAATCCTTCCCAGCATCAAAGTCTTTTCCAATGAGTCAACTCTTCTCATGAGGTGGCCAAAGTACTGGAGTTTCAGCTTTATCATCATTCCTTCCAAAGAAATCCCAGGGCTGATCTCCTTCAGAATGGACTGGTTGGATCTCCTTGTGGTCCACGACTGCTTAAATTCTATTTCAGTCTATGTTAAGATTTTTGTGAATTTTCTTTTGGTTCATATTTTTGTTTTCACATATGTTTTTAAAATTTTTCCCCTTTGACATGTCTTTGTAGTAAATGTATTTTTTAATAGTCAGTAGAGTCTTGAAATTTATTGTTTTCACCCAATCTGAGGATCTTCATCTTTTAATTTATTATTTTTAATTGACTTGCATAGATTGTTTAGGACTTATTCCTCCTATCTTATTTTTAAAAAATTTCAGTGCATTCATTTGTTTCATTTGCAATATCTTTTCCTGTTTTTCACTATAGAGATGAAATTTTCTTCTTCTATAATTAAAAGTTATATATTCTTAATGTAACATACTTTGGATATCCTTCATTTGAGACACACACTCATGCTTATTTCCTCCTATGAAGTTCTTAAATTTTAGTATCTTCCACTCTGCCCCCTCATGACTAATGCCATTTGCTGTCTATACCACTTCTCCATATCCCATCGTCACAGTGTAGATTTAAAAATTCTGATTGAAATAGTCATTTGGGTGGGGTTATTTTCTTAAAAAACAAAGCCATAATCAAACTTTATCAAGGAATTTGTCACCTGCACATCCCCTGATTATTCACCGTATCCTCCTAAATTTGCTTCTTTTCTTATCTGTGTTTTCAGTTTGAGCCTGAAATCTTTACTCTTTAATTCTGGGGAATTTGTTTCCATTACTTCTTGTAATATTTTTGCTACAGTATTTTCCTCTGTTGTTCAAATTTCAACCCCTTCATTTCATGAGGTAATACCCCTTAACTTGAGAAAGTGAAGTTGCTCAGTCATTTCTGACTCTTAGTGACCTCATAGACTGTAGCCTACCAGGCTCCTCCATCCATGGGATTTTCCAGGCAACAGTACTGGAGTGGGTAGCCATTTCCTTCTCAACTTGAGAACTATGTACATTTTTACTCACATCTATTGATTTCTTAGTCTTTCCTCTCAATTCTTTTTAATGATCCTTTTCTATATTTCATTTTCCTACCATCTACCATTATTTCTAATATGAGGATATTAATCATGCTTATTTTAAATTCCTAAACAATTAATTTTATTCTTTTATAATTTTTATATTGGAACATAGTTGATTAACTATTATGTTAGTTACAGGTGTACAGCAAAGTGATTTCGTTATACATATACATGTTTCTATTCTTTTTCAAATTCTTTTGACATTTAGGTTGTTACATGATACTGATCAGAGTTCCCTGAACTATGCAGTAGGTCCTTGTTGGTTATCAATTTTAAATATAGCAGTGGGCACATACCAATTCCAAACTCCTTAAATATTCCCTTCTACCCACTCTTCCCCACTGGTAACCATAAATTCATTCTTTAAGTCTGTGAGTCTGTTTCTGTTTTGTAAATAAGTTCATTTGTATCATTTCTTTTTAGATTCTTCATATAAGCAATATCATATTTCTCTTTCTCTGTCTGACTTACGTCACTCATTATGACAATCTCTAAAATCCATGTTGCTGCAAATGCCTAGCTCATTAATTTTAGAAGTCCAATGTTCTATCCATTGCCACAGAGCCCCTGTGGCTTTAGAAGCATGGTATATGACATTTCGTTTATTACTTTCTTTTTGAGGTGGTTGTACTTTTCATGTGTGCCCTTTTTTGTTCTTTGAGCTTAAGTTATCCTTCAGATGCTGTTTATTCTAGTAGTTATCATATCAGGGGAAGGCCAGGTAAATCCGAAGAGGATGGAAGACTTCCCCGGTGGTCCAGTGGTTAAGAATCCACCTTGCCAGTCAGGGAACACTGGTTCGATCCCTATTGAGGAACTAAGATCTCGCGTGCTGTGGAGCAGCTAAGCCCACATGCAACAACTGCTGAGCCTGTTCATTGCAGCGAGAGTCTGAGCACTGCAATGAAAGGTCCCACCTGCTGCAACTAACACCCAATGCAGCCAAATAAATAAATGTTTTTAAAAACCCACAACAGTGACAAAAGAGGGCTGAAGGTGAGTTCCAGGCATTGCAAAAGCACTTTTCATCGTCTCTCTCTGTCACCATGATATCTGGTGACTTCTGTGTTCAGAATCTCACTCCCTAATCCCTTATGTAGAAGAGTCTTGGGAGGAGACAGTTCCCTTCATTATAATTCATCAACCTGAGGGTTTGGGAGAGAAGGAGGTGGAGGAATGAATGCCAGATGTGATGTAATCCCACACGTCTCATCAGCTCCTCACCTGAGTGAGACATTCAACAACCTGAATCCTGTAGGCTTCACATCCCTAACAGAGAAGGAACAGTCAGTGATTGTTCTCAGGGACCACCCAGGAGAGGCCAGAGGGAAGCAAAAACGCTTTACTGCAACCTGTCCTCTCAAAGAAATCTCTGGCAACACTCTCCTCTAATTGCAGTCATCCCTGCCCACGGTAGCTCAGAGGGTTAAAGAATCTGCCTACAATGCAATCCCTGGGTTGGGAAGATACCCTCGAGTAGGAAAAGGCCACCCATTCCAGTGTTCTTGCCTTAGAACTCCATGGACAGAGGAGCCTTGTGGGCTACAGTCCATGGTGTCGCAAAGAGTTGGGCACGACTGAGCAATAACACTGCCCACGGCCACCTGTGTCCTAGCTGGTTCAAAATATCTTTCAGAATCACTGTCACACAAGTTTTGATTTGTTCTTTAGTTAAATTCATACTTCAGTCTCACTTAACCTATAATAGGTCACCATTTGCTGGGAAACTAAAGCTCCTAGATATTCCAGGTAATTGTTTTTAAGTTTTTTTTTTTCTTTTTTTCTTTTTCCTTTAAGCACCACATCCTCCCAATCCTGGTACAAATGATAACTTTTTTTTGGTGAAAGTATTTCCTGAAGGAATATTGTATGAAAAGAAAGCTCTTTGTGATTTGATTTTCTCTAGGTCTTCATGCTTTATTCACTACGTTGTTTCTTCTTATTCATATCTTTGTCATCTCTGCAGGACAATGCGAGCTGCAGACTTAGCACAGGAAAGCACGTAGCTCTTGTCATTTTCATCCTGTCCTTGAGATTTGTCTTTTCAAAATCTTGCCTGACTGTTCTAGACAATACTATTATCTGCTCTCAAAGGGGAGGTAGTACAGCTTCCTGGGTTAATGTGCCAGAGAGCAGTGATTTCCTTCTAGAGGCCAGAGTTATACTTCATGCTGCAGATAGGTTCAGAAAGCCAGGGTCTATTTTTTCACCCTTCAATGGAAGTACTTATAGCTTCCATTAAAACACATAGATATTACTTATCTGTTAAATCACTCACCCATCCTCCAAAATATAGCTTCTACGTGATACTTTTAGATGTGAAAAAATACATGGAAATGTTTTCAATGCTAATGTGACAGATAGGACCAAGGCTTACTTTAAAGACTAACCATGTGATATGTGTGAGTGTTACTGGCTCAGTCGTGCCTGAGTCTTTGTGACCCCGTGGACTGTAGCCTTCCAGGCTCCTCTGTCCATGGAGTTCTCCAGGCAAGGATACTGGAGTGGTTTGCTATTCCCTTCTCCAGGGGATCTTTTGGACCCAGGGATTGAACCCAGGTCTCCTGCATTGTAGGCAGATTCTTTAGCGATTGAGCTGCTAGGGAAGCCCAATCAGGTGATACCAATGTTTTATTAAATACTATTCTGAAAATTCCACAAGACATAATTTGTGTGTTTGTGTAATGAGTCCTGAATCCTAGGGCTGAGTCATTAGTGATTTATGCACTGGGCAGTGAAGCAAGCCCCCTAAACTGGTTATCAGTGGCCATTTATAGAACATTCTGGCAGCTAAAGGAGTATGAAAGCAGTAACAGATTTAACCGTGAGCTCATTTATTTCCAATTAGGTCTGCTGCTGAGATACTGTGTGTGGTAAAGCTTTAGAGAGAGTTGAAAAATATAATGGAAGTAGAAGCTTTATAAACGAAAGTTTTCTAAAATTCTCTTCTGTACAAAAGAATAATTTAAAATATGAGTGTTTGAGGTTTCCAAAGACTGTTCAAATGTACCTGGGAAGGATGAAAAAGGGTAAGAAAATTAATGGCAAATGCAAGATTTGATTACTATATCCTATGATCCAGTTTTAAAACAACTATTTTTGCTGCTGTTAAGGCAGAGTGTCATTTTCCTGGTGAATAAATCCAACTTCAAGCTATATTTTATTCAGAAATTTCTTCCCTGAAAACAAACCTCTCAATTCAATGATAAAACACTCCAGTTATACCTATGAATTGACCATTCAAACTCTTCCACAGTCATTCTAACCAAAACTTTCAGTCAAATACATCCATGGCTGTCTTTAAACACAGGTCATATAGATTAACTGCAAGAAATTTAAATTTGGTTTTTAGAGTGAAAAGACACAATTATCCCTTCATCCACTGTAAAGTTATCCAACAGAGAGGAAACTCTTATCTGTAACTTCTTTATGATGTCTGGAGATTCTTTATACCTGNGCAAGAAATTTAAATTTGGTTTTTAGAGTGAAAAGACACAATTATCCCTTCATCCACTGTAAAGTTATCCAACAGAGAGGAAACTCTTATCTGTAACTTCTTTATGATGTCTGGAGATTCTTTATACCTGTGATCATAGCTGACTGCTTTGATGAAAATGTATTGCTGGAATGACTTATGATTCCTGGAAGAAGACTTAGCCAAAGACTTATTTTGTCTAGCTGAGACATAATTTAAGTAAATCCCTGTTTCGATCTGCAGCTCCATATTCGAAGATGTTCTTTTGTTGATATTTGGTATTCAAAAGTTATATGAGGATAATTCCTTGAATGTAATCAGCTCTTGATACATACTTGGGATGAATTCCATCAGCGATCATTTAAAAATGTTTAACCACGTGAAGAAATCGCCCAAGGCTATTTACTCCCTAACTGTTTTAATTCAGCCCCTGTGTTTTGCAAGCATCTTCTAGTGGCCTTCCAGTAAATGTAACAGACAGATGTCATCATCTGAATTTCTAGGCAAGGCCACTTTGATAAAAATGGGAAAACACAGGACATTGCTGGCTTTGCTCAAGTCAGTACCTATGAGAATCATCTCCAATGTAAACCAAAGTTAAAGCAAGCTTGTGCCCAGTCTCTAAATCACCAGCTGTCTAACCCCACTGCATTGGCCTTCGGGGACCATTCTTCCATTTCCGGTTCCCTCTCACATCGATGGAATCAGCAGATGTGTACAGAGGAGAGAGTGAACCTTGGCAAAGAGGGGCATGTTGTTATTTACAAGGACCCCTTTTAATGGATGCATATATCTCTTATTCAATTTTGGAGACGACACAGTTGCAGGGATGAAGTTAGCCTCATTTGTCATCGATATTTATGCTGTGCCTTTCATAATGTCAGATGAGATAACTCATATATTCCCAAGGTAAAAATGAGTAATATCTTTGGAAGCAGGTATAAAGTTACAATACAGTTTTTCAACTTGAGGAAGTATTCTTCTTCTGATTTTCATTTTACGTCTAAGACTGCAGACTATGGAACAGACCTTGTAAAAGACTTTTTCACTGAGCATCTGGCTCTTCTGTAGGCCTGGGAGATTTATGTCAGCTGTAGGAAGAATGTGAATAAAACCCTGCTTCTGGGAGTTTGTAAAATGAGTTGATGTATTACTTAGTCTACTCTTGCTTGGATTAAATTTTAAAATTGCATCAGGGTGTTCATTTTTAAGTATGATTTTATATAAATAGGAATTATAGATAACCAGCATAAAATTTAAAAAACGTGTAACTAGAGCTGAATTACAATAAAACCCAAATAATAATTGCAAAATTAACACTTGTCAACCCACACTGATGTTAAATACTATTTCAGATCTGTTTGCTCTAGAAAAAGAATGATTATTTTTGCACAGGATTTTAAAGTGCATAAATGCAAAACAATGTTATACTGTTAATGGCATTGGTGTGTGTTGAAGGCAGCTTTATCTCTTGTGCTGAAAACTTTCATTTCATTTCTTTCATTCACTCTTTCATTTCCACCTTGTCCCATAAAGGCTTTCAAGTAATTCTGTACATTCATTCATTTATTCTTTTATGGAATCTGGATTATTAGCCTAAATAGGAAGAAAAGTATTCATTAATTATGGTCACATTTACTTGATCCNATTTCTTTCATTCACTCTTTCATTTCCACCTTGTCCCATAAAGGCTTTCAAGTAATTCTGTACATTCATTCATTTATTCTTTTATGGAATCTGGATTATTAGCCTAAATAGGAAGAAAAGTATTCATTAATTATGGTCACATTTACTTGATCCAAAATGACCATTTAAACATATGACCCTAAGCTTTCAGAACTGTAGGCAAACTCTGGAGTGTGCCAGGTGCACAAAAAATATTAGTCAATGAATGATTGTCTATCATTACCATTTTTACTAAAGGTATCTTATTAATTGTAACTTGCTAAAAACTGAAATTTGAAGAAATATTTAAGAGTGGATTCTACAACAGAGAATAAATACAATGAATTTATATAAACCATCTCTGTTAATTGTTATCTCTTCTAAACTAATGTAGTGAACTGATATAATTATCTGATATGGGCACATTATTATATAGTCATTGTAGTGACAACATAATAGTGAAACCTAATCTTAATGAATATTTTGCTAATTATTATTTCAATGCAAAAAAAAAAAAAAAAAACAACCCAAACAACAACAATGGACAAGTGTCAATTATCTGTCCAGAAAACTAGAGGTTAACTGATATTCAGGGACTTCGGTGTGAGATCAGGTAAGTAAATGCATTCAGGAAGCTTAAGAGACGGAAGACCTCGGTGGTATTTGGGATTTAGGGCTTTTGCCGGCTCCTTGTGGCTCAGCTGATAAAGAATCCGCCCGCAGCGCGGGAGACCTGTGCTCGATCCCTGGGTTGGGAAGATCCCCTGGAGAAGGGAAAGGCTATCCACTCCAGTATTCTAGACTGTAGAATTCCATGGCCTGGAGAATTCGATGGACTGTAAAGTCCGTAGGGTCTATAGAGTCGGACACGACTGAGCGACTTCCACTTCACTTCTCTTCACTTTCCACCTTACAGCCCTTTGCCTGTCTTATTCAAAACGCTCTTCTCCCTGGCGCCATCTAGTGGACATCTGGGTGGGAATGAGGAAGACGTCCAGGATTTGCAAAGACCAATAGAAGTCCATGGCCTGTGGACATCATGGGAGCTCTTGTAAATTAGTCTGTGAAGGCTCGTCCTCTTTCTGTCATTATCCCATACAGATGTATTGCCTTGATTTCTGTTACACTTCGCTGATCAGAAGATTATAAAAAAACAAGTGTTCAGAATAAAAAATGAGCTTGAAAAATGAGGTCTTGTAAGTAATGTTCTAAAGCATTTTAAGCATCCACAGAGAATACCATTTTAATTTTTCAGTTTCTGATTATTTCTTCAATAGGTGAGCTAGCTAAGCCAGGAAGATATTCAAAGACAGAGGCACCATAATCTCTTCCTTCGTGCGTCTGTGCATGTTAAGTCACTAGTCGTGCCCGACTTTGCGACCCTATGGACTAGTCCTCTAGGCTTCCTGTCATGAGATTCTTCAGGCAAGAATACGGAAGTGGGTTGTCATGGGGATCTCCTCGACCCAGGGATCGAACTCCCATCTCTTATGTCTCCTGCCCTGGAAAGCAGGTTCTTTACCACTAGTGCTACCTGGGAAGCCCAGTCTCTTCCTTCACTAACCTCCAAATGATAAACATTTGTTAAGATGAATCTTTGGGTAATGGACCCACAAATCAAGGCAAAACTCTGCCATCTTCCTGATTTTTTCCATTTCTGAGAAGGCACCAAGAGACTTGCTAAATTTAATTTCATAACCTTGATTCCTGGACTTGGACAACAAGGCTCACCTGAGTTTCGCATCCCTGTGGTAATGTTCAGGATCTTCTGAGGGCAAGAAAATATATTGAGAGGAAAAAAAAATCAGATAAAGTGAAAGAATCAAGAGAACAAAAACTAAGCAAAAAAAAAAAAAAACTTACTTGCCTAAATACATGTAAAATTCTTGAAAGAAGAGATTCTGTTTATTTTTGATTAAAAAAAAAACCTTCAGTACTTGACATAATACTTAATACTCAGCAGGCAGAAGGGAGAGAAATGGCNACTAAGCAAAAAAAAAAAAAAAACTTACTTGCCTAAATACATGTAAAATTCTTGAAAGAAGAGATTCTGTTTATTTTTGATTAAAAAAAAAACCTTCAGTACTTGACATAATACTTAATACTCAGCAGGCAGAAGGGAGAGAAATGGCTTGGAATAGAGACCCCACTCATCAAATTGCTGAAAAGAATAATCAGTAATAACCCCTTTACAAAATGTGATATGAATGCAAACCAATAATAGTGAAGACAATTACAGTAAATATCACTAAAATGTAATTACTTTTATGCCTAAGTTTATTCTAAAACATATACCTAGTGGAGAAGACAGGTGATATTTACATTTTCACATTAGGTAGAGAAACAAAATAGCTTTGCACCAGTATGTTCTGAAGATTATTGCATGTTTGTCATTTTAAACATTTCTATTAACAATTTCCTTTATTCATTGAGATGTATCTCTAAGGCTGTGACAAACTCTAGATACAAAATATTCCCAGATGTGCCAACTAGGTAAGACTGATTTGTCTGCTAAGGGAAGCCAGACTTTTGCTCCCTTCAGGAGAAAATCTGACTTGCATTTGTCTTATGTGATTTATGCATTGTAAGTTTAAGATGAAATACAGCCTTTTCCATTCCATATATTAAAATGTGGCTTCAAATTTGAAAGAAACAGCAGTCTTCTCAGAAACCTACATTGCTATGTGATGAGACAAAACAAAAATCCTGTATTGCCCCCAAGTGGTCTTTGTAGGTATTTCCTGCACTATCCAACAGTGAAGGAAAGAGAGAAAGCAAAAATACTGTACTTGGATAGCAAATCTTTGACCATTTTCACTGGATTATACATATTTATTCTTTAAAAATTATTTGATAATCCAGGTTGCGGTAGTAAAGATATATTGCTAAGTAGAGATTCTGAATGATGATACATCTTCAGTGCAATTTAAATTGCCTGGGTCACACAATTATTTGGAATATCAACATTTGTAAATTATAGGAGATTGTTTTCCATTTAAGAAGATTTTGCAATACACAATTTAAAAAATTGCTGTAACATTATCACTAGCACTTTCAACTGAGCATTTGAGAGCACATTATTTTTATCCACGTATCTTTTTGTGTACTTCTATTTGATTTCAAGTTGAACCTGAAATTGGTTTTTAACCTGAATTTCTTTGAATTATATAGATGACCTAGTATTGTGAGGTGGAACTGAAAGTTTATCTTTCATTTCTCTGAATGTTGCTGAGGCAGATGAAGATGGATTCTTTCTCAGGATTCTGCACATATGCATCATGCTATATTCTATACGTACTATAATATACAAACTATTTGTTTGCTTTTTAAAGTTCTCTTTGGAGCATTTTTCAGTAAAGCAGTCATTCTCTGACTTCCTCATTTCCTGACATGGAGCATCCCCACACCCCTCACTCTATCCTCCCTCTCATAACAGCTTGTCCTCTCTCCCTCACCTCTGCGCTTAAACCTAGTTAGTAAAACATCTGTGAAGCAAGTTTTACCATTTTGAGAAAGGGACTGTCAACAAGAGAGGAATTCCAGCTATCCCTACATATCTGTTGTTGTTGTTCTTCAGTCATTAAGTCCTATCCGACTCTTTGCAACCCCACGCATTGCAGCATGCCAGGCTCCCTGTCCTTCACTATCTCCTGGAGTTTGCTCAGATTCATGTCCACTGAATCCATGAGGCTATCTAACCATCTCATCTCTTCTCCTTTTGCCTCCAGTATTTCCCAGCATCAAGGTGTTTTCCAGTGAGTATGCTCTTTGCATCAGGTGGCCAAAGTATTGTAGCTTGTGTATCTATTCGTGGTCATGTCCCCCTCTAAACCAGTTTCCTGATGCCTGGTGTCTACAGTCTTCCAGAATCCAATAGTTCCAGCCATCAGTCTCCTTTACCTGTTTAAAAAAACTACTGTTTCAAAATGATTTCTACCAGAAATTTGATTCCAGATGTATTTGGAAGGCAGGAGGATTTTTCCACATACTTGATTACCCAAATCATCTACACAAAGAATATGTCCTCAAGTAACAGAGAGTGAAATTATCACGTTAAACTCAGAAGTCACGGAAGAAAAACATTATGCTGAGGAAATATGTTACATTTTCATGCTTTCCGGGAGTTACTGTTAAAAAAGAAATGTGATTTTAAAATATGAATAGGACAATGATGACATCTTTCAGGCTGAATGAGAAGCATATATCCAGTTGCATTTTTACTCTAAAGGAGAGAGAAATAAATCCTTAGTACTGGGTCTATAGTGCTGGATCTACAGAACCAAAAAAAAAAACCAAACAAAAAACCCCAAAGCATGACCTCTAGGGGCCTAAGAATGGATGTGCAGTAAGACGATCCTTGAACCAACTCTGTGAACTCAGGCCAGTCTTTGGATCTCTCTGAACCACTTTTTCTATCTGAAAAATAAGACTAGTTTCCTATGGGTTAAATGAGTCTTTTGATTCCTTCTGCAGGTATTTACTGGGCACTTTTCATATGCTAGACATTGTGTTAGGTTCGACTGATAAGGTAACAAGATGAAGGCCTTTCTTTCCTGGAGTTTATTCTTCTGTTGAATGGTAGTTGAAATACAGATAAAAACTAATTATACATATATAAAGAAATCCAGATAATAACTTTTTTACAATTTAGAATGCTCACTTTGCATTTAGTTATTACAAAACATTGGCTGTATCCCCCGTGTCATACCAGACATCCCTGAGCCTGTCTTATACCAGTACTTTGTACCTCCGTCTCCCCTACTCGTGTATTGCTGCCTAACTTACTTCACTTGGCATAATGCCGATTTTTAATGTAGCTAAGAATGCAGTGACAAAGGATGATGTGTAGAAAGTGATGGAATTCCCCACTTCAGGAGAGGTAGAAAGATCTCCCGGACCAGGTGACATCTGAGCTGGAATTCATGGAGAAGTCTGAGTGTCCTTAGAAGAGCTGGTGGCTGAACATCCCCAGCGAAGGCCCCATTCCAACACCCCGAGGCAGAAGAGTCGTGTCCTCATCACACTGTCATCGCGTGGTCTGTCTTTTCACACCCTCTCGGCTGCTGTGTGGAGAACAGATTGAAGAGGATTGTCAGTGGAGATAGAACCGTCAGTTACAAGGTGTCTGGGGGAAGAGGATGGTGGCTTGGATGTGTTGGTGAGCCATGATCTGGAGGAGACAAATTGAGGACCCCTTTTGGAGGGTGAAACAAGAGTCACCGATGAGAGGGAGAGGCTAGATAGAGAGGGTTCGAAGGGGAACCATCATATGAATAGTGATGCTCTTTCCTGAGACAGAGCCTGCAGAAGGGAGTGGACAGAGAAATGGGAAGTGAGGAAATTGAGGCAGAAGAGGAGGTCCTGCTCTCCTGGCAGGTCACACATCCCCATTGTCTGGTTGGTAGGCCTCCTTTGTTCCTAACTTGCCTGAGAGCGCCACATAGACTAAATTCTTATCTTAGAATTTGGTGTTTCTTTCCCCACCCTGCCGCTCACTTTCTTCCCTGCCTTTCTCCTCCCCCTCCCTCTCTCCCTCCTGCTATTTCCAACAGAGGTATCCCATCACTTCTAAGATATAAAGTGATGAATATTTCAATAACTAGTTGCTCATCCATCCCAGGATTAATAGGCCAGTCCCAGGTGTCCAGGTCCATATTAGTAAAACATCCCAGGCAGACGTGCCTTCTCAGTCACTTGGGTTCAAAGATTATTTTCGAAAAGATGGTACCTCAATTCTCAGATCAGTTCCCTTGGAGGATAGTCGGAAGATCAAGCACATTGTAGTTTGATAAGAGAGTGAGAAGAGGATGCTTAGGAATCTGAGCATGTAGAAAGGGTTTGGGGTGGAAGCCAGAGTGAGTCTGGACGTGTTTGAAATGAAGAAGTCAAACCAGAAGCAGCAGGCATTCGACAGAGCATTCTAGGCACTAAAAATGAAGAAGTGTGAAGCTCTTAGATCACCTTTTCCCTCAAATGGAGAGTTGATGAATGAAAGAAATGCAGTGAAATTTCTTCTCTTTCATCAAAAAGAGAAGAAAACAAGACAATTTAAACACAGAAAAAAGCAAATTGCTTCTTGACATAACAAGTCACTCCTAAACATAGTGGCTTTGTGCAACTAATTGTTACTATTTCTCATGACTCTGTGGGTTGGCTGGGCAGGCTCTGTTGATCTCTGCAGGCAGCTGGTGGGGCTGAATGGTCTAGCTTGCCTGTTGGCTGGGTATCATCTAGGGCCATGTCTTGGTCACGTGTTCCTCATCATCCAGCAGGGACTCTGTGTTCTTCTATAATGTGGCATTGTCTGGATGCTCAAGAATAGCAAATGAGCAAGGCGTAAAGGCCAATTCTTTTCAAGCGTTTGTTTGTGCAGTGGTTTAAACAGTTGACCCCCAAAGTATATTCCTGTTGTTGCTGTTCAGTTGCCAAGCCGTGTCTGACTCTTTGTGACCCCATGGACTGTGGCACTTCAGGCCTGCTTGTCCCTCACTATCTCCCAGACTTTGAATTCATGTCCATTGAAACAGTGATGCCATCCGACCATCTCATCCTCTGTCACTCTGTTCTCCTTCTGCCTTCAATCTTTCCCAGCATCAGGGTGTTTTCCAGTGATATGCAAAGGATATGTCCATGTCCTAACAACCAGAACCTGTGAACATTACCTTATTTGGAAAAGAACCCTGGCAGATTTCATTCAGTTAATGTCTCAAATTGAGATCATCCTGGATTATCCAAGCGGGCCGTAAATCCAATGATACATGCCCTTATAAATAATAGAAAGGCAAAGGGAGATGTGACATACAGGTAGAGGAAGAGGAGACACACAGAGGACAAGGTTATGTGAAGATGGAGGTCGAGGTTAGTTACATACTCACAAACCAAGGAATACGTACAGGCACAGGAAGCTGGGAGGAATGAGTATATTGTCTCCTGGAGCATTAGGAGAGATTGTGCCCCAACTGATGCCTTGAGCTTAGACTTTTGGCCTCCAGAACTTGAGACAATACATTTCTGTTGCTTCTCTCCCTTATTTGTGGGGTTTTGTTTGTTACTTAGTTTTTATTGCTTTACAATATTATGCTACTGTATTGCAAAATGAATCAGCCATACGTATACATATCTGCTGTTGTTTAGTCACTAAGTTATGTCCAACTCTTTTGCAACCACATGGACAGTAGCCCGTCAAGCTCTTCTGTCCATGAGATTTCCCATGGCAAGGATACTGGAGTGGGTTGCCATTTCCTCCTCTGGGGGCTCTTCCCAACCTAGGGATTGAACCCGCATCTCCTGCATTGGCAGGCAGATTCTTTACCACTGAATCACCAGGGCCAATCACAGACTGGTTCAAAATTGGGAAAGGAGTACGTCAAGACTGTATATCGTCACCCTGCTTACTTCACGTATATGCAGAGTACATCATGAGAAATGCTGAGGTAGATGGATCACAAGCTGGAATCAAGATTGCTAGGAGAAATATCAACAACTTCAGATATGTATATGCTAAGTTGCTTCAGTCGTGTCCGACTCTGTGCGACCCCATAGACGTCAGTCCATGGGAAAGACTGAAGGCAGGAGGAAAAGGGGATTACAGAGGACGAGATGGTTGGATGGCGTCACCGCCTCAATGGACATGAGCTTGAGCAAACTCCAGGAGATGGTGGAGGCCAGGGAAGCCCGGCATGCTGCAGTCCATGGGGTTGCAAAGAGTCAGACATGACTGAGTGAACAACAACACCGGGGCCATGTACATATATCCCTTTTCCTTTGGACTTCCCTCCCGTTCAGGACACCACAGAGCACCTAATAATACAGTTCACTGCACATTGCACAATGTGTTCCCTTCTGTTGTCTATTTTATACATAGTATCAATAGCGTATATACCTCAATCCCAGTCTCCAGTCTGACTGAAGTCATACGTTGGTTTAAGTCACCATGTTTGAGGCAAATTGTTACAGCAGCCCCAGAAAAAGAAAACAGTTTACATCACCTTTGCTAATGTCCCATTACCAAAGAATATCACATGGCTCAGCCAGGGTTCAGTGAGTCAAGAAATAGAGCCCACCTCTGCATGAGAGGAAGTGGTGTGCCAACAGGAGTGGAAAGAATTTGCGGCCAGTCTTTGCAAACTGCCACATCAATGAAAAGGAAGATTTTCACATTAGAGTAGATTAATGGCAGGTTTCACCGACAGAATTTAAACGGAAGAACAGAGAAATATTCAAATTAGGGGCAGGAGACAAAGAGGAAAATAGAGGGGAAGGCGTCTTGTCTAATGACTTAGCCCCTGTAGTTGAGGATGAAACTTCTAATGATTGTATGCCCGTCATGAAGAAAAGTGGAGGAAAAAAATCTCCCTGTAATAAGTGGTGGGAAATCAGGGTGTTTAATCTCACTATCTTCTTGTATGTGTATAATTTTAATGTTTGATCATGGAGTCAAAACTAAAGGAAAAACCATGTTGATAATTTCTGTGATCTTTCATAGTCACTTCAGCTCAGTTGTGTTCTGAAATTGTTGAAAGGGTACCTATGTGCTGGCAATATGGAGAGGGACTCGAGAGAAATGTTGGTTTTTGCCTTCAAAGCGCTCTCCAGTGAGTGCAAAAGACATATGATGACTGAAAAAAAAAATACTGTTTCACTGACACATATTTATAAGTAATTCTAATAAGAACTGAGGGCAGTAAATGGCTGGTTTGCAGGGATAGTCAAGAGTGAGAATTATTACAGTCTGGAGAAAGTGAGGTAGTTTTCGTAAAATAAGTGGTATTTTAGCTGAGTTTGGAAAAATGAGTAGGGTTTCTTTAGAAGTAGGGAGAGGATGTTTAAATTTCCTTTGGATAAACATCATGAAGCATGCAGGTGGAAGGCGGGTTATAAACTCAGAAATATGAGCTGCTTTCATTGGCAAAAATGTGTATGTATTCCAGGGTGGGAAGAATCCTAGGGTAGCCTGAAGTAGGAAGGATGGAGAAAGAAGAAAGAGGCAAAGTCCTCAGGATTGTGGAGTCAGAGGGGGAACCAGAAAAGTTATGTTAGAATCAGATCATTAAGGTCCTGAATTTCATGCACAGTAGAATGCAAAAGGGGCTTCCCTAGTGGCTTGGCTGTAAAGAATCTGCCTGCAATGGAAGGTCAGGAAGATTCCCCTGGAGGAGGGCATGGCAACCCACTCTAGTATTCTTGACTGAAGAATACCATGGACAGGGGAGCCTGGTGGGCTATAGTCCATGTGGTCACAAAGAGTCGGACACGACTGAACAGACTGAGCTTGCACACAGAGAATGTAAAAGTATCCCACTGAATTTTATACATCTGAATGTATTCTCATACATGGTCTCATTTGATACTTTTAAGAACCCTGGGAGATAGGATGCTATGTTCCTCACCCATCCTGTGGATGAGGATATGAAGATTCATGATTTAGTAAAGATGACAGAGCTAACACATGTGATTAGAATTAGGACTCAGATCTCCAATGAATAAAATATCTCTTAATTACTGCTTCACTCCTTGCAGTATTAGGCCATGCCCTGTGTGCCCTCCATAAAGCATGCTGACTGCTGGACACAAGAGCTCCGTGCCCAGGGCAAGTATCTGTATGCTTAAGTTGTCATGCTCTGATGAACTGGAAGTGCAAAAAAAGACATACTTGCTTCTGTAAAAGCAAAGTTGAATATTTATAAAAGAATCAATTTAGGAAAACTGCAGGTGGATTAAATGTGACAACTTTCAGGGGGCTTCCCAGGTGACTCAGTGGTAAAGAATCCCCTGCCAATGCAGGAGAGGCAAGTTTGATCTCTGGGTTGGGAAGATCCCCTGGAGAAGGAAATGGCAACTCATTCCAGTATTCTTGCCAGGAGAATCCCATGGACAGAGGAGCCTGGCAGGCTACAGGCCGTGGGGTCACCAGAGTTGGACACAACTTAGCAACCAAACAACCATAACTACAACTTTCAGAGTTTGAGGGGGTGGCATCGCGAGACCTGGAAAGATTCTGCCGAGATTTCTTGGCAAATATTTTTATATTCTTGCTTTAATTGCAGTTGTAACCCACTCATGGGCGGGATTTCTGTAAGTTAGATAACTGGCAATTCCAGTCAGTTGACCCATAGGTTTGGCTTTGTAAGACTGACAAAGGAATATACATTCATGTTTTCTAAGTTAAAATGTTTAAGAATAGCATGTGTCACTTTTTGAGCTCTCATATAAAAATAGCTGTCCCTTTGTAGCAGAAAGGGTAAAAGGGCTTCTACTGTTTATTATACCACCTTCTTCTGTAAACATTTGGGACATCTAACCTTGATGATTTGAACTGCACTTCATAAAGATGACTCTGGCAGCAATGAAGGAGTAAATGATTTCCTGCTGCTGCTGCTGCTAAANCTTCTACTGTTTATTATACCACCTTCTTCTGTAAACATTTGGGACATCTAACCTTGATGATTTGAACTGCACTTCATAAAGATGACTCTGGCAGCAATGAAGGAGTAAATGATTTCCTGCTGCTGCTGCTGCTAAATCACTTCAGTCATGTCCGACTCTGTGCAACCCCATAGACGGCAGCCTACCAGGCTCCCCTGTCCCTGGGATTGGTAGGAAAAGCAGAAGTTAGTAGTCAATACCACAATGGGAAGACATTGTTTTGGGCTACATAGAATTACATTGAATTAGAATACTAAACTATGAGCTTTTAAACTATGCATCATATTTAAATATTCATTGAAAATATCCTATATAATAGAATGAGTTTTGTTTGAACACTGGTAAGAGTGAGGTATAGATATGAGAGACATATGAGAACATAACAGAAGGCTGTGATAATTCTAGCATGGATTTAACAAACTTTAACACTACAGCCTTCATATGTTAGAGCAGTTTGCTCTATCATTTTCTTTATTGTACACCCAGAACTCATTATTTTTATAATGAATGCATTTCCTTTTTTTTTTTTTTTTTGTGATTGACCATGAAACTTAATAAGACCTAAAATAGATGCTCTGCATAAAATTTCTGGAAGGTAAATGGAAAGTATTTTCCCTTTTTACTTTCTTATTCATTTGAGAGTATTTATAGATATATGGGACAGGTTTCTTTCTGTTAAATGCATCCCTCTTTACTGATTTTGTACTGCACGTTACAAATATTACTGGTTGTAAATATTACCAAATTGCAATATCATTTTCTACTCAAGACAATAATAAATGATGGAAAAATTTCCAGATAACCTGCAGACTTTATTTTACCAGAGGCTTAAAGAAGATCTGTGTTTTAACTATAATGGAAATACTGGTGACCTGCTTGAACAATGGCATTCATGTAAAGAAAATGAGTAGATATATATCCACAGAGTCCAATGATAAAATCTTTACAACTTCAACTTTTGCTCTTTACTCTAAAATCTCTCTGATCCTTTATATCCTACTGAGAGCTTCTAGAAGGAACCATAAAGATAACCTGCCAGTTCTGTGAGAAGATTGAATATAATTCAATCAGGGCTCTACCATTCAAAGCAAATAATTAAATTTTTATGCTCTGCATAGCTTTCTGTATTTTGGCTCCTTGCTCCTGATCAATCCTCTTATATATGTATGAGAAACTTAAAATTTTTTAACCATGAAACTGGTTAAGAATCTACTTTCTGAATTTCCAATTTTAATATATGCTTTAAAGCTTAGGGTTATTAAGAAGTACAAATGAATAAAATTATCCATGTCACTGGAAGCATGACACTTACTTAAATATTGGAGTTTTGATCTAATTCCAGAGAATGAGTAAAAACTATTCTAATTTAAGTTCAGTCAATTAATTTAGTTTTCCTGTGGTTTACCCTAAAGCTAAAACAAATGATGAGAATATTTATGTTCTTAAATCATTTGACTTAACACAAAATTTGTTCTTGATCCTAGACAATTTGGTTTAAGTTACATAGAAATTTTCTTAGTTTCTCAAAAAACTACACAAATGTTCAAGGTGTTGAATTGATATTTTAGATGTGTGGGTGTGTGAGAATTGTGACAATTTCAAATACATTTTCCATGAAAGTAAAAACAGATGATTCATTCTTCAGTATTTCAGAGTCCATCCACTTTCCTAAACCCAGTGGCAGAGGTAATGCTGGGGCTTTGTGGAGAAATGGCAATGCACTCCAGGGTTCTTGCCTGGAGAATCCCAGGGACAGGGGAGCCTGGTGGGCTGCTGTCTATGGGGCTGCAGAGTCGGACACAACTGAAGCGACTTAGCAGCAGTAGCAGCAGCAAATTGGCTTCAATATGAAGTTAGCTTTCTGTTGGTTACCTCTTACCTGCAAAAATGTTGGCAGATTACTTGTGTTCTCAAGCCTCAGTTTCTTAATCAATAAAATGGAGATAATGAGCATCGACCTCATAGCATTGCCATGATTATAAACAAAACAGCGCATGAGAAACACACAGTGTCTGACATATGGTGTCGGCTTGGCTAAGGTTAGTAAGTATTATTAAGTGTAATATAGAATTATATTCAAATATCACATGTGCATGAAATGAAATCAGTGCTCACATCAGTGCTTAGGTTTGTAATTTAGTCATTTTTACCCTCCTTTTCTCCCATCTTTTTTCCTCTTTTCTTTCTGTTTTTATATATCGGATTCCCCCCCCTAAATCATGCTCCTTTAAAACATGAAGGGGACTTCTTGCTAAGGCCCAGAATGCTCCCAGCACTTCATCTTCTGCCACAGCCCTCTGATGGGCAGCAGATGTGTCCTGTGGACCAGACACGTCCAGAGCTGTGGTCCTCAAGTGGGGTATTGTGAGCCTCTGGGGAGCCATGAAGACTCTCCAGGTTCACAGGCCCAGAGATAGTTTCAAGAGAATCAGTGCCGATAATTTCATCTTTCACATATACACCTTCCTAAAATTTCATCTCGCTGAAACTGTGCCTCTAAAGCAGGTGATTTTTGCCCCCATCCCTGCATGGACACCCCTCTGCTCTTCAAAAGAAAAACCTAGCACTCATCTATTCCTAATATTATGATGATGATTGCTCCATAGTGAAAAAATTCTGCAACCCCTCCCCCAAAAAGACACACTTAAATAAGGTTTTTACAAAAATTCTGCAACCCCTCCCTGAAACAGACACATTTAAGTAAGGATGTTAATCAATAACTGACAAATCCTCCACAACTCAGGTTGTTTTCAGTTTTTTAACAAAATTAAATATTTCATGATAAATCATTGTGTTCTTTTAATATACTTTGGAGGAAGCTCAAGGAGTCAAGTCATGTTGCTCTAAGTAAACCTTTCCATTTACATCTGTGTATTTGTGTGAACAAATATTCTCCATGGTTACATTGAAAATAATATCAGTACCAATGCTGAACCCTTCTCGTTCTAACAATAAATACTATTATCTTCAGTTCAGTTCAGTTGCTCAGTCATGTCCTGACTCTCTGCAACCCCATGGACTGCAGCATGCCATGCCTACCTGTCAATCACCAACTCTTGGAGCTTGCTCAAACTCATGTCCATCAAGTTGGTGATGCCATTCAGTCATCTCATCCTCTGTCATCCCCTTCTCTTGTTGTCTTAGTGGATACAAAAGTTTTCATTTGCTCAGTCTTACCTGACTTTGCAACCCTTTGGACTGCAGCCCACCAGGCTCCTCTGTCCCTGGGATTTTTCAGGCAAGAATATTGGAGAGAGTTGGATTTTTTCCTCTAGGGGATCTTCCCAACCCAGGGATCGAACCCGTGTCTCCTGCATCTCCTCCATTGTAAGTGGATTCTTTACCGGCTGAGCTATCAGAGGAAGTGGTGGATACAAAGACTCAACTAACTTAATAAAAAGAAGTCATATCCATCTAAAGGGTGCATTTCCAAAGCAATTTTACTTTTTTATTTTATAAATTATTTAAGATTTGTATGTATGCCTATTTCTGAGGTATTCAGATTCTTTCAGATTTTAAGAGTTCGGTAAATGCTAGGGTGAGAAAATGGTTAGGTCAGAGTAAGACAGAGAGATCCTAGCTGATTTTGTAAAAGACAGAATAATAATATTGATCAAGAACTACATACTTAAATTCCAATGTATTAAAAAGAAGTAGATTTGAATGCATACTTATTCTCCTTTTAATTTGGAAAAGAACGTAGATACTAGATTTTATGTATTTAATTGTGTCTTTAGTTCCATCATGGATAAAATTGTGTCTGATCTCTTATGTGATGTCTTTTAACTTGAAATGATCATTCCCTAGACTCTGCATTCCGTCATATTTGTTGTTCAGTCTCTCAGTCGTGTCTGACTCTTTGAAACCCCATGAACTGCAGCACACCAGGCTTCCCTGTCCTCCACCATCTCCTGGAGTTTGCGCAAACTCATGTCCATTGAGTCGGTGATGCCATCCAACCATCTCATCCTCTATCGTCCCCTTCTCCTCCTGGCTTCAGTCTTTCCCAGCATCAGAGTCTTTTCAAATGAGTCGGCTCTTGGCATCAAGTGGCCAAAGTATTGGAGCTTCAGTTTCAGTATCAGTCCTTCCAGTGAATATTCAGGGTTGAAATCCTTTAAGATCTACTGGTCATTTGGGGCTGGCCAAAAAGTTTGTTCAGGTCTATCCAAAGATGTAATGCAGAAACACAAATGAATGTTTTGGCCAACCCAGAAAATTTGTCCTTTATTCTGGATTGCACCTACTAGCATTAAAGCTTGCTGAGTGGTATTTTTCATACTAAACAAAATTTCAAGGTTAAATGATTGTTTCTCAATAAAACAGTGGCTCTGAGGAAATGGAATAGAGATGGAGACCATATCCACTATTTGCAGGAGCTGAGAAATGGTGCCAGGGAGGAAATATTTTTTATTTTGTTTCTTTTGCATAATTTATAACCATTAAAAAGGTGCTTTTTTTGACTTCCATGGTACAAAATTAGCAAGTGTTTAAACATGGTTGTTGGAGGGAGTGACTGCAGTATTGTTTAATTTTTTTCTTAAATTGTGATAATGTATACATAAGGGCTTCCTCTGTGGCTCATTGGTAAAGAATCTGCCTGCAGTGAAGGAGATGCAGGAGATATGGGTTCCATCATTGGGCTGGAAAGATCCCCTGGAGGACAGCATGGCAGCCACTCCAGTATTCTTGCCTGGAGAATCTCATGGATGGAGGAGGCTCCTCTGTCCCTGAAAAATCCCAGGGACAGAGGAGCCTGGTGGGCTACAATCCATGGGGTAGCAGAGTCAGACGCGACTGAGGGACTAACACACACACACAGTCAGTCTCCAGAATTTTTTGCAGAAAAAAAATTATATACTCATGAAACAACTTTGCATTTCCCCTCCCCCTAGCCACTGACAACCACTATTTTATTTTGTTTCTAGGAACCTGACTACTCTAGGTACTTTATATAAGTGGAATCATACAGTGTCTTTTGTGACTAGATTATTTCACCTAGCATAATATCTTCAAGGTTCATCTGAATTGCATTATGTCTTTCCTTTTTAAGGTTGAATAATATTACACTGGGCTTCCCTTGCGGCTCAGATGTAAAAAAATCTGCCTGCAATGCAGGAGACCCGAGTTCGACCCCTGGATCAGGAAGATCGCCTGGAGAAGGGAATGGCAACCCACTCCAGGATTCTTTCCTGGAGAATTCCATGGACAGAGAAGCCTGACAGGCTACATCCATGGGGTCTCAAAGAGTTGGACACGACTGAGCAGCTAACAGTTTCACTTACTTTCAATATTACATTGTCTGTCTTTTGTCTATCCATTCATCCATGGTTGTATGCTTTTTAGCTATGTGAATAATACTGCCGTGAACAAGAGTGAACAAATAAATCTTTAAGAACTTGTTCCCAATTCTTTTGGCTCTGTATCCAGAATTTGAATTTCTGCATCCTATGATAATTCTATTTTGATTTCTTGAGGAACCTCCATACTGTTTTGCATAAGTGTCTGTACCACTTAACATTCCTACCAACAGTGCTCTAGGTTCTGATTTCTTCATATCCTTCCTCACACTTAATAGTTTATGGGTTTTTTGATAGTAGTCATCCTAATGGATGTGGGATAATATTTCATTGTGGTTTTGATTTACATTTTGCTAATGACTAGTGACATTGAGATCTTCTCATATGCTTGTTGGTACAAAATGTTGTTAAGTACTAATATACTTCTTTACTTTGAGAAAATTAAAGCTCCTCTCTCCCACATTAACATTGAGAGAAAATCTGGTTAACTTTAATAAGGTACAATCCTATTAATTACTGAAAATTCAAAATATTGAAATATCAACATTCTGCCTGAGTTTCCCAGTTAGTCAAGCACATGACTTAAAAAAAAAAAAACCTCTAATATTGGTTAATTTTTCATCCCATGTTTTAACTCATATTAAATTTTCTTATCTTAGAAATTCTCTTGAATAGCTGTGAGCTTCTATTTTTCAAACATTTTATTACAGGTCACCAGAAGAATGCTCATCTTCCCTCTCTCATGAGATGGAAATGAGAGATACACATGTTGTCATAGGGAGAAAATTTATGTTATCCAAAAGCTTCAGTGAGCTATTTCTTTTATCAAAGTCTCTGTGGTTTCTGTAATATTGTACTTAGGTTTATTTACTCAACAGTATTTACTTAATACCTGTCCTGTGTTAGATACTGGCCACTTAAAGATAAAATGGTACAGTGTCTGCCCCGACAGATCTCATGGACTGGTGGTGAGAGCACCTCCAAGGACAGTTAACAAGTTTAACATAGAACAGCATCTTTTGCCACCGAGAACAATCTGCCGAAGACCCTATGATCAAAGAAATCAGCTGGGTGAAGCCTAGAATTTAGTTCGGGAGGGGTTGTGAAAAGTGGAGTCGGAGAATGTGGTGAATATAAGGACAATTTAGAAATATTTTAAGATATCAAAAACCTAACTGAAGTTTTCCTACAAATATTTTGAAGTTCATCCTCAGTTTCTCTTGTCCTTCCATTTTTAGTTGATTATTTTGAACCATTTAAAAATATTTCAGGAAGTTCCTTGAATGGATAGATGTGAAAATTACAAATACCTTATTGGTTTATTGCTTGAATTTTATACAAGTACAAACCAATGGTGATGTTTTAACTGCCTGGTTTTACAGCCCTGATCTTACAAGGTCATTTTGTACATAATTTATTTTTCATTAAGTTTGTATTTCATATTTGCACTGAATGGTACCCTACTCCAGGACTCTTGCCTGGAAAATCCCATGGACAGAGGAGCCTGGTAGGCTGCAGTCCATGGGGTTGCTAAGATCTTGTCGGACACGACTGAGCGACTTCACTTTCACTTTTCACTTTCATGTATTGGAGAAGGAAATGGCAACCCACTCCAGTGTTCTTGCCTGGAGAATCCCAGGTACTGGGGAGCCTGGTGGGCTGCCGTCTATGGGGTCGCACAGAGTTGGACACGACTGAACAGACTTAGCAGCAGCAGCAGCAACAGGAAAATATATAGTTCATAAAACAGTTTCATGTCTTCTGAAACATTTTAAGATCTTTTATTCATTTTTACCTCGCTACCAAGACACTGCTTTCCCTTGGATCTTATAGTCTCATGTTTAGGTAATTTTAAAACATCTATTAAAAGTCTTGAACTAGAGACAAGGATGTCTCCATGATATTTGAGTTCATGGCTGACTTTAACTTAGCAGTGAAGGTGAAGATGTTATTTCAAGTAACATTTGTGCTTGGGTTAAGAAAGCTCCTGAGTGAGAAGTGTTTTTTGGGTTCTGATAACTTTGAATGGAATTAGTATCAAATAATTTCAGATTTGACATTGTCTCATGAGATCATTAAGCACATTTCTCTTTTTCTACATGTGAGCACATTGAGATACATAGAACTCAGGTATCTGACCAAGAAAATACAGTTAGTATAACAAATAACAAAATGAGCAGACACTCAAAGAATTCTTCCACTTACCCTCCCTGGATTAGTTTCAGTAATTGATATAACTATTCTCCCCTCTCTGGACAGCCTGCTGAAAGTTGATGATTTAAAAAAAATTTTTTTTTGCATAAGTCTGCTTTTACTTCCTACATGTGTAGTTTGCTTGCCACTGTACTAAGTAAATTGAAGAAATGACTCATCTAAAATCTTCTTTGACTTGAAGGACTTAGATAAGTGGAAATGCATGTAATGAAATAGAAGGAAATGGATATAGAGACAAAGACTGGTAACAGAACAAATAGAAAAATGAAAGAAATCTCTTTTTTTTAATTGTGCTTTTTAAATGTCACTACTATCTCCCTGCTCCACATTTCTGTTTGTAATGGCAGCTGTGTCTTGTCCCCCTGCTACATGATTGTAGGTTGAGGGTAGTCCTCCTCTTAGCAGTCTGAGTTTTAGGGAAATGGGAGGAAAGATTTTGGTCCTTCAGTTCTCTGCTTTCATTTCTGCTGGGACACATATCAGTGATGGGATCTATTTATCCACTATGTCTCTATATTCTCTCTTGTAAATATATTTTATTGAAAGGCTTATCAGATATTTTTTAAATGTTCATCTTTGAAGGAAGGCTGTGGACTTTTGTTTTAATTAATAAAAGAAGCTAATGTGTACTGAGTATTTGATGTCTGATGGGTGGTGGTAGACTCTATATGAGAGTCCATTCTCTGATTTAATCCTAGCAATACATCTATAAAGTTACTGTTAGTAAACTCACAAGGCCTCACAATTTACTAGTAACAGGCACAGAACCTGGGGGCTTTTAGCCTCTGAATCTATAGCGGCTACTGTGCTAAGTACCTTGTCCTCCGAAGTTCAGCACACAGTGCTTTCCGCATGGTGAAAAATTAATTGTAGTCAAAAATTAAGAAATACACATTTCCATAGTAGAAGAATAAATGCAACCCTAAACATTAATTTGCTAATTATTTTTCACCATGGAGGATATAATTTGATAATCAATCTTACATATCCTATGTGTTACACAAATGTTTCCAGCCTTCTTAAATTATTAACCCTGACCCATGTGATATTCAGAAAACATATAAATGGAAAAATGCAATAACCCTTTCTATGTAATATGGTGAACTGAGTGAAATGTGATGAGTTACTTTTATTTGGAAAAACTTGTTACTCTGTTTTGACTCAAGGGTGTTGACACTTTCAGTGTTAGCCTGGGTTTGTTTTCTTTTGATCCTACGATTACTGCATTCATTTTCCTTAGTCCTTAGAGAAGGAAAAACATCCCAATTGCCAAATGCTAATGACGTGTTTATAGGGTCTTAAAGTGTACATCTCATTATGTTTCTGTTTTTCAGCTGGGAAAAGTTTATGAAGTCAGAATTTGTTTCTCTTGGGGGAATTTTGCTTGTATATTTTAAAGATATATTCACCATCTCCCTCACATGATTTGTGCCAGTATCTGTCCTTCATTATTAGAGCGACAAAAGTTTTTCACTTTGCGGTCTTACACAGCTTAGATAAATTTAGTCTGTTCTTCCAAAAATATTAATAGTATACCTGCTGCATGTTTTTTCTGAAAATATTTTTTGTTCTTCATTTTTGAAAGTGTATGCTTACCCAGAGACAGTTTATGAATCAATATGAGGTTTATTTTATACTGTTTAAAAAGTTTGACTTGAGGCTTGGTGTTAAGCATTCTGAAGATATAGTTTTGTGGTTGTGATTGTTTTAGTATTTAAGCAAATAAAAAATAGCTATTTGTGTTTCTATGAAGGCATAAACTTAACATCCTGCCCATTTTTGTAATGAGGCCCCATTCTTTCCAATCATACAGAGCCTGAAATGAAAATTTCAGGACACTGAGATTTTCTTAGATTCTTCTCTGGTTGGCTAGAGCTCCCACACCATGAAGAAGAAGAAGCAATTTTGATGTAGTTATTTTTGTTCTCATACAAAAATAATGCAGGAAAGGGATAATAATAAAAAGCTTAGACTTAAATTTTGTATTTTACAGTGATTTGGCAGCTCTCTTGTTGGTAGGTTGTAACTCATTTTTAAAAAAAGGACTCAAAAATTCAAAGTGAGTTGCAAGTCCAAGTTTACCTAGATGAAGCGTCCCAAATTCAACTCGGCAGTTTTGATCACAAGCTCTGTGATACTTGCACTTCACTTTCCATGGTTAGATGCCATGGAATGAGAAGAAAAATGGAGTAAGCACCTTTAAAATAATTTAAATTGTGAGATATTTTGGTATCTCACATTCAATCAGAAGGCTTGTAATATGTTTTTAAATGTATATAATATATATCACATTGTATAATATGTGATAATATATATTTATTATACAATATACGTTACATATATTATATACTCTTTCAGTATACTTTATGTATGTCTTAGATGATCAAATTTTCCTTTTTAAGGAGTTTTTTTGAGTGAGTCAAAGAGAGATCTTTCACACTGTTCATTTGGAAATGATAGACAAACTGAAATTGTCCTTTAAACATATGAATCCTTTACTTTGTTCACAGCTGCAAACATTTTTTGAGACATTCCTGAGAGCCGGTTCACCTCTTCAGGCTTTTGATACCATGAAGGAAGCCATTAGCAGACTCCTACTAGCAGCTGAAGTATTCAGTGAAGCATCTACTCTGGGACCGAAGATCTTCCAAAGGTAAAAGCAAATTTTAATGTTAAAAAAAAAACAACACCTACTTTCTAAAAATTGATTGTTAATGAAAATGTATCTTAATTATCACAAGTAGGTGCTACTTGGGAATTTTTATATAGTATAAAATATGAACTTCTAAACTTATGTTTTTGTAATTTGTAGACCCTAAAAGTTCAGAGTATGTTAAAGATTCACAGTATTTAAACAGTGGTGACAAAAAATAAAGCAGTTAATATTTAAATTATTTTTTAAGTTGTAACCCCTTTCAAGCTCACCTATTTTTATCATATATGCTTTCCATTGACTAATTATATTTTTATTTATATGCTTTTATTAACAAAATTCAATAACTCTTATCTCCACATCTCATCCAGTTTTCTTGAATGTAATTTCATGCCTTTTTCTAGGGAAATGTTAAATCTAGTATGTTAAGAAAAGGAGGTACCTCTAAGTAAGTTTTATCATGCTTTCCATGTGAATAAGAATGCTTAGCATGGAGAAACGGGAGAGGTTCCTTTCCCATATTGTGTGTTAATGGAGTCAACTTGATTGTTTCATTTAATGTGTTATGAATACTTTTTATATATCTGTATTTTCTGTAGGTAATAAAACAAGCTCCAAATCCAAAGATAAATTATATTTAATTTTAGATTATCTAAGCTACTACTCTTTATAATCAGTATAGATGTTGAAATTTAACCACAGTGATTATTAATGATACAGTACCAAATAATAGAGTAAACATAGCAAATATAATGTATCTTTGTTACCGTCTGTTGTTTTTATTTTATTTTTATTAGAGTACAGTTGCTTTACAACATTGTGTTAGTTTCTGCTATGCAGCGAAGTCAATCAGCTGTACGTATATATATATCCACTCTTTTTTAGATTTCCTTCCTAGTTAGGTACCACAGAACACTGTGTGTACTGTAGGTTCTCATTAATTATCCATTTTATACATAGTAATATATATATGTATGTCAATTCCAAAGCCCCAATTCACCCCACCCCCCGTTACCCTCTTGCTAGCCACAAGTTTGTTCTCTCCATCTGTGACTCTATTTCTGCTTTGCCGATAAGCTCATCTCTACCGTCTTTCTAGATTCCACATGTAAGTGACACTATACGGTATTTGTCTTTCTGACTTATTTCACTCTGCCTGGCAATCTCTAGGTCCATCCACCTCTCTGCAAAAGGCACTGTTTCGTTCCTTTTTATTGTTACCTTGTGCTTTTATTTCAGATGCAGACTGTGTTTTCAACTTTTAACTTTTGATATTGGTTACAGCAGTGTCAGGTCCCCCGTAGTACTTCAGGTGAGTGTGCCAGAGTGCTCACGGGAGCTTTCCTTTTGGCTGAAGGGTATGTGTGTGTGCGTGTGTGTGTGTGTGCTGTTGTTGTTTTCATTCATTGTAACCAATCAGTAAACGCAACATGCATCAAACTTACAACAAACTTATATTTGTGCTTCCTTGGTAGCTCTGCCTTCAATGCAGGTGACACAGGTGATGTGCCTCTGTTTGACCCCTGGGTCGGGAAGATCCCCTGGAGAAGGGAATGGCAACCCGCACCAGTATTCTTGCTGTAGTTCAAAGAATTAACTAGTATATGGAAAGTCTATGATTTGAGTTACAGTGCCCACTCTGCTTTCCTGTCAAACAAACACATTTTTCTTTTTATGGTTCAACCTCTATTTATGAAGTAAATGTGGCATAAAGCTGAGTATGTGTTAGTGCAGGAAAATAGACATCTAGTTAAAAAAAAATAGCAGGTTACCTAGCTTATTTACATGGGTTTATAAAAAAGTTAACTCCTTTATTCTTTACCTATAGATATTTAGTTTAAAACTGGCCTATAATTTAATTTTAAAACCATAGGAAATTTTGAAATATTTGTTTTCAATATTTGTATGAATATATATAAATCGAAGCATGTTTTTTGTACACTCTGATTCTTTTACTTCATCTTAAATTAACTCATTCATATCATCTCCTCCAACATATTTTTAATCCAAAATTTCCCTTAGTGGCAAGAAGGATTTAAAAGTTGACTGTGTTAGTCTATAGAAAGATAATTTATGATATGGCAAGAAAAACAGAATAAAATTTATGCACAGATTAGGAAATGGCAGCCCATTCCAGTATGCTTGCCAGGGAAATCCCCTGGACAAAGGAGCCGGGCAGGCTACAATCCAGAGTATCACAAAGAGTCAGACATGATTGAGCAACTGAGCACACAGCACACATATATTGTATATGTGCAACTTATATAATATTGTACATCAACTATACTTCAGTAAAAAAAGAAAAAAAATTACGTTCAACAAGAGCTTGACTTCATACTGTATTGACTGGTTTTCAGACTGTTACACAAGGAGAATGATTGCATTGTATGTGATTCAAACGTTTGGTCGATTCAAAGATTTATCCCTAAAATTCTAAAATTTTATGAATCTACATCTTTTATCGGTCATTTATTCATTATTTTACCCACATATCTAATAGTTTACATTATGATTTTTAAAAATTTATTGTTTAGAGGTATTATATATTATTTCCATGAACATGAGTTCATCAATGATTTTAAAGATAACTGATATGATTCTATAAAACAGCAATGTGAGCTAAGTCGCTTCAGCCATGTCCGACTCTTTGCTGCCCCGTGTACCGTGGCCCACCAGGCTCCTCTGTCCAGGAGATTCTCCAGGCAAGACTACTGGAGTGGGTTACCATGCCCTCCTCCAGGGGATCTTCCCGACTCAGGGATCAAACCCACGTCTCTTAAGTCTCCTGCATTGGCAGATGAGTTCTTTACCACTAGCACCACCTAGGGATCATATTTTTGAAAGAATAGTACTTAGATTTTTATAAATTGTTGACCTCCAAAAGGACCACTAGATGTCAGTTCTGATCTATAATCCAATGGGAAATGAATCATGTCTTTTAGAAGTGATTCCTCTGCATTAAAAGTAAGTAAAAAAAAAATATTTGCTGTTATTTAACTCTTCCACAGGTGCATGAGCATTTAAATTTTCAAGATGATGATGATATTAATTTTGAGGACCAAAACACAGAAGAATTTCTTTTAAAGGATACTTTCAGTTTTCTCCTGTCTAATGACTCTTCCCTTTCCATATCTTCTGAGATATTTCAGAGACTTTATAGATCAGCTGTAGTTAACGTAAGTGCATATTTTTTACTGACAAGTATTTTAAATTCATCTTTAAGTATCATTTTCTTTACTGTGCAGTTAAGCAACTTGATAATTCATTTGAAATTGATTTGTACCTATTATATAAACCTCTTAATATTTTTCTGATATAAGGATCAATATTATTTTTGTGTCTACTAAGTATGTGAATGACTGACTATGATGAAATTATGGGTTGAAAATGAAGTAAATCAGCTCCTAATTCCCAAGGGAATTTTGTTCTTATAATGCATAATGCATGTTAAGTATTACAGAATACTGTTAAGGAATACCTGAACCTTTTGGAACCAGTTAGTGCTCTAGATTAAAATCAAGGGGCTGAAGTTATAATACACTTTTTTATTTTTAAGCAGTTACATCTGGTTAACATTTTTGGTTAGATGATGATTAGGGAATAGTGCTTCAGAGTAAGACTGGTTAATTTTTGTGATCTGTTAGTACAAGTTTTCTTGATGTATGAAAAAATCTGTACAGATTAGTAATCTAGGTGTAGCATCATTTTCTCTGTCTTTCTGTTTTAAAACTGTAATTGGAAAATTTGGAAAAGTAGAATGTGAAAGGTCTCACCAACAAATGGTGCTCTACAGAGAGATGGCTTTGAGAGTTAAGATGTTATAGACTCTCGTCTCCGTAAGATCTTATTGGTTCATTCCTAGAGTTCCCGGTTTTCCTTCCTTAGTGAGTGGATTGTCATTAAAACCATTAGAACCACTTGACCGGAGAAAAATAGTAGGATGTGTATCTTTTGCTCTCAGGGATGCATTAGAAAAAAAATATGTGAGGAAGATGGGGGTGGGGGTAAGTCTGTTTACTGGAATCCCTGAAATGTGAAAATGGTCGTGTGACATGCATGAGGTTCACGCGTAAATTTCCTGCTCTGATCTTTGGTTCCCTCGAAGGCTAAAAAAAGACCTCCTGCCTTTCCAAACTGTCACACTTATTCTGTCCTTCTGGGCCCAACTTCCCAACCTTGCTGCCAAAGCACTACTGAGCTATTTCAGGTTCTTTTGTCAAACATGAAGTTTTCTTGTATTCTGACATCATTTTGACGAGTTGAAGTTGCTATATTCTTTAGAATTAATTAGCTCAGCTGTTATAGAATTTACAATTTGGTTTTTGACTTGTGCTAAACATAGCTTGACTTTGGAACAGTTGCTTAAGAGTTGTGTTTTTTTCCCCCTGTTATAGGGTGAAAATTATCAAAAAGAACTAAATCGGTGCCTGTCTTTAGAGGAGATTAACTCAATTATGACTTTTATAAAGGAACTCAGGAGTTTGGGACAATTCCAACTGGTAAAGCAAAAATGACCTTTGATTCCTCTTGATTACCGAGATTGTAGTAGATCAGCCATGAGCTACTTGATTTTTGACTTAAAACTAGAAGTTATTTCCTTAAGGAATAGAAATATTTGTAAGCTTCTTTTTAGAGATATGAAGATTAAGATGAGCAGAATGCATATTCTTTAAGAGTATGCAGATACATGACTTGCTAAAGGTAAAAGAATGTGGAATAAACATAGCTGGGAGGCTTTGCTAATTCTTAAGGGGGAAATGCTAACATTTTTCTAAAGAAATTTGCTGTTTGCTTTGGGACATTTCTATGTATCCAAAATTTCCTTCTGCTTATTATGCCCCTAAAAGTAAACATTATTCAATAAAATAATATTTTTTAAAACTACCTGTTTGTTATAACTCTATAGCAAACTCCAAAGGGAAAAAATGTAAATATTAATAATTATAACTTTTACTGGTTTCAGTCTGAAGGTATAAATGGCATTTATTTTATTTTCTATGTATTTTCCTAGGTTCTGTTATTGATCAGTATCAATGGATAATTTATTACACATATATCTACATGCTTCATACTTGCTTTGTTTCTAGTTCTGCCCTTATATAGATAATTTACATTGGATTCATATTTTTCTATGCAAGGTTTGTTTATATAAAGCATTTCTTTAAAGTAGCATTTTTAAAAGTCTACTAATAATTTATTATTAATCTGTTTGGATAAAATATTTATTTTTTACTTAAAAATTTGTATTCAGATTCTACATGTATGAATTTTAACCAGCTTAATTAGTGAATGTTTGACACTTGTTTTTATTACTTAAACCCATATTGTAGAGGATTCAAAGTCAGCTTATTACTCAAAAGATAACTTCGTTGATGGATTATTTTAATTAATTTAAATACAGTAAGTGTTAACATTTGTGACAGTTTTGTTCAATACCATACAAAGATAATCAGAGACACCTGGCCTCATCCTTCAGGAATTCTTAATTTAAGACATTAGGAAAGTAAAGAACTTCTCTTGGCACAATGTGAAGAATAGAAAAATTATTTTATAGGAGAAAAGGCAAACATTAATATCTGACTCTCAGAGTAGAAAGAGGATGACCATAGATTTTTCATGTTTGGTTGGATTAATATATCTGACCCTGACATTTAAAAGACACTTATAATCCAAGAGGATTTCATCTTATTTTTCCTGCTACCTAACTCTGATATTCAGCAGTTTTGGGGTATCTATAGAAAGGAGATAGCTGTTTTCATTCAATGAAAAGAGAAATAAAATTCACCCCATTTGAAAATATAAACATCAGCAAAATTAGTTCCTTATAAAAAGTGGATTTACATTGACACTAACACAGAAAATTAAATTATGGTACTGATAATATATTTTTAAATAAATGCCCAATTAAAGTATCTGAATAAATATAAAGCTTTCCCAAATAATACTATTTTTTTCCCCATCACTTATTCTGATCTTAAATATTCCTTTTCAGCTCTTCCCATCTACTACTCCTGGATTTCAATCTCTGATTCATGAATTTTATGGTATGGCAAGTCCTATGGGAAAACCTGGTTCCATCCTGACTCAATACTGGTCTCTTTTAAGTGTATTTGAACAATTTCAGCTCCTGAATAAAAAGGCAGAGCTACACCCGCTGGAATGGTAAGAGAGCCACAAATTTGAATTGTGCAACCCCAAAAATCTCTAAAGATTGATTTCAAAAGGCATTGACTACATTAAAGAAAGCAACAAAAAGAAGTGTGTCCAAAAATTCATGCGCTGGAAAATAAGCTTCTTTAAAACATTGAAACCATAATGATTCTAGTGGTCTTCAAACACTGTAACAAAAATATATCCAACAGTTTTTCAAACCAGCAAGTCTTGACTCCACTCAAAAGTCAAGTTTAAAATTAAAAGTTTCAAGCTAGTTTCATCCTGTGATATATATCCTTGAATTTCAGGATCATCAGACAGAATGAATTAGGTGAGATTTGTTTTATGAACTATCCATCAGAGTGGAGGCCAGGATGGTATGAACATTCATTTAGAGTTTTTGAGGCATGAGTTTATTCTGGACAAAACATATCCAAATTTATAAATATGTCTGTCTCTACCACAAGATTAGAGTTTTTTTTTTTTTTTTTAAAGATGGAATCTCAGAGAGGAGCATTTGGCCAGGAGAAAAGTTCCTTGGCCTCCCCCATCCACTTCCATCCTAATGAGGGGTAGTAATGAGGGGATAAGAGTCTGCTGGTCCAGTGAACATAATAATACCCCCAGTCAGTGGAGGAAGGGGCAGTGCCCACGGTGCCAGCTAAGTCTACTTCCCTTTTATATGATGGAATTAAGTAAGTATTTGACTTGTCTATTGCCAGGAAAACAGAAATAAACCCAACCACCTAGAGGGATCAAAGACTAGATGGCCGTGCCCTGCTCGTCGGCGTCTCTGAAGTCTCACCCTCATGAACGGCCTCAGTTCCACCGACTTTCCCATTTCCTTCTGCCTCTGGAGATAGTGAAAACAATCCTAGAGGAACATTTCTTTTTTTATATAGTGCAAAAATACAAATAATCACAGAGTTGAAGAATCCTTAGGACATCTCCCAGGTCCAGAACTCACTTTAATTGTCACAGCTTTATGCAGTTGGCCTTTTACCCTCAATACTCTGAAGTAAGAGGATTGATAGAAGGTTTTATTTGTTTGAAAGTTAGGTTTTAAATAACATAGCTCAATGTCCCTTTGTTTGTTCTTTGCACTCACTCAATCCAAGACTGTCTCATTCATCATTATGAACAGAGGAAGAGCAGACTTGATTTACCAAGAAGTCTATTTAAGTATTGTTTTTAACTTTAAGTAAGTTAAGTTCCCTTGAGATACGCAAGGCTTGGAAAGTTTATTCCCTGAGTTTCTCTCAAGGTCCACCTTTGTTATACGGTCAAGCCATTGACATGTTTTAAATTCAGAATATTGGATTTAAGCCTAATTTTAACCCTAACTGATTCTTTCCAACAATGCAATTTACTGAATGTCGTTGTTAAATATAGTTAGAAAAAGTCAGAACTTTTTTGAATCAAACAGACTTGGATTCAAAAATCCCAGGTTTAGATTTTATTAATTACAGCAGCTAAGAGTTTCCTCTGCAATTCAGTTTCCAAACCTGTAAATTTATGGATTATACAACCTACCAAGAATTGTTTCAAAATTATACCAGATAAACTTCATATACTGCATGGCGTGTGGTATGCTGCATCACAGATAAGTAGTTAAGTATTAATATACTTTCTGCATCACAGATAAGTAGTTAAGTATTAATATACTTTCTGTTTCCCTTTCTGTTTCTTACTCCTATACCATCCAAAGGTCACTTTACACCTAAAAAGGACGAAATGTTTTTCTTTCATTTATAGGAAAAGCAAGATAAGTTTGAAAGACTTATATAAGTTAACGCTGTGATAAGTAAACTTGAAATCTTTATCAAGAAAAAATTAGATAAATTGTTTCTAGGCCATTTTAGGAGAGACTAGTTAATTTAATTATCTTCAAATTTACCAGTGAGTATATATGTATATATTTAATTATCATTCACGCTATATCACAAGAAGGATCGGTGTCAGATACGTTTTCCAGATGAGGAAACTGAGATGCTAAGAAGATGGGTCATTTGCTCAAGCCGAGCAGCTAATTGAGTTGGAACTACAACCCTGGCCTCCTCTTTCTGGTCTTGTTCTTTATACCAGGATCTCATGCTGACAGGAAGGTCAGATGTAGTCATTCATAATTGCCCCTATCTTCCCAATGGTCACCTCTAGCTTTTCATACTCTAAAGGCCAGTTTTACATACCTATATTACCTGTGGGTTTGAATGACTTCCTTCACCCTTTTAAATAAACATCATCCACTTATAACAACAAGGTGAGGACAAATAGACAGAAAAGTAACATTTAGAGAAAGTGACACTTCTGTCTGTGCCCTGAGGCTCAGAATCCAGGGCTCCTCACAGAATGAGTGGAAATCTGAACAGAATGAAAACACTAAAATCGATGTGTGGGTACTGTCTGTTAATTTTCATTTCACTGGAAATAAAGTAGCAGGTGTAATTTTCTATAATCACATGCTTTCCATGAAAATCCACATTTTCAAAACAAATTATTCAAAAAATTACACAAGAAATCACTTGGGGGATGCCTTAACACAAAAAACATTTCCTTCCCTTGATATAGTAACTTTTATAAAATTCAGTTTATATGCATTTCAGGGTTGTATCTTTTATGTGCTTTATTTAAAGTGTTTGCTTCATATGAAATAATATTTTTTTCACTTTGGCCTGGCACTCATACTTATAGTAAATGTATCTCACCCCATCCTTGCTTTATCTATTTCTTCATTCCTTGGGAGGAAGAAAGTATTTTAAAGTCCTTGACATGTTATTTTTCACCCTGATTACATCATTGCATATACTAAAGGATAAAAAGACTTGAAAATAAAACTGCAATAAAGTTATTACACCTTCCATCGTTAACAATAGTTTTAATTCCTGATTCTTCTTAATTTTCTATCTAATTTTTATATTTTGAGGGAATTGAAAATGCCTTATTCATCTCTACCACAGTGTCCCATACAATATCTGGGACAATAAATTTCTACAAATTTAAAATAACACAGAGCATTTGATTGAATCTTCATAGCATCCCTGTGAAGTAAGGCCAGCATTGTTATCTCTGTTTCATTGCAGCAGAGATGGAGCCTCCAAACACAGCACAGTGAAGTCAAGTCACATCCTACCCATTATTCTCTGTCATAAGGACCAACAGTTTTTCTTTCTGTCACTTAGATTATTTTGGTCCTAAATTTGAGGATTTAAAGGGCAATCTGGCTGAGCATTTAGTTATACAACAGAAAAATGAGGCAAACACACAAAGATATAACCAACTCTTAATATTCATCCTTGTTAATCAGAGTTTAAGGATAGAAGCCTTGGCAAGACAGGTCATTTTCTGCATGGTATGCTTAAGTTTCTTAAATTATGTGGATGTTCTCAGTCTGTGCCTCAGAGTTATCAAAGCTTCTTGCTACAAGACTTTGTAATTTTAGCCAAACAGATTCCAATAAGAATGTGTATTCCTGAATCACTTCTGTTGGACCTAGGCTATCAGAGATTGTTCCCTTTTGGACCAAAGAGTGATTTTTTTGCCCTGGTTTTCTTCATATGGGCTTCTGTTGATTAGAGATGATGAGATTTCCATCCACTTCACTTGAGACAAGATTGCCAGTTTAGAGGAATGAAATTCAGAATGTTTTTCTTTGTGTTCATCAAAATAACTGTCTTCACACAGGAAAAAAAGATAGTGTGTTAGATGTAATTTCCATGAATTTTGTTCAGTGCATTGATCCAGGGTTGTTTTATATTGCATTTGCAGGAATTCTTTCACAGAGGATGGAAACATTAAAAAACCACGAGTACCATTTGATGCAACTGAAAATAAAAAAGGTAAAAGATGTCCTCCTGTTTCTTTCAACATGAAAATAAGTATTGTTTGGCCAAAATCATAAAAAATGTTTAGCTTTATTAGCAGTCAAAAATTAAAACTAGACTGAAAAAATGCTGTTTTCCCCTCAAACTTGGAGAATGTTTTTCTCCTAAAGATAATAGAACTGAGGAGAGTGTAGGGAAATGAGCATTCTCATTGCTGATGGGTGTATAAATTAGAGCAATCTTTCTTAAGGGACCATTTAAAAACATGTAAGAAAAGCTTTAAAAGTTATTCATACATGCCATAAATTTCATTCGTAGATACTGATTTTAAAGAAATAATTAAGAATGTACACAAAAATTTAATTGCATAAGTCACAAAGGAAAAAATAACAACTACCATTATTGCGGTAATAGTGGAATGGATTAAGCTATTTGTTGTTATTCATAACAGAGACACTAAGTCATGTCCATCTTTGCAACCCCATGAACTGTAGCCCACCAGGCTCCTCTGTCTTCCACTGTGTCCCGGAGTTTGCTCAAATTCATGTCCACTGAGTCAGTGAAGTTAACTATCCATCTCAGAGTTATCCAATAAAATATAAATCCACCCTAATATTATAGGAAAATATTTATACGTGAAAGATGTTGAAGATATATTATTCAATGAAACATTTTACTACGTGCCACATGGACCTCAAGGAAAATTAATAGTGACTTTGATTTTCTCTCTTAGTCTTACCTGTTTCCTATATTTTTTCTTCGAGCTTTTAGTCACATGAAAAGAAAATATTTATAATTTTAATAAGATGAAAATTTCACGTATCTACATTTTATTTAAAAAATCAAAGTTTTCCTATTACAAATCAAGTTTTAATCCAATACAGTGGTTTCGAGTGTATGGCTCCTAGACAAACAACATCAGCATCATCTTAGAAAGTTCAGATCTCCTGAATCAGAATCTCTGGGTTTAAGGCCCAGTATTCTATATTTTAACAAGCCGTTCAGATGCTTCTGAGGCACGGTGGAGATTGAGAATCACTGACTTAATAAAATGAAGCACTAAGCTCAGGGAAGAACTGATGTTGAACTACTCTTCTCTCTCCCACCATTTTTAAAAATCTGTAAATGATTTCTTTAAGCACTCTGTGTTCTTATTTTGTCCCATCAATCTCTATTTAGGAGTTTTTTAGATAAATGTTTGGTTGAGTTCAGAAACTTAGAGTAAATGTCAGTGGAACCAAGTGGGTGGAATTTATGTGATTTTACTGATTTGGGAAATTATAGTCGTAAGATCATAATAGAACAAGAGAAATTTTGATAGGTCACCTTCAGGCAATGAATGGCATTTAGACCATTCATTTTTCTCTCTTAATATTTTCTTATGTGAACTTATCATTTTTCTGTTATTTTTTACCTAATCACTTCTTTGGTCTTACCATAGCTTTCAGTTGAACTTAGAAGTGCTTTCTGATATAATAACAATTAAATAATAAAATATGTTTCATTCAATTAACCTGTGTTTCAGACACCTGGATATGTATTCTCTGTATTTTAATTAACAGTTTCCTTTTTAAATGTACATTTCTTTTTTTAGCTGTGGTTGCACAAATTATGAATGAAACCAAAGAAATACATTGCCATAATGGTGAGTTCCAATGAAAGTATTTGAGAATTATAATCAATAGTTAGGCACAACTCTGCTTTGCATAAATCATCATGCTTGGAGATCATTAGGTTGATAATGTATTTTATGTAAATTTTCAGAAGTTATGCGTTTTCCGAATGAGTCAGTATTTGTCACTTTTGCATATTTTTTTTTACTTTCCATTTTTTAAAATGAAATATTATATTGTATCTTTGCTTATTTAAGAACAGTAACTTCCAAATTTATTTTGAGGGGCCCCAATCGTGCTAATACTTTGCTGTGGGAACCACTTAAATGGATGAGTTTGGCATCTTCTCTGTGTATTGATTTTTAGGACTGTCACCATCCAACAGTGATTTGTTTCTGTCAGATTGTTGATGCAATGGATAGCACTTAAGTGTGGTTTTCTTTATAACAATTAAAAGTTTCAAAGCCAAATTTCAATTTATTTTTTCTTTAAAATTCATGAATTTCTTTTATCAAGGTATAATCAGTAATATATATACATTTTGTAATGAGCCTTTAAGGTGGCTCAGAGGGTAAAGAGTCTGCCAGCAATGCAGGAGGCCTGGGTTAGATCCCTGAGTTGGGGAGATCCCCTGGAGAAGAAAATAACAACCCTCTCTAGTATTCTTGCCTGGAAAAGCCCAGGGATGGAGGAGCCTGGAGAGCTCCAGTCTATGGGTGTTGCAGAGTTGGACATGGCTGAAGTGACTTAGCACACATGCATATATAAAAACATACACTGAAAATTTAGCCTTTTATAAAAAAATCTACTGTGATAAATCATTAAAGGTGAAAACAATAAAATTTATGAGCCAAGGTCTGATTTATTATAAATAAAAGTCTTCCAATTCAATTTGTCTCTTCTAAAATGCAATTATGTTTTAATGCTTTCATTAAAATTAGTATAGGCTGACAGGTGATACAAAATGTGATTTAACACAATCAACAAGCTTTTTAAAGAAAAAAATACCATTTTGAATGAAGTGCTGCTAACCAGGAAAAAGTAACGCATATTACTTACACCATTCCCTCTCTGCACTTACCATCGAATCTCCCACTTCTAGAAAAGTACATACTACTCAATTCTCTTGGGAAACTGGTTGGTACCTGGTGTGTGGTGGGAAAAGGACTAATTTTGAGAAAACTAGGCGCAAGATTAAAATAAACATTTGTTGAGGGTCTAGTGTGCCAGGCTCTAGGTTAGATCAGGAAAGCCACTTCCCCTCTTTGGTTTTTGTCTCCTCATTTATGAAGTGGAAAAATGATACAAGATAATGTCATTTTTTCTCAGTTCCCAGGTAACATAGGGTAGAGGATGTAAACATGTTAAATAAGCACTTCAACTTTGCTCAGATTTCTGTGTTGCTTGACTTCAAAATTAAGCTTCCTACTTTTATTTAAGATTAAAAAAATAACTCAATGATGCTTTAGAACAGGTGGGATTATCTTTCAGTGTCTAGGCTGTTTTTGTGTTTAACATGAGTTACAATTATCCCTCAAGAGGGCAACAAAATTCTGCGGTTAAAAGAAATCCGTTAAAAGCAACCAAGACTTCAAACAGCTTTCCCATAAGTACTTGCCAAATACATTCAGCAGCTTGCTTCCCACCTTGCCTCACACTGGGTTCTCTGCAGAGCTAAGGTAACCTGGCTTGAGACAAGTTGGGACTGGAGTGGGAGGAATGCCAAGAAAACACCAGGTGTTTGTGGGCAGCAACACTGATGATTCAGTTGAGGATGATGTCAGGATGAAATCAGCTTTCAAGCAGGGGTCTAGGATGCAGCACGTAAGCCAGAGGTGAAGAGTTTCTGATGAAACCAAAAGCAAGCTCTTGCTAAAGAAAATGATTTCTTGCTTAAGAAAATCATTACTCAGTTTCTGTCTTCTAGGTCTGATTTTCAGTGTTGAAATGGGCAGAGTGTTTAATCACTCAGGTGTATTTGACCTTTAGCGACCCCATGGACTATAGCCCATCAGGCTCCTCTGTCCATAGGGATTCTCCAGGCAAGAATACTGCAGTGGGTAGCCATGCCCTATTCCTGGGGGACTTCCCTACCCAGGGACTGAACCTGAGTCTCCTGCATTGCAGGCAGATTCTTTACCATCTGAACCACCATGAGCAGGCCACATTGAAAATGTTCACTATTAACTCAAAGTATTAACTACAGGAAATTAGCTCTCACTGACTATTTTATTAACATATATAAAATTAAAGTATATTTCCTATAATTACTATTTTGAAAAAAAATCTTCCACTATGTTATTCAGCTATCTGGTTTCAACAATAAAAGTATAGCGTATGTATTTATATTCCCTTTCTGCCTAGGAAATGGTAATCTTAAAAGCACATTCCATATCCTTGAACTCCAACTTATTTAAAATGTTACATAGGGTTCACAGTCTCCAACAGAATCAGATCTCATGACCCAAAAGGGCCTGTTTTTACTGTACTTATCTCAGTGCCTTGAACATAGACTATGTCAGAAAAAAAAGATCTGATGAAAAAAATGAATGTCTTATTAATAAGTGTTTGAATTTGAATGAAAAGCTATGGTACTTTTCAAGATGAAATCTAATAACACAATCTCACCCTTATCCTTTCATTTTTTTCTCCTTTATTATAAAACACTTTAAGAGCTAGTAGAATCATTATTATAGATGCAGTCCACCTTCATCACCCAGATAAAATCTTTGGTAATAAGTAAAATCAATCAAGCAAGTATGTACTGAATTCACTGAGTTACTGAACCAAATTGACTAGTTCTTTTTATTGACTTTTTCCCTACAGTGAAATTACAATATATATACTGCATTATTATTCCTAATTTGTACCTCAGTAGTTGTTTCTCCTTGAGAAAGAAACAACTTCTCTTTGTACTTGAGTATGGTTTTTCCAGTGGTCATGTATGGATGTGAGAGTTGGACTGTGAAGAAGGCTGAGTGCCAAAGAATTGATGCTTTTGAACTGTGGTGTTGGAGAAGACTCTTGAGAGTCCCTTGGACTGCAAGGAGGTCCAACCAGTCCATTCTGAAGGAGAGCAGCCCTAGGATTTCTTTGGAAGGAATGATGCTAAGCTGAAACTCTAGTACTTTGGGCACCTCATGTGAAGAGTTGACTCATTGGAAAAGACTCTGATGCTGGGAGGGATTGGAGGCAGGAGGAGAAGGGGATGACCGAGGATAAGATGGCTGGATTGCATCCCTGACTTGATGGATGTGAATCTGAGTGAACTCTGGGAGTTGGTGATGGACAGGGAGGCCTGGCCTGCTGCAATTCATGGGGTCACAAAAAGTCGGACACGACTGAGTGACTGAACTGAACTGAACTGAGTTGTAATATTATTCCTAATTTGTACCTGAGTAGCTTTTTCACATTCTTTGCTCCACCTGACTGTCTGTAAGCTACATATCAGTCCAATGCCAGTTAAATGGCGTTTCCCCTCAAGTAGTTCTTTTTTCTTTCTTCCTTTTCTTCCAGTTGAGAAAACAATCATAGAATGAGTGAAATGTATTCACTTTCATCATTTAAGGGCATGATGGGAGTTAAGCTGACACCTAGTTCTCAGATGTAGAATAAAACACCTATAAGGTTGGTGGTATATCTATCTCCTTGTCTGAAAAAGAAATATAAAAATTTTCATATTGTTGAATCACAAAGTCTAGAATATGATGGGAGATGAGAGGGAGAAGCCAAGGAATGGTTAGGAAATGCCTTGTAAGCTATATTGGGAGCTTGGTCTAGATTATGGAGATGATGAGAAAATGCTAAAGAACTGAAGACAAATCATTAGATTTGATTTTAAAGAAATTGTGTGATAGCTATATAACAATAAAGGAAGAGGCAGCAGTTAACAGAATAATAGCTTTTTCTTTAAGTTCAGGTATATAGCTTCCTATGGCAAATTTGGTGTTATCTTTTTTGTTGCTATGTTGTTAAATATCATTCAAAATCTTACTTAAAGGCAACAGAAGACATTTTCATTTTATTGATTTTTATAGAATTTCCTATTTTTATCNAGGGTGACAATATACAGCCTTGACGTACTCCTTTTCCTATTTGGAACGAGTCTGTTGTTCCATGTCCAGTTCTAACTGTTGCTTCCTGACCTGCATACAGATTTCTCAAGAGGCAGGTTAGGTGATCTGGTATTGCCATCTCTTTCAGAATTTTCCACAGTTTATTGTGATCCACACAGTCAAAGGCTTTGGCATAGTCAATAAAGCAGAAATAGATGTGTTTCTGGACTCTCTTTCTTTTGCCATGATCCAGCAGATGTTGGCAATTTGATCTCTGGTTCCTCTGCCTTTTCTAAAACCAGCTTGAACATCAGGAATTTCACGGTTCATGAATTGCTAAAGCCTGGCTTGGAGAATTTTGAGCTTTACTTTACTAGCATGTGAGATGAGTGCATTTGTGCTGTAGTTTGACATTCTTTGGCATTGCCTTTCTTTGGAATTGGAATGAAAACTGACCTTTTCCAGTCCTGTGGCCACTGCTGAGTTTTCCAAATTTGCTGGCATATTGAGTGCAGCACTTTCACAGCATCATCTTTCAAGATTTGAAAGAGCTCAACTGGAATTCCATCACCTCCACTAGCTTTGTTTGTAGTGATGGTTTATAAGGCCCACTTGACTTCACATTCCAAGATGTCTGGCTCTAAATGAGTGGTCACATCATCATGATTATCTGGGTCGTGAAGATCTTTTTTGTACAGTTCTGTGTATTCTTGCCACCTTGGAAGCTGCCTCTGTCTTTTCTTACTTTTTGGATTGTATGTGTGAACTGTAGCCTGCCAAGCTTCTCTGTCCATGGGATTTTCCAGGCAAGAATACTGGAGTGGGTTGCCATGCCCTCCTTCAGGGCCTCTTCCCAACCCAGGGCTTGAACCCACATCTCTTATATCTCCTATATTGGCAGGTAGATTCTTTACCACTAGCCCCACCTGGGAAGCCCATGAAGTAATACACTAGGTTCTATAACAAAACTGAGCAGAGAATAGCACTTTGCTTCTTTCTAAAGCACTACTTTAGGGAAATTAGGTTAAGGTAGCAAGAGTATGAAGGGGTTTTCATGTCTAAGTGTGTGGCATGATATTAGATTTCACGTTCTTTTCCTCCACCTTACTGCTTCTGAGCTACACATCCATCCAGCAACAGTTTAATGACCCTCCCATCAAGAAATTTTCCTTATTCCCTGGTGGTACCCTTCTGTTACCCCACAGAATCATCTCCCCCCATTTACACAGTTGATTGATAGATGTTATCAGTTCAGGTCGGTTGCTCAGTCGTGTCCGACTATTTGCGACCCAATGAACCACAGCACACCAGGCCTCCCTGTCCATCACCAACTGCCGGAGTCCACCCAAACCCATGTCTACTGAGTTGGTGATGCCATCCAACCATCTCACCCTCTGTTGTCACTTCTCCACCTGCCCTCAGTCTTTCCCAGCACCAGGGTCTTTTCCAATGAGTCAGCTCTTGACATCAGGTGACCAAAGTATTGGAGTTTCACCTTCAACATCAATCTTTCCAATGAACACCCAGGACTGATTTCCTTTAGGATGGACTGGTTGGATCTCCTNCTTCTCTGTCCATGGGATTTTCCAGGCAAGAATACTGGAGTGGGTTGCCATGCCCTCCTTCAGGGCCTCTTCCCAACCCAGGGCTTGAACCCACATCTCTTATATCTCCTATATTGGCAGGTAGATTCTTTACCACTAGCCCCACCTGGGAAGCCCATGAAGTAATACACTAGGTTCTATAACAAAACTGAGCAGAGAATAGCACTTTGCTTCTTTCTAAAGCACTACTTTAGGGAAATTAGGTTAAGGTAGCAAGAGTATGAAGGGGTTTTCATGTCTAAGTGTGTGGCATGATATTAGATTTCACGTTCTTTTCCTCCACCTTACTGCTTCTGAGCTACACATCCATCCAGCAACAGTTTAATGACCCTCCCATCAAGAAATTTTCCTTATTCCCTGGTGGTACCCTTCTGTTACCCCACAGAATCATCTCCCCCCATTTACACAGTTGATTGATAGATGTTATCAGTTCAGGTCGGTTGCTCAGTCGTGTCCGACTATTTGCGACCCAATGAACCACAGCACACCAGGCCTCCCTGTCCATCACCAACTGCCGGAGTCCACCCAAACCCATGTCTACTGAGTTGGTGATGCCATCCAACCATCTCACCCTCTGTTGTCACTTCTCCACCTGCCCTCAGTCTTTCCCAGCACCAGGGTCTTTTCCAATGAGTCAGCTCTTGACATCAGGTGACCAAAGTATTGGAGTTTCACCTTCAACATCAATCTTTCCAATGAACACCCAGGACTGATTTCCTTTAGGATGGACTGGTTGGATCTCCTTGCAGTCCAAGGGACTCTCAAGAGTCTTCTCCAACACCACAGTTCAAAAGCATCAATTCTTCTGCGCTCAGCTGTTTTTATAGTACAACTCTCACATCGATACATGACCACTGGAAATACCATAGCCTTGACTAGGCAGACCTTTGTTGACAAAGTAATGTCTCTACTTTTTAATATGCTGTTTAGACTGGTCATAACTTTCCTTGCAAGGAGTAAGCCTCTTTTAATTTCATGGCTGCAATCACCATCTGCAGTGATTTTGGAGCCCCCAAAAATAAAGCCTGACACTGTTTCCCCATCTATTTGCTATAAAGTGATGGGACGAGAGGCCATAATCTTAGTTTTCTGAATGTTGAGCTTTAAGCCATCTTTTTCACTCTCCTCTTTCACTTTCATCAAGAGGCTCTTTAGTTCTTCTTCACTTTCTGCCATAAGGGTGGTGTCATCTGCGTATCTGAGGTTATTGATATTTCTCCCGGCAATCTCGATTCCAGCTTGTGCTTCTTATAGCCCAGCATTTTTCATGATGTACTCTGCATAGAAGTTAAATAAGCAGGGTGACATTATACAGCCTTAACATACTCCATCACCTATTTGGAACCAGTCTGTTCTTCCATGTCCACTTCCAACTGTTGCTTCCTGGCCTGCATACAGATTTCTCAAGAGGCAGGTCAGGTGCTCTGATATTCCCATCTCTTTCAGGATTTTCCACAGTTTATTGTGATTCATACAGTCAAAGGCTTTGGCATAGTCAATATAGGAGAAATAGATGTTTTTCTGGAACTCTCTTGCTTTTTCGATGATCTGGCGCATGTTGGCAATTTGATCTCTACTTCCTCTGATTTTTCTAAAACCAGCTTGAACATCTGAAAGTTCACAGTTCACGTATTGTTGATAGATGTTATCAAGTGCTATGAAATGTTATCAATCCACTGGAGAGACATTTTCTGACTTGCTGTGCCTTAAAATTTTTAAAGGCTGAGCAAAAAATATCAACTAAAGTCAACAACAGTTACATGAGGCAAAGTTTACAAAATTTGGCAAATAGAAGATTCAGGTGAAGCCACAAATCGGCTATTAGCAGAGTACCAAAAGGCAAATCAGCAGTGATTACCAGAGTTATGCAAATGAATTTTCAAAACCTTAATCGTATTTGATTTTTAAACATTTATTCATGCCACAGTTGTATTTTGTCATTGTTTTGTTTTTTTAAAACAGATAAAGATGCGCAATGTCATATCAAGCAGATCTTCACACATCCGCGTTTGGAATTAAATCCTGAATTTAACCCGAAGATCAAAGATTATTACTCTGAAGTCCCATTTGATGTGGTAACACTGACAGTTGGAGCAGAGACTTCTAAGAGTCAGTGCAAGGTGTACCTACAGGAACGGGCAGGACCAAGGTATGAGGGTGTTGATAGAGGCTGAGGGTAGACATCTTAGCAGGAAGCAGACCTTGGAGACAACTTTTGAAGACAGTTCAGAAGACCTGAGGCACAGTATCTGTTGAAGGATTGCCAGGGAGTGAAATCCTTCTGCTTCACAGATGCCACGTGGTTAAAATAACACATAAATGCTCTGATGACCTATTAACCATGTTCATGTTTAATCTTTCTAACAATGTTGTAATGACAGAGGATCTTGTGATATGAAATATTGAAGGAGATTCACTGAGGGAAAACTGAGTTTCTTCTTATCTTCATGTTTTTAGATTGTTGAAGAATTAATCCTTCCTAACAGTAGCCTCCTTCTATCCCAACCCAGCTCCTCGAGTTTTTGAATAATCAGGTGCTGATTACTTGATAAAATTTGTGGACATGGTAACACTAACTTTCCTAGTCTCATGAGATTTTTCTCCTAATGACTCTTTTGAGAGTCACCAACTCTTTGGTTTATGATTTAAACAGAAGATAGAACCTTATGACATGCCATGTCCATGACAAGAAACATGGTCCTTTTCCCATGCTGTAGGGAAATAAATGCACTCAACATTCCTGGGAGCTAAAACAGTATAATCGAAAGAAAAGAGAATTCAAGTCAGACCAACCTAGGCCCTAACCCTGACTTTACCTTACTCTACTATATTTAAAATGGGAACAGCTTTAATTTTTGTATGGATTTGTGAATATTAAATGAGATAATGTATGACCTTGACAGGTGGTTAATAAATATTAGTTCCCTTCCCTGTAATTGATAGGGACTTGACTTGCTCTGCTGGATAAATGTTGGCATACCAAAGCACAATGAAACATAAGTTAAAGTATTTCACATTTTAGATTTCTTATGAAATGGTGCAGATCTTGTCTGTTTTTAATGCAAATTATTGACCCCAAAATATTGATATGTGAATCAATTTGGATTCTTTCATTCTCAGTCTCTCTTTCTTGTTCTCTCTCCAGCTTTGTCAACTATTCTCTGGGTTTAGGGATGAACAAAATCTCAGTGCTTGTGGTGGATAAATCTCCAACTCAGGGTGAGACCCTGACCACGTACAAACTCACCATCTATAGAGAAGACCGTCCAAGTTTGCCCTTGTTTGAGGACTTCACAGCATGCGGATTTGTGCAAGTAAGTGGATTTTACATTTACACATGTGTTGAATTGGGAGTGATCCCTTTACCCAGGTGAAAAAAGGTCAAGTGAAAATTAATAGGGGGGAAAAAATGTATGCTTTCAAATCCAAGCAACTGTGGTCTCATTTCAAAAAAAAAAGTCCCAGCCAGGTATCTAAGACACCTTGTTTATGAGTGATTTTCTTTTAAATGTGGTGGCTATTCCCTGCACTGAGAGTGTGCAATGGATTTATTGTGGTTAATATTGAAAAAAAGTCTGAGTGCTCACACTTAGTTGTGAAATTGGTTTTACATTTCCTTTTTAAATTGTGCTGTATTTCTTGGATTTGTCCCTGGAACTACTTTGAAATTTTAAACTAGATTCAGTAGAATTTGTTTTAAAGAATGAGAGGAAAATTTATGAAACTATTTTATGAAAGGGATACCGGATGAATGAAATTAAATTTTCTTGAGTAGAATTTTCTTGAGTAGATATATTCACTTCTTGTACCCTAATCATTTCTAAAGGGCAATTGCTCCTGTAGGCAGCGCATACCATTCTGTAGCCCTGTTGACTTTGGAGGAGGGTGCACATTACCCAGAGACTTTGTCTTATTTGGTGGTTCTTTCCTCGGTTTTCCTTTTTTAAGAATCTATGTATAACCTTCTATATTTTCTTACATCATATACCCTGGCTACAAGTAATTCCAGGGAAGTCATCACTGATACTCTTACCATATGTACTAATCCACTTAGAATAATGGCAACTATGTCATGTCTCAGTGATTGATATGCTAGTGGTAGCATGAAGCATAGTCAGTTAATAAAAGATAAAAATGGCCTAGTGGGCTTGAGTGAGTAGGATGGATACCATATGTTCTTAAATGCAGGGGCGACATGGAGTGTTCTTTCTCCCCCTCTACCCACCACCGCCATTTCATCTCTTCTCAAGAATTTAACACGGGAATCCCCTGCCAGTACAGTGGATAAGATACCACACTTTCACTGCTCAGGGGCCAGGTTCAATACCTGGTTGGAGAACTAGGATCCCATGAACTATGTGAGGTAGTCTAAAACAAAAGTAACAAAAAGAATTTAACACTACTTTATGAGGGTACTCATTGCTGAGATTTTTGTTTTTCAAGAAAATATGTACCTGTGATGTATGAACTACTAGCAGCTCAAAGGGAATTTCACAATGGCATAAAGATTGGTCTAAAGCAGGACAGAACTAGTATTCTGAAAGATATTAGTAGGTGTACTTTAAAAAAGAAAAGATGGGAAAGAGTCGTGTTGCATGGTTATGAAGCAGTCGGTTAAACAAAATAAAGTGGGTTTCCTGGCTGTAGGACTTCCCTGAACATTCCATGTACTTATTTAAATACGGTCCTCTTCAAAAGAAGGATATGTAGTGTCCAGTATTTTCAAACTTTTTTGATGTCTTGTTAATGCACTAGCTATTAACATTCTTCTGTGGAACACAGTTGAAGAAACACAGGTCTAGACTCTGGAGAAGACTTCAAGATTAGGTTCCTTTCAGTTGTCTACTTTGCATTATAGGGTTGCTATCCCTCAATCTTTTTCCAACTGGGAAAACAAATAATAGAACCACACCAAAAATGTTCCTGAGGGAGGAAACCAAACCTAGAGGGAGATGTGTTTTGTCTAAGTATGTGTATGCAGTGTGTGTGTAGTTATTTCCAAACTAAATATTCTCACCTTCTTTGGTGTGTGACTCTATTTTTTGTTTTTGCTTATCTCACTCTCATATTTTAGATAGAAACTAACTCTTGGGATAAATCATCTTTGAAGGAAAGCTAATAGTATGAATTATATTTTTCCAGAATATTTATGGTTACAAACAACAGTTATTTTCACTTTAAAAAGTGAATAGATTTCATTTTAATGTAGATTTTAATTTTTAAAGGTCTCTGTGGGTGACTACATTTTTATTGGTTAGTAAACCTGACTTATACATGGAGTAAATATATAATAAAGGTTGAAAAGGAAAATAAAACTTCTACATTAGGACATGAAAAAATGTGTTTTTACTTCTAATTTGTCACCAGTTAGGTTTGTACTGTTGAATTTTTGCTGTATCTTTTGAAATGTAATTGATACCCACAAGTATTGGCATAGGTTTATATTTTGATTCCACTCTAAAAGTAAAACATGGTAAATGACTCATTCATTACCCTGCAATATTCCAAACCCATTTAATGGATGTTAGCAGATCAATATGAAAGTTCTTCAATTTCTAAATGTTTATAAAAATGTAAAATCCTTATGCTGGATGTTTTAACACAAACACAGATTTCAGGAGTATGTATTCCTTCCTGGCTATCATTTGGAGAGCCCTTATAGGTTTAATTGTAATTACATACATGATGAATATCTAGAGAAGTGTCAGTAGGAATGGAGATGATCCCATGAGTAGAAACATTGCGGAACTGAAATCTCCATGATTGTCTCACTTATCTCTGATTTATCCTTTGTCCTTCTTATGACACTATTCTGGTTCAGTTCTTGTTACTTGTTGACTCAGATTCTAAAATAGTCCCTAGCTTTGTTTCCTTGTATCTGACTGACTCTTTTCCAGTTCAGTTTTTACAAGCTTGATCTTCATCACCTTAAAGCACACTCTGTCATAAGCTTTGCCAAAAATGCTCCCAGTGCCCCCTCCCATGGTCATTGACTTCCCTCATGTTAGTCCATGTGTTTTTTCAGCCTCATATCTCATTAGTGTCGGTGTATTTTATGCTTCTGCTAACCTGGCCTGTTTACCCTCCCCAGACGTGCTTCCCAATCCTGTGACATTGGGGCTGTCCCTCCCACTGGAAACTAAAAAGAGTTTATTTGATGTCACTCCAGAAGCTGTGAACTCAGATTCCAGTGTAGGAGTTTTGATCCACGTTGTATAAAAGAGTTCTTTAAAGGTCAAAACTGCCCCCAAATAGATTCTGTTGACTGTCACTTATTATGTGCCAGGCTGTGTCGTAAATGCTTTATGTTAATTGTGGTCTTTTTAATCCATACAGCATCCTTGTGGATTGAATTCTACTCTTAGCCTCAGTTTCAGAAGAGAAATCCCAAAGATCACAGAGGTTAAAGATATTGCCCAAGGTCACACAGCTAGTGAGTGGTGGGGCTTGGATTCAGATCTGAGTGTGCCTGATTCCAAAGTCCATGTCATGTTACATTGCCTTCTAGCAGAATGGGGTCTCTTGCTGTAGGGACTTTTCTGGCCCAGGAGGTATTCAAGCATCAAATGGAAATCCATCTCTCAAGGAGCAGATGAGGAATTGGATTAGATGCTCTTTAAGTTTCCTTTGGGTTTCCTTGTTTCCTAGATGTTAATAAAATAAGACGTCTCATTGACCCATGGTGTATTGCAAAGCCCTGTGATTAAAAGCACACTGCTATTGAGGTGGTCTCGTGCCAGGGTGGGCAGACACAGTGAGAGTGTCACGTGGGGGGCTGTGGAAGGAGGAGCAGTCCCAGTTCTTGCCGATGCTGCTGGCTCAGCTCCCTGCCCTGCAACCGCCGACTGCCATGTCTTTTTCTGAGAAGCAGATCAGTCCATGGTGACTTCAGTGAGGATACGGACCCCTGGAGCTTGCCCATTTCCCCCATTGCCTGATTACAGTTGTCTAGTCAAATAGGCATTAGGCCCTGCTAACATTGGCATGAACTCTCCTCCTCAGCCCAGGGAGAAAGAATAAACCAGCAGAGGAGGTGCTACTGTCGTCCAGAAGTTCGTATTGATCTGGTCAGTTGGCAGGAAGAACCACCCTGAGGAGGATGGTGAAGAGAAGTCCCCTTTACACAAACCAGGAATACTTAGGTGGGATGAGTGACGGAAAAAGGCAACAGTGGAGCTTGGCAGCCAGACTGCTGGGTAACCTCTTGGTTGGTTGGTGCCAGCTGATTTTTTTTCCTCACATTTGCAGCTCTCCTGAGCTAGGGGGTTCAAGAAAGTGGTCCAAAAATGAGGCTGACTTGGAAAGGCACTTACTTCACAAGAATAGGATAACCCAGTGGACAAGAAGCATATTATAAAATTATCATCCCCATCAGTCATCAGGAGAATGTAGATTAAAACAATAAGGACATACTACTACTCACACACTGCAGTGAAAAACACTAGAAGAACTAATGATACAAAGTGTTGGAGAAGATGTGGAACAATTTTTTTTCATACACTGCTGGAAATATAAAGTGTTTGCCCATTTTGGAAACATTTAACAGTATTACTATAGTTAACATACATATATCCTATGACGCAGCAATGCTACTAGCTACATACCCAAGATAAATAAAATCATAGGTTCATCAAAAGATACATCCAAGCAATCTGTTTTTTTTTTTTTTACTTTTAAAACATTTTATTTTTTAGAGTAGTTTTAAGTTTACAATAAATGAGAAGGTATAGAAATTACCTATATATCTCCAGCTTCACATATATATGGCTTCTTATCAACATCACACATCAGATTGGTAAATTTTTTTTACCAGGGACAAACCTACATTGATACGTCATAATCACAAAATGTCCATAGTTTACGTTAGGATTCTCTCCTTATATTGTACATTCTGTGGGTTTGGAGAAATGTATAATGACACATATCCAGCATTATGAAATCATACAAAGGATTTTCATCGTCCTGAAAGTCTTCTGTGCTCCACCTACTCATCTCCCCAACTGCCCACCAACTCCTGCCAGTCCTAAGTTTTTTTCATTCTCTCTGTGCATGTGTGTTTAGTTGTTTCAGGCATGTCTGACTCTCTGTGACCCTATGGATCATGGCCTGCCAGGCTCCTCTGTCCATGGGATTCTCCAGGCAAGAATACTGGAGTGGGTTGCCATTTTCTTCTCCTCATTCTCTCTGTAGCTTTACCTTTTTTAGAATGTCATACAGTTGGAATCATACAATAGTAGCCTTCTTAGATTGGCTTCTTTCACTTAGTAATGTACATTTAAGTTTCCTCCATGTCCTTTTATGGCTTGATAACTCATTTCTTTGAAGCACAAGAAATCTTCATATCAATTGTATAATATCTAAAAGCTGTTTATAAAATCTAAAACCTGGAAAGAGTTCAATAGATAAATTCAATGTAATACTATTGAGACATTTTAAAATTAATTATTGATACATATAAACATGGATAAATCTCCAAAACATTATGTTGAGAAAAAGAAGCCAGACATAAAAAGACATACTTTATTTCATTTATATGAAGTTTAAGAACAGGCAATACTAATCTACAGTGATAGAAATCAAAATAGTGGTTACCTAAATGGTGTGGGAGCTTCTAAGCTTGAAAAAACTTTTAGGGCAAATGTCCTATATCTTAATCATGATGGTGGTTACATATATAGCCAGATGGTTTATAAATGTATAAAAACTTAATTGTGCACTTCAGATTTATTCAATTAACTGTATATAAAATATTACTTATGTTTAGCTATATATAAATTATGTATACTAGATATAAACTATACCTCAATAATATAAGAAAAATAAATTAGTGGGAAAGTATGTAATATATTCCCAGACATTCTTCCCTTCCCAAGTATATTGATCGTAAACAAGTTAATTATTATACAATTACCTTAGGCAATAGATCATATTTAGAATGTGTTACTATAATATAAAGAAAAATATTAGAAAATTCTTGTGGGACATATTCTACTGATGATTGCAGAAAAGTATTTCAGTCATTTATAGGAATCCTTTCCAGAAGGTCTTAATTTAAAGTTTATGTGTGGTCCCACAGCAGAACTCTAGTATATAACATGGAAAAGTGTCTAATAAGCACTGGGTTTTATTTAACCTTCCTTTTAGAAACCATAAAATGAGTGAACAGATAATGAATAAATAATGTGGATTGCTTTAGACACTTGACTAGGCATGAGAGGCCTTGGGAATGAGGGGGAATCAATGGGAGGGGTAGGATTTTTCCCTCCATGGGCTCTCTATTTGAGTTTAGTGTCTGTTTCTTATTATATTGCCATTTGGAATTTGCATATAACAGTCAGAGAGGCGACTCTTAGTTTAGTTATTATCAGTGAGGGAGAAAGGGCTAATTTGCTTGGCTGATATTAAGAAACCAGATTTGGACCATGGCTTCTCACCTTCGCATTGCTGATATTGAAGCTGGGTGATTCTTCATGTGGGGGAGTGTCTTGTGCACTATAGGATGTTTAGCACCATCCCTGGCCTCCATCCACTAGATTCCAGTAGCACACCCCTCTCCAAGCTGTGACAACCAAAAATATCTCCAGATGTTGCCAGATGTCCCCTGAAGGGCGAAATTGGCCCCACTTGAGAACCACTGATGTATATTAATAAGAGGTCCTGCTTTTCTACTTTCTACTAATAAGGCTAGTAAATCTGTAGTGGATTTATTAGAGGTATGAATAGTTTAAAGGTAATCCTTCAATGCTGAAGAATGTTTCTTATCTCTTTTCATCCTTATACTTTTAATCATCTTTGTAGTCGGTGATAAGACTCTGACAGCTCTTTATTCTACTCACTGATTTGCTGTTTTTTCTGTCTAATGTAATTATAATCAGAAATACACATTCAATTATAGAAAACATGATTCTTAATGAAACATAAAAAGTCAACTAACATACCTAGACTACTTCATTTTGATTTATCCATAAATAGGATAATGTTTTGCTGTTAGGAAGAAAGATTTAGAAAGTAATAAACTGTTATTATTGCTGGAATATGTCATGTGCAGGAATTAATAAGATATATTTATGTTCTAAGGAAATTAAAATACAGATGGGGAAATATTTCATTTAATATCTCTTACCAAATCAAAATTTTTGACATGGATAGCAATATAGCATCCACAGAAATTGATTTGTATAGATGATCTATAGTCTCATATACATTTTGCTCCCAAAGTGTTATGCCAGAGTACAGTCATAAATAAAATCTATAGAAAGGTCATATCACAAAAGCATAGGAGACTATATTTCATGGATCTGTTTGCTAGAAACAACTTTCATTTTAAAATTATTTGCAATTAATTAAAAAAGGGAAAATACCAAGGAAAGACAAAATACCATTTTTAAAAAGTGATAGTCCAGCATTTGGCCACCCATTTAAAACTCGTATTTGCGGCTTCATTTTACAAAAACACTAATTAGCAATCTAGATGCTGAGTTATCTAAATGCTATGTGAATGACTCCAGTTAGAGCATTTGGAAATGCTTTATAATCTTCCCATTTATTTCTTTTTCTTAATAACATAACAGAAGATTATTATAAAACAACTCATGTGATAGTTGTTTTGCTTTAGCAAATATCTATAATAAAAGAGGAGAGCATTAGCAATGATTGCTGAATAAAAACCTTTGTTCATTTCCATAGTTGCAGTATTGATTAAATATTCATTTTAGTAGTTTTTAGTTACCTTGTTCACCTCAACATACCAGAGGAATGAAATTTAGTTTTCCAACAATAGAGTCTGTGTTGTACTGAAATGCCCTCAACCAGCAGCTGTTTAAGTTTGCTCTGCCCTGAGTTATTAGAAATTTGCCATGTGCTGCGGGGGAAGACGCTGACGGCAGCAGCCTCAGGGCGTGCAGTAGTCAGGTCATGTTTATAGAATTTTTATTATGTGCCAGGCATCGTGTTAAGCTCTTTATCTTCCTACCTTACTCAGTGTTTTCCAGACTTAAGCAGATGATATTTTATCTCTTCCCTTTTTTTTAGCACATAGAGTAACTAAGACTTTAGAAGAGTTAGAGCAGTTAGAAGCTTACCCAGGCTTCCTACGTAACATATGTAATTAGTGGCGAAGGTGGAATTTGAATATGAATCTGACTCAAATCAATCCTCTTAATGGTTACTCTGGACCCAGACAATAGAATCTAAAACCCTCCTCACACTTAACAATCTTTTTGACCTTTTCAGGAAACACTCATTCAGCCAGAATTCAACCTGTTAAAATTTAGTCAACTAGACTTGTTTCTGTGGTCATGTACAGTGATAATTTTTAATTTTATTCAAAATATTATTATTATTTCCGCCAGCTGCATGGCTAGTTGATTTTAGTTCTCCCCCCAGGGATTGAACCTGGGCCTTCTGAAGTGGGAACATGGAATCCTAACCATTGGACTATCAGAGAATGCCCTATGGTTGATACGTTTTATATTGTTCTAGAGTCACTGAAAAATTCTGAAGTCTTCATAATCATTACTTTGGTGGGTAATATCAAGTATCAGTCTTCCCTTCGAAAGTATACCTGTGAGGAAAGTTTCAAGCTAATGTATAATATCTTACTAGATATATCCTAATATCTGACTATCTTTATTGGTGTCTGATATTTAAATCAGATTATCATGTTTTACATATTAAAATTCTACTTAGCCAGAATACTATTATTGCTACTAATTGGTTAAGTGGTTTCCAGTGCTCCAGCTTTTAAAAAATGTGATGCTTGATTATACAATTAGACCAATTTCCAATTAATCACTTTCACTATTTAACACATCTCACTACCTTAATATTTCTATTAAAAACCTCCACAGTACATTTTTTTCAAAATTTTAAAAAATTTATTCATGCATACTTTATAATAGTGAAAAGGCTGTACTGTGGAGCTGACAGTTTGACAATGATTCAATGACACATTTATCAAAGTGAAAACAAATCCTAACTTTCAGACTCATTTAATCCTCACAAGCAGGTTAGATAATGTAAGTGATTTTATTATCTACTCCTCCTCATCCCCTTCTAAAGAGGAAACTAAATCTTAAGCTAAGTATTTTACATTTTTATATTTATTTATACATTCATTGACTTCTATTTATACTAATTTATATTTTGTATTATATTTATTTAGATTTTATATTGAATGCTTTATATTTTGGTTGATATTTCTCACGGGCATCACAGTTTCTTCAAGTGTAAATTTCCACCTCCAGTGACTTTCTATGCTATCTCTTTGTCATGGAAGCCTACAATGAGTGAAAATTAGTAGGTTCCTGAAAGCTGTGAGTGAATACTGCATTTAGTTTTTAAACGTGTGGAAGAGAATGTCTCCTTTGTAAAAGTCAGAGTATTTTCTCTTTTCCTATAAATAGAATGCCTGTCAGTTTTCTCTGTGGAAATTATCAGAGCAAAGTTTGCGTCTCAGCAAACTATCTCAGATCATTTACCTAACCTAGTGGTTAATAGCCATGGACTTCAAGGTTCCTGCTTGTAATCGCTGTCAGGGAAGCCTGACTGTGGTCCCAACTCTGCTTTTAACTGTCCACATTGCCTCACTGCACTGGTGTCTCCTAGTACAAGGCATATAAGCTCCCCTAAGCTTAGGTTCCCTTACCTTTAAGAAGAGAACTAGTAATAGACCCTATCTTATCACATCAATCTGAGGATTCAGTTAGCTAATTAGTGCAAAGTTCTATCATAAGCCTAGTGCATGAGCAAGTGCTCGGGCAGTGTCGAATCAGCATCATCACTGTCATCATCGTCATCGTGAAAACTCTTGGTCCCGATCCCCCTCAACGGCTCACCTGCCGTTGTATAGAGGAGGAGGAACAGGGAGAAAGAGCACAGTGAAAGGAGTAGGAGACAGTAGTACTGAGAAACTGCTGGAATTGGTAAAGGACTTGGGACAGGAAGTAGTTGAGAGTTTAGAAAGCACAGTGAGTAACCTAGGCTGTTCCATACACTTGCATTCCTGAAGTTCATGGATTCTGCACTTTTGACTTTGTGGTTCCCTTCTTCCATGAAAAATACTTAAAATTATATTTTATAACTGTGTTTATATATATATATATGTAATATATATAATGGAGAAGGGAATGGCAATTCACTCCAGGATTCTTGCCTGGAGAATCCCATGGATGGAGAAGCCTGGTAGGCTACATTCTGTGGGGTCGCAAAGAGTCAGACACAACTGAGCAACTAACACACACATATATATAAATGAAAGTACTAATATTCATCTCTCTAAACCCATCTTTGTAGAGATTATTCTTGGACCTACAAGTTCATTTTTTTCCTTCTAAATTTAAAAGTGCTTCAAACATTTTCCTGGCAGCTAAAAGTAGAGTGTATTGTAGGCATGGTTTTCTTTGTGCCAAGTGGCCCTCATCGTCTACTTCCCTCAGAAGGATCTACGGCAGAGGCATCCATTTTATTAGCAATGACCGTGACTCTAGGCATTCTTTCTTGTTAAGTGTCCTTGACTTCAACACTTAGCCTTCTGCAGTTGTTTCAGATTCTGTGTTCTAAGCCTAAGCAACTCTTTACTAGTATTCTCACGAATCCATGTAGCACCAAGGGGAATGATCTGTTATTTTCACAAGCGGTTTGTGCACCCAGACATTCTGAGTGCAGAGGCCCACCTTGGTGCCTGGTAAGCCTTCATAGACACTGAAGGTTTGGGAATTTTGTGTGGCATTAGTTTCTTAAAAAACAGACAAATATATAACTGAAGCACTTTGCCGTATACCTGAAACTATCACAACATTGTTAATCAACTATCAGTTCAGTTCCGTTCAGTCGCTCAGTTGTGTCCGACTCTTTGCGACCCCATGAATCGCAGCAC
>SJYV01009750.1:853855-888994 GCA_006410875.1 Neotragus pygmaeus | reverse complement strand
TACTCCTTTTCCTATTTGGAACGAGTCTGTTGTTCCATGTCCAGTTCTAACTGTTGCTTCCTGACCTGCATACAGATTTCTCAAGAGGCAGGTTAGGTGGTCTGGTATTGCCATCTCTTTCAGAATTTTCCACAGTTTATTGTGATCCACACAGTCAAAGGCTTTGGCATAGTCAATAAAGCAGAAATAGATGTTTTTCTGGAAATCTCTTTCTTTTTCCATGATCCAGCGGATGTTGGCAATTTGATCTCTGGTTCCTCTGCCTTTTCTAAAACCAGCTTGAACATCAGGGAGTTCACGGTTCACAAAGTGCTGAAGCCTGGCTTGGAGAACTTTGAGCATTACTTTACTAGCTTGTGAGATGAGTGCAGTTGTGTGGTAGTTTGAGCATTCTTTGGCATTGCCTTTCTTTGGGATTAGAATGGAAACTGACCTTTTCCAGTCCTGTGGCCACTGCTGAGTTTTCCAAATTTGCTGGCATATTGAGTGCAGTACTTTCACAGAATCAACTATACTTGGATATAAAATAAAAAGTTAAAAAAATTTTAAATAGGGACAAAAGTCTATACATTTTCCTTAAAAAAAGTAAAAGCAGGCAAAGATGAGAGGGTTATGTTAATTCACAATCTCTTTTAGTGCTTCTATAAATTATCTCTCTGAGTTGGTGAAAACGAGTTATGTTAAACACTCACCTCATGAGTTAATGTAACTTACAGTCAAATAAATTACCGCTTAAATGAAAACGTTTGCTCAGCACATCTGTTCTCCATGTTTCTCCAAGTCACATCTGCTTCTTTTACAAGAAGAAACAAACTTTTACTACCGTTAGCGCAGCAGCGCCAAGACCCTCTACAAGAGAATCACATCTTCCTGGCTTCCGACAGCATCCAGAGGTTTCCCTGAGTGCATCCTTCTGCTGTATACATTCATGTTCGTTTGAAGTTTATGTTTTGGCATTCTAAGAATAGTCTGATTTCAGAGTTGGACAGGGAAATAGAAAAAAGAAAACCTGGGAGGTTTCTAAATAAAATATTCTGTTAGAGTAACCGGATTTCAAATGTGACATCTGCAACTTAGAAGGAGACTGTAGTTAAAAGAGAAGCATTTAAACAAAGTCCCTTTTTGATAAATCCCAAGTTCCATTTTTTTTGGAGGGGGGTGCTTCAATGCTGCAGAGGATCCCTATATCTTTGATGTCTCCTGCTCTATTTTCTTATCCATTTCACAAGTCCAGATTAACTCTAGCAAAGGTACAGACCTGGATAACAAGGGTGGTGGTAGGAGAGGGGAGAGACCTTAGGTACTAGGGTGAACAGTCTAATCAGTCCCCCTCCCTCTTGAAAGCAAGAGGGGGAGGAGAGTTTGTGTTGCGTCTTTGTTGCTGCATGCAGACTTTCTCTACTTGCAACGGTGAGGGGCTACTCTTCATTGCAGTGTGTGGGCTTCTTGTCGTGACTCTTTTGTTGCAGAGCACAGGCCCCAAGCACAAGTGCACGGGCTTCAGTAGTTGTGGCTTGTGGTCTTTAGAGTGCTAGTTCAGCAGTTGTAGCCTATGGGCTTATTTGCTTCATGACATGTGAAATCTTCCTGGACCAGGGATTGAACCCTTGACCACTGCATTGGCTGGTGGATTTTTATCCACTGTGCCACCAGGGAAGTCCCATTTTTGAAAACACATTTTTGGCTTCATCAAACAAGATAGTTTGGCTCTGTGTAAGACAAGTGAAGACAGATGTCTCTGGGCCAGTGGTTCTTAACCTTTGAAGAAGGCAGGTACCTCTTGAATCTCATGAAAATGTTGAGCCCTTGTTTCAAGGAATCATGTATGGTCACACCCAATGCTGTATACACTTTCAGATATGAAAAAGCCCAGGTTAAAAAAAGCTTATGCTAGTAACTTATAATCTGAAGCAGAAGATCACTAGCAGCAACAAGCAGAGAAAGGACAATTTCATTTCCAGCATAAAGGTTCATGATTGTAATTCAACTTCTTGAGCACCTGCTTTGGCCCAGCAGCTGTACTATTGGCATATATATAGCTCTAATGATGAAATTAGTATCTAGAATTATAGTACATTTTGGGGTTATGGGTGGTCTTTCAATAATCTTTATAAGCACAGAGAATTGGCAATTATTAATAGTTCTCAAAGCAACATGCCACCAAATCTAATACTGGCTTAGAAGCAAATATCTGTGGTTATGAGTTGTAGATCATAGTGGTCCTCGGGGAAATTTTAATAATATGTCATTTGGGCAATTTCTGTTATCCTCATTATTCCAAGCCGTTGATATGCTTTCTTTCAGCAGGCTATAACCAACTGGTTTTTTTGTTGTTGCTGTTGTTGTTGTTCAAAGAAAGGTGGGCCCCACGTCTCAATTAGGTAATGCCAGGAAAATTTCCACATGCAGTTGAGCAACTCTAACATTTCCTTCCATAGGCATGTGTTGTAGAAACAGGGATGAGGGACGGGATATTTTTTGCAGATGGTTTTACCAATTGCAGAACTACAAGCTGGTTTGACACATGTTCCCTCGAGGCAGAATTAGGACACTTGACTGACTGACATATTTAACTTCTTTTGAAAATGCTGCTAATTTGTCTTTTTTTTGTTTTTTTACCCACATCCATTTTTTTCCCCTAAGGCAGGACTAATGAGTTTAAAACATTGAGCATGACTTCACTCTTCAAAGCAGATCAGACCTCTCCACCCCCAGTCCCCCCCAGCTCTTCAGAACCTCATTGTTTAACAATGTGGTGCAGACTTTCATTGACTTTTGCGGAGAGGGTTCACCTCCTCTGCCTCTCCTCCCTATCACCTCCAAATGGTTCAGGATGATCTTTCCAGACCTAAGGATTTGGAAAATAAATTTTGCATGTGGAATTCTTGACCTGATAGGTTATTTGAAAATTAAATTTCTGATAAAGTTCAGAGACCCAGATTTCAAAGGTTTTAGAAATAATAGGGAGGGAAACATTTTCATCAAGTGAAATAGCCACTCTTAAATATTTTCATCAAAACATTATTTATGCTGCCTAGATTTGAGTTGCAGTTCGTCATGTGCATGTTTGGAGACCTTATGAAAAGTTACTCATCTGTCAGCAGTATAATAGTACTGATCCCCTAGGGTGGCTTTAAGGAAAACCTGAGTTAATATGGTGATGAGCTTGAATAGTCCTTGGGCACAGGAAGAACTCAATTTATGTGTTTGCAAAATATAAATAGCAGATCAATAAAATATGTCTCAAGATTAGTATAGGAGGAAAGGTTAATACAAGCTGTATATATTTTTTTTCTATTGAGGTCTAGCAGAATGAATTGGAGACTTTTTTTAAATTGCTTATATTTAAATTTAGATTTAACAAGATATAAACCTGTGAAGGACTTTGTAGAACAAATCACTCATGCTAAATTATACTATAAATTTTGTAGTGAAAGTGCTAAAACAAAAATTCCAGAATTGAAAATACATGTGTTTTAATTTTGATAGTTGCATGATTAATTTTGTATGTTGTCTTTTTCCCAATCTCAACTGAGAGACTGAGAATTTAAAGAGGTTTCAACAAAAAGAGGGGAAGTACTTATTTTCCTAACATGACACTATTCTTCTGGTAGATTCCATTAAAGATAAGGAAATCGGTGTTCTCCTTACCATTTTTAAAAATGAACAACAAAGGACAAGGAGTATGCCTTTGTGTCATCAGGCAAGTATAACCATAAGGCAATTTAATGTTTTAGTATGCATAATTGCTTTTAGAAGAAGGATTATCATTTTGAAAACCATTTCAAAAGTCAGTAAACTTATTTATACCTGATAGTAAGTTAAATGAGAAAACGAGTCTTATTCTATATATACATTGTAATTTCAACCCAAACTTCTAAACTTTCCCCCACATTTTTAAAAATCAGACTTTGTTCCAAATGACTTTGATATTTCCCAAATATCAATACTCTTCACAGATGAGAGATTTGTCTCTTTCAAGTATATTTAAAATGCACTGTAGTTAACATTTTTTCACCACGTATTTTGTGCCAGGTCCTATTCTAATTGCTTTACGTTTATTAACTCAAAGCAAAACACAAGGTAGAAACTTGGATAATTCCCATTATACTGATGCAGAAATGGAAGTCCAGAGACCTTTCCCAATGTCACACAGCTTAGAAGTAGCAGAGGCTGTTTTTGAACCCAGGCATCCCAGTTGTAGAGCTCTGCTACTTACATGCTATGCTCTTAGCCACTCTACTCCACTCCAAAACTAGATTGCTGAATTATTTCAGTATATGTTTTTCAAAACACTTTGCTCCAAATGTTAATTTGCAAGTTATTGTTTGCATCCTGTAGTCATTCTTTTTTTCTATAAAAGGCATCTGATGAGTGAGGTAACAACGAAACTTCAGAAATTTGTCAATTATATCTCAATCAGTACAGTTCAGTCGCTCAGTCGTGTCCGACTCTTTGTGACCCATGAACCACAGCATGCCAGGCCTCCCTGTCCATTACCAACTCCCAGAGTCCACCTAAACTTATGTCCATTGAATCAGTGATGCTATCCAACCATCTCATCCTCTGTCGTCCCCTTCTCCTCCTGCCCTCAATCTTTCCCACCATCAGGGTCTTTTCAAATGAGTCAGCTCTTCACATGAGGTGGCCAAAGTATTGGAGTTTCAGCTTCAACATCAGTCCTTCCAATGAACACCCAGGACTGATCTCCCTTAGGATGGACTGGTGGGATCTCCTTGCAGTCCAAGGGACTCTCAAGAGTCTTCAACACCATAGTTCAAAAGCATCAATTCTTCTGCGCTCAGCTTTCTTTAGAGCCCAACTCTCACATCTGTACATGACTACTGCATGACTACTGTCATGACTATCTCAATAGAACTTGGAAAAAAACCTTCTTAACAGAGGATATAATGAATAAAGTGAGGTGGTCCTGAGGAGAGAAGCCATGGAACAACGCATGTCGGGAGAAGGGCTTCAGTGGCCAAAACTGTAAACGGGGAGATGCAAGTGGAGAACAGTGAGTAGCTGAGTATGTCTCTAGTGACAGAATTGACTGGTAGCTCTGTGGGCAGCAGTTATATTCATTTTTATGACATTTGTCAATCTTGTGTTCCAACATCACACTGAACTTTGGAGTTGGGGGGATCTTGGATGTCTAACTCCTCACCTGGATACAAGTAAATCTCAATAACTTGCCACGGTTTATCATCAATAATGTACCAAGTGTCATTTCCAGTCAGTGTAAAGTGGTGATTCAAACCCATGGGCTGGTAATCAACTCTCCTGGCAGCGAGTAATTGTACCCTGTGTAGAACAGCTATTGGAATCCAGACCGAGACCTAGTTCCTGAGATGAACCAGTACTCCATCCTTAAGAAAGTCTCTAATGCAAACTTGCTATTTTTAAATTTATAACATGAATGATCGATTGCAAATTTGCAAACCACTCTCCTTGAGTAGAAGAAAGTCTCTACGTCTTTAGACTGTGTGTTCTGCCATTCCATAGTCTTATTTGTTAAGTCTTAGTGGCATTCTCTTGATATAAAAATAATATCCTTTTGATGAAAGGGAAACATTATATTTAGAAGTAGTTATAAATCAGAATTTTTAAAAATCCTTTCTGAGTGATATCTCCAAGGATGAGACTTATTTTGGTAGTCTGCAACTCTTCAATAGGCAGTCAACAAATACATTTGTCTGTGTCAATACTGGCACAGAATGAAAAAGTAATGATTCATGTAAAGCCCTGAAAATAGCATGCACTGCCTGGGACGTTCTGGCATCCTCTTTCCCATGCTAACTCCATCTGTGATCACACTAACCCGTCCGTCTGGCCCACAGCCCTCCTGCCAACTGGCAACATGCCGCTAATGAGCAGCCTCTCACCCCCTTTCATAACCAGAGCACAAATATTAGATGAATTTCCTTTGAACCTAGCTTCCCTTTGGCTCTTAACACAATCTAGCTCCTTAGAAGAAACACTTCAAGTTTGGGAGTCACAAAATCCCTTATTAATCATCATTTTCCCCCCTGGATAAGCAAATATGAAAAGAATTTGTACACATTTTCAAGGTATTGAATACCTTGTATCACGATTGGCAACAATGTCCCATTTCTTAAATATTTAATAAAAATCTGTCTTTGCAATATGTGGAATATTAGCTATCTAGTCCTTAAAAGGATTATTAAGGTTTTTCTGTATAACAATAATAGTATTACTGATAGTAAACCACAGTCATTTTCTATTTAATACAAATTCTGAGAACCTATTTCCTTAGATATCTTTGTGTGTAACTGACTGGACAACAGCCAATCCATATTTTAAAAACTCAACTTAATAAAATAATAGGGGCTGCATATTAGAAAGAATATTCCAGGAATATGGTATTCTTTTTAACACCATTATCTAGTTAGTACACTTTTTCCCATAATGATAATAATTTCCAGCTGCCTCAAATCCTAAAGTAAAATGCCAACCCCCCCAAATATATTTTGTTACTGAAACATGTGTAAACAATTATGAATATCTAAACCATGTTGACATTGGCTTTCCAACTCTTTCCAGAACTGTAGGGGGAAAAAAGGCCTCTAATAAGTATGTTGATAGATGCATCTGACTTCAAAAGTTGCTTTTGCAGACCCATAGAATAAAGGTTTCACTTTTATTGGGTATAATAATAAAAATGGTATAAATTTTAAGTTTTATATTAAAAAAAGAATATAAAAGAATTTCCTCTGTGAAATTCATCCTTCTGAAGAGTAAAATTAAGACTTTTGAAACTCCCTTGAGGATCCATGGGTAGAGAAGGATGGTCACTTTACAGTAAGATCCTTCTCTGGGAGAGATCAAAGAGGGCCTCTGACTTGATCAAAAGTTTGTATTTGTTTGTTCATGTTCTGTTTTGTTTTGCTTTATCAAAAAACACAAACAGAAGTACATGGATGCATTAGACCAAACTTCCTTTTGGCTCTTAACATAGTCTAGCTCCTCAGAAGAAGCTAGATTCATTATGCCAAGAGAGAATTTAAGGGAGAACACATGTTTAAATCTTCTTTTTTAATTTTATTTATTTTTATTTTTTTAACACCATAGGCATTTTGTATTGGGGTATAGTTGATTAACAATGTTGTGATAGTTTTAGGCAAACAGTGAAGGGACTCAGCCATACATATACATGTATCCATTCTCCCTCAAACCCCCCTCCCATCCAGGCTGGCACATAACATTGAGCAAAATTCCATGTACTATACCATAAGTTTTTCATGGTTATCCATTTTAAATACAGCAATCTGTTCATGACCTTATCAAAGTCCTTTGCTGTTGCTCAGTCACTCAGTCGTGTCCAACTCTGTGACCCCATGGACTGCAGCTTGCCAGGCTTCCCAGTCCTTCACCATCTCAAGGAGCTTGCTCAAACTCTTGTCCATTGAGTCAGTGATGCCATTCAACCATCTCGTCCTCTGTGCCTTCAATCTTTCTTCTTCTGCCTTCAATCTTTCCCAGCATCAGAGTCTTTTCCAGTGAGTCAGTTCTTTGCATCAGGTGGTCAAAGTATTGGAGCTTCAGTGTCAGCATTAGTCCATCCAATGAATGTTCAGGATTGACTTTCTTTAGGATGGACTGGTTTGATCTCCTTGCAGTCCAAAGAACTCTCAAGAGTCTTCTCCAACATCACAGTTCAAAAGCATCAATTCTTTGGTACTCAGCTTTCTTTATAGTCCAACTCACACATCCGTGCAGGACTATTGGAAAAACGAAAGCTTGGACTATGTGGATCTTTGTCCGCAGAATAATGTTTAAATCTTGAAATGTTTAGTTTAAAGGTATTTTTTAATGAACCTAACTCTTATTTTTCGCCAGAAGGAGCACTCACAGCCTCATTCAAGTGTTATTTTAAATGCAATGAATTCTACCCGTTATCACAGTATTATTCAAGACGGTGAAATCTGTGTGGGCATCTTTCTTATAACACTGTACTTAACTAGCAACCTATTCCTGGAACTTTTTCTGTTTCTCTACCATCTCTCAACCTCTCTTTGTCTTTCTCATTCTGTCTCTCTCTTTCACATGCACATGTGTGCATGGATGTTTGTGTGCATACTTACAAACTGAATAAGTTTCGTCAGACAAATTCTAGATCTTCTATCATCCCCACTTAATACAATGCTTAGAGAGATTCTAGAAAGATCCACTAGTGCCACCTGGGAAGCTTAGAAAGATTCTTAATGTTTGTAAAATTAAATGATACTTCCAAGCTAAATACAAAATATATGTTCTGTTTTTTAAAGCTATTATGCTCTATGTCCTAGGAGCACAACATTTCCAAACTGTTAAAATGCATCATTACATTTGTAGGAGGGCAGTGTTGGCATCAGGGCTTCCCAGATGGCACTGGTGGTAAAGAATCCACCTGCCAATGCAGGAGACATAAGAGACACGGGTTTGATCCTTGGGTTTGGAAGATCCCCTGGAATAGGAAATGGCAACCCATTTCAGTATTCTTCCATGGAAAATTCCATGGACAGAGGAGCCTGGCGGGCTATGGTCTATGAGATCTCAAAGAGTTGTACAGGACTGAGCATGCACAGACACACAGACACATGGACACACACACACAGATTGCTGGCATCATTCCAGCCCCTGAAGATAACCAAATAATGCAAAGTTTCTAAATTCTTTATGTCTCAGTAAGAAGTCCTTCTTAACCTCAGACTTTCATATACTCAGCATCAAGAGAGATATGAGGGGACTGAGAAAGAGACAAATTGACCTTGGGGAATGCATTGTCAAAAAGTAAGCCTACCCATTTCCCTCTGCTTCAACTGGAGATAGAGATTTATGATTTCATCTCTTTTTATCACCTTGAAAATTTGGAAATGATTTCAAGGAGAGAAAGGTGTTTATTTACCTGGTTGGATGCCTGCTTAGTTATATGACTTGCAGAATGGCCTTGTACTACTAGGAGAAAGAACTTTCTGAAATATTGCAGTTGGTAGGGTTCAGAGCCTAAGAAAGAAAAAGGACCTAGAACTGTATCTATTCCAAGGGGTATATCTCAGGGCCTGGAGATATGTCTGTCCCAAGCCATAGCCCCCAGTGTTGAAGCTGTAGAAGGCAGAAAAGTACTAGATTTTAGAAGCTCATCAGAGAGCCATCATGAGACATCCTGTGTTTCTAAATCAGTATCAGCTGGAAAAGGTGGCTGAGACCCAGTGTTCCAGGCAACTGCTTCATCATCAGCATTTATTCAAGGATACCTCCATCCCCCTCCATCCAGAAGACTGAGTGCCATGGAATTGATGCCTTCGAACTGGGGTGCTGGAGTAGACTCCTGAGAGTCCATTAGACAGCATGGAGATCAAAGCAGTCAATCTTAAGGGAAATCAACCCTGAATACTCATTGGAAGGACTGATGCTGAAGTTGAAACTCCAGTATTTTCGTCATCTGATGTGAACAGCTTACTCATTGGAAAAGTCCCTGATGCTGGGAACGATTAAAGGCAGAAGGAGAAGAGGGCATCAGAGGAAGAGATGGTTAGATGGCATCATTGATGCAATGGACATGAACTTGGGCAAACTTTGGGAGATGGTGAGGGACAGACAGGCCTGGCATGCTGCAGTCCATGGGGTCACAAGGAGTCAGACATGACTGGACAACTGAACTACAGCAACAACTTACATCCACATCGTTTAGACAAGGAGCTAGGTCAACAGTGATGACTGATGAAAAGACTTCCTTTGGTTTCTCCTTTCCTCCTGACTCAAATCAAGAGGAGTGAGTTTAGGAAAGCTGGGAGGGAACATATCCCATCCACTACCTCCAGCCTTCTGGTATTAGAGTTTTATTTCTATGCAATAAATTATCACAAATTCATCAGCTTAAAACAACATCCATTTGCTCATTCGCAGTTTGGTAGTTCATAAATCCAGGGACAGTATGACTGGATTCTCTGCTCAGGGACTCGAAGCTGAAACCAAGGTGTTGATCAGGTGGAATTCTTGGCTGAAGGCTCTGGAGAAGGATTGACTTATACATTTATTCAGTCATTGCAGAATTAACTTCTTTGCCACTGTAGGACTGAAGTTTCTGCTTTGAGGGCTTCTTTCAGCTCCTAGTGGCTGCCTGCATTCCTTGTTGTGTGGTTCTCGTCTCTCCTGAGCCAGAAATGAGGAAATCTCTCACAACTAGTAGGATTTCTCTCTCTCTCTCTCTCTCTGTGTGTGTGTGTGTGTGTCTTCCCTGTCTCTGATTTCTAAACCCAGATTTAATTTCCCTAATTTAGTGTGAACTGATTTGGGATGTTATTACACAACACCTGGATTAGGGTTTTCTTCAATAATTGGAAGAACCTGTGTATATACCAGGGGCCAAAAACTGTAAGGGCCATCTTAGAATTAAGTCCATTATAAGCTGTAGGAGCTGCAAGTCCAACCTTCCCTGGGGAAAGCTTTGGGTCTAGTAAAAATTTAGTTTTTAGTGAATAGGCTTAAGTCTTTCTAATGAAAATGAGACTTTTTATAACTGACAATGACTGAGGTATAATGATACAGAGCTTTAATATAATTAAGGGATCCAGGTCCATGAAGACAGGGGATAGGTTAGTTAACAGAGCATGACAGTTGTAGTTACTAGAAAAAATAAAATTAGTTCTTATTTATACCTTACAGGTTGAAACTCCTCATCTCAGTCAGAACTATTATACCTTATTGAAATAAACTCATGCAGTCGAGCAGTCTATCCTATTAAATGGCTACACACCGTCTTCTGTTCTTGGCTTATTTTATCACTTTTTTTTTACATGACAACCTTATGTGACGGACACTATCATCACAGCCAACATGGGGAAAACCTGGGACTTAAATTTAGGTCTGTCTGGTTTTAAAGCTCATGATATTCATTGTTGTACAATTAGCTGCTCCTAACCTACTAAGGTATTTTTGCCATGGAGGACAAACGAGGAAACCTTCTCAGCCATGAAATAAGAGTGTCTATTTGCAGAACTTTGGATTTTTCATAAACGAATCATGTTCTGCTTCAGATAAGTTCCTGTAAGCCTTATATAAAGAGTATGATTAAGCTTCCAAGTGTGAGTTAGTTCCTCTTTTAAGACTGGCAGTTTCACTGCTTTTTGTTCACATTCATTTGCCTTTTACTTAAATGAAGTACTTAAGAGGCCTGGTACAGACCTCACTGACTATAAAGTGTTGCAAACACATCCTTTCAGAAGTAGGTAACGTGCAAAACAGAATTAGGCCAAGTGCAAGGCAATAGGAAGTGGTAGGGACTGTGAAAAAGGATAAGAAAGCTGTGGTACATATTCACAATGGAGTATTACTCAGGCATTAAAAAGAATACATTTGAATCAGTTCTAATGAGGTGGATGAAACTGGATCCTATTATACAGAATGAAGTAAGCCAGAAAGAAAAACACCAATACAGTATACTAATGCATATATATGGAATTTAGAAAGATGGTAATGATAACCCTGTATGCGAGACAGCAAAAGAGACACAGATGTATAGAACAGTCTTTTGGACTCTGTGAGAGAGGAAGAGGGTAGAATGATTTGGGAGAATGGCATTGAAACATGTATAATATCATGTATGAAACGAGTCACCAGCCCAGGTTCAATGCATGATACTGGATGCTTGGGGCTGGTGCACTGGGATGACCCAGAGGGATGGTACGGGGAGGGAGGTTCAGGATGGGGAACACGTGTATACCTGTGGCAGATTTCATGTTGATGTATGGCAAAACCAATACAATATTGTAAAGTAATTAACCTCCAATTAAAATAAATAAATTTATTTAAAAAAGAATAAAAAAGAAAGAATATACCTTATACAAAGTGAATATCAACTGCTCAGTTCATGATGAATGTTCTGTTTTGGAATTCTGACTCTTCATTGTCAGATCTCCTGAGTCTTCAAAAGAAAAAAATGAAACGTGGATTTTAATGGAAGACTCCCCCGCCCCCGCCCCAGGATTTATATATTGGTAATAATTTTTAAAAAGAGGTCCTCTGCAAGACAAAGAAACAAACAAATAAAATTGCTGTGATCAGATTTAACTCATGGACCATCAGTTTATATCTTCTGATATACTTCACTCACATTACAAATGACAAACTTAATATGTGTGGGGAGGAAGACTGGGTGTTGAGGAGAAGGGATCCAGCCGGTAGAACAACTTATGTCACTTGTGTTAAAAACCTAATTTGAACTGAATTTTAAAATAAAGAGGATTCACTAGTTAATATAAGTGGAAAAAAACCCCTGTATTTTGACTTCAAGTGAAGTCTTGACTCCGTTCTTAAATGGTGTCGGCTGTTTCCTCTCCATCTCACTGGTGTATAGCCTCCCCCAGACTCCACTTGAGAACTTTTGGGCAACTGCAGATGTCTACACGTGGCCATGGCTGTAACGGACTTCATGTCCTCATGTCCCATGCCTAAAAGTTCTTGAAAAATCTCCCTGAGTCTCACTATCTATGATTTTTTACCCAACTGTTTACTGTTGATTGGCTGACCCCAAAGAGATCTATCTCTAGAACTGGTAAGAGCCCAGTCACCCAAAGCTCAGAGCTGAGTATGGATAAGAAACAATTACCCAAAGAAGTTTTGAATACCCTTTCACAAGAGATGGATGAATTCCACATAGTGTTCATCTTCTGTTGAATACTTCCCCCAGTCCTAGGACTTGAAATGTAAAGATCAAAATACCTGCCTCCAATCTCAACCTTCCTCATGAACTCTGCCCACTTCTCCAACTTGCATATGAATCATTTTTACTTAGATAACCTACCTTCTGTCACATTCAACATCTTTAATGTCAAATGCATTGTTTATTCCCCCACCCCCATTTCCCACTGCCTTAAATAAGCAAGGTTCTTGGATGCAAGAAACAGAAATCAGTTTTAGTCAACCTAAATGGAAAAGGAGCTTATCCAAAATATACCTGATAACTTAGGGAACTGAGCTATTGCAGGAAGATTAAAGAGGGAAACAGGAATCAAGGCAAGTAGAAGAAGCCACAGACAGTTGTCACACCATGAGAACCCTCTGGTCTGGATGCCACTCTTGGTACCGTCACTCCTGTTATCACTGATCACAGTGTAGGTGGATGCATCACATCCCAGTAGCTCTCCAAAGACAGAATAAAGTATCAATAGGCGCCCTCAAGGAGCAATTGCTTACATATGGAATCTAAAATAGAGATAGAAATGAACTTATTTATAAAACAGAAGTAGAGTCACAGATGTAGAAAACAAACATGGTTACCAAGGGAGAAAGGGAGGGGAGGGATAAACTAGGAGTGACATATATATATTACTATATATAAAATAGATAAGTAATAATAAGGACCTACTTACAGCACAAAGAACTCTACTCAATACCCTGTAATGATGTATGTGGGGAAAGAACCTAAAGAGTAGATATATGTATTTGTATAACTGAATCACTGCTGCTGCTGCTGCTAAGTCGCTTCAGTCGTGTCTGACTCTGTGCGACCCCATAGATGGCAGCCCATCAGGCTCCCCTGTCCCTGGGATTCTCCAGGCAAGAACACTGGAGTGGACTGCCATTTCCTTCTCCAATGCATGAAGGTGAAAAGTGAAAGTGAAGTTGCTCAGTCGTGTCCAACTCCTAGCGACCCCATGCACTGCAGCCCACCAGGCCCCTCTGTCCATGGGATTTTCCAGGCAAGAGTACTGGAGTGGGTTGCCATTGCCTTCTCCGGCAACAAAAACTAACACATTTTAAATCAACTCTACTTCAATAAAAATAATTTTTTAAAAAGAAGCAATCAGTTTCTCTTCAAAGTATCTGAGACATAGACTCCATTTCCTTCTCTAAAACATAGACTGTTGGCCACTTGGTGGCAATGTTAAAGAAAGAATTCATGCATCACAGGGTGGGGTGGATGAAATGACTTTTTAAAAACCTCACTAATGAACTTAGAAGGATATCCCAGTTGCAATTTACTGCAAGATGCTATTCTCTTTTCCACTGTGTGTGTGTTTGTAAATACCACAGAGCAAAAGTTTAGAACATCATAAGTCTGAATCAAGGGGCTTGTTAAGACTCTGTGATCACTCGCTTTTCCAAATGCCACGGGCCAGTCCCACTGCTGACTACTTGGCCCAGAGTTTAAAGGGGCTGTGTGCCAAAGTAGATTTGGAGGATTAGACCCACAGTTTGCCATCTAATTCATCTTCACTCTAGTAACTTCTTTAGTTCATTCTATTGAGACCTGAACTTCTTAAGTGTCACCGTTTGATACCCTCCCCCAGAGAGGGTTGGACCACTTTTTATCAGCACTCACTTTCTGGCTGCCTTCAGTGTCTTTATTTCTTTTTAAAACATTTTTATTGGGATATATTGCTTTACACCGTTGAGTTAGTCTCTACTGTACAGAAAAGTGATCAGCCGTACATGTACATGTATCACCCCTTTTTTGGCTTTCTTTCCCTCTTAGGTCACCACGGAGCCCTGAGTAAAGTTCCCTGAGCTTTATAGTAGGTTCTCATTAGTAATCTATTTCATCATGCTCATGGTCAGTCACTCAGTCATTTCCCACTCTTTCCAACCCTTTGGACTGTAGCTCACCAGGCTCCTCTGTCCATGGGATTTTTTTCAGGTCAAGAAGACTGGAGTGGGTTGTTATTTTCTCCTCCAGGGGATCTTCCTGACTCAGGGATCGAACCCACATTTCCTGTGTCTCCTGCATTACACGGCAGAGTCTTTACTGCTGAGCCATAGGGGAAACCCTTATCTGTTTTATGCGTGCCATGTTCTTAACTCACTCCAGTCATATCTGATTATTTGCAACCCTACGGACTGTTGACCACCAGGCTCATCTGTCCACTCTGGGCAAGAATACTGGAGTGAGTTGTCATGGCATCCTCCAAGGAATCTTCCCAGCCCAGGGATAGAACCAGCATCTCTTGCATCTCCTGCATTGGCAGGTGGGTCCTTTACCACTAGCACCACCTGGGAAGCTCCTTATCAATTTTATACATAGTATCAATAGTGTATATATGTCAGTCTCAGTCTCCCAATTCACCCCAGTCTCCCTTCCCGCCTGGTGTCCATATGTTTGTTCTCTACGTCTGTGTCTCTATTTCTGCTTTGCAAATAATATCATCTATACCGTTTTTCTAGATTCCACATATATGCATTAATATATGATATTTGTTTGTCTTTTTCTGACTTTCTTCAGCCTATGTGACAGTCTCTAGGTCCATCCATGTTTCCACAAATGATCCAGTTTCATTCCTTCTTATGGCTGAGTAATATTCTACCGTCTGTATTACCGCATCATTTTTATCCATTTCTCTGTTGATGAACATTTAGGTTGCTTCCATGTCCTAGCTGTTGTTATAGTGCTGCTATGAACACTGGGGTGCATGTGTTTTTTGAATTGTGATTTTCTCTGGTTATCTGTCCAGGAGTGAGATTGTTCGGTCACATGGTAGTTCTATTTTTAGTTTTCTCTCCTATCACTGCTTTTCCTTATTCTAGTGATTCTTAGACTTGAGGAAGAAAACTCCTCAAACATATGCCCTTCCTTCTCATATAAAAAGGACCTGCTTTTAGGATTACACAACTCAAATGCATTCTCTTTTCAATACAATTCTTTTTTTTCCATTGTCCATTTATTTGTATAATAAGAAAGAGTTTCTTTGCTTCTCAGAATACTGTGTTGTGGTGTGTGAAAAAACTAATTTCTAGGTGATATGACCAGGGATATTGTTTCTCCAGGGAACAAAATAAACCCCTTTAGTGGTGCGTCCCATAAATTTGACTTTCAACCTTATATTGATTACTCTGTTTTATGGCATATGGCACAAATGTGTTTTTATTCATTTTCTTAACATTTCCTAACCTTTCCCATAAGTGATTCTGAACAACAAAGATGTTTTCCTTTGTTTTTCTTGATTCCCCAAAATTGTCAAAGGCATTTATGTTTTGTTTATATAACATATCAGACAGTATTTCTGTGATTACTTTGATAACATGAATAATTATGTTTTTAGTTTTATTTGCCCTTGTTAAATGTAATTCAAATCTATGCAGACAAAAAGGAACCAAGACCAAAAGGAAAACTTCACCAAATATCAGGTAAAAGACATACCAAACAAAGTAGTATATTTTGGATAAAAGCTTCTTCTGAGAATCCAATAAGCAGTTTTTTTTCTTGTTTCTTTTGTTCGTTTGTATCTATTTTGGTAAAAAAACAAACAAACAAAAAAACAACTTTTAAAAACCAAAGTCCACTTCTTTTTATTAAACATTAAAAAATTGAAACTTCTAAATTGAAAATAAAAGCTGTTCTCATTAATGAACCAGATTCATGTTTGGTGACATATTATTGTACAACTATCTTCAAATAACCTTCACCCTATTCCTCCTAGTATTCAGTCATCAGAGAGCGATGACATGTTTAGTAATCATCTGACCAATCTGTACTTTATTAAAAAGTCCTTTTCTTAGAAATTAATACCCTCCACACTCTAATTTCCTTCTCTTTCATTCTGTCCCCAGTCTCAAGAGACCTTACCACAGAGTTCATAGCACATCCCCTTCCTACCTCAGGCCTCTGTGTAATTAACCGCCACTGAGTCTGAAGTTTCGAAATTCTTCCTTTCTGTTTCTTTTTTTTTGGTATGCGGGTGAATGGGGAAGGTAAAATTTTTATGATTTAGAAAAAGTTCTTAAAATATTTTAATATTGGCATTTAAAAGTCCAATATTTCTTTTTATTCTGGGATTTTACTTAAATCATTTGTATTCCATTTGTTTAATAAATTTCAACACGGTCACTTCAGCATCAAACCAAAATATGACTTCTTATATTTGTGGCTTTTATACACTCTGTGCTATTCAGAGCCATCCAAGGTTTTAGAAACATAATATATGTAGTTGTTTTGACATAGTAACATCCTTCTTGTTAAATCAATTCAGTGTATTTTGCTTTTTTCACTTTAGAAGGCTGATTGTGTAAACCTAATTTACCTACCACCTCTGCCAAGAAGGCTTTATTGAGTGAATATCTTTTTTTTTTTTAAGCCACTAGTGCATTCCACCAGAAGACCACATTTTATGAAATGTTACTCATTTATGCACAAGGATTGGGTGTGGCATCGAAAGACCCAGTTTTTTGTGCTGACTATATCACTTACTACCTTAATGACATTGAAATGGCACTTAACAGAAAATTGCTAAGATCTTTAAAGTGAAGATAATAATATTTTCCCCAGCCTATTTCATTGGATTATAATTGAGAATAAAATTATAATGAATAGAAAGGCCTTTTGTAAACTATAAAGTGTTATAGATATGAGAGATACTGTATCATATTTGTTCTTATTTTCAGCATATTGATTAATTTAAAATGATTCCAGTTCATTCTTTTTGGGGGTTTAGTTAAACATATATTCTCACACCATACTCTATTAGAGGAAAGCCTGCTGTTTTTCTCCATGAGACAATAAAATTTGTAACCAGATTGGATGAGCCTGCATCGTAAAAACAACTCGTATATTTTTCCCTTTGCCAATTCCAAAGGGATGTTTGTCTTTGAATTTTAAGAGGCAAAATTACTTTGGTTTCTTTTATCTTTACAGTCATTCCATGTCTCTTATTCCTGTTAAAGTTAAGAATCATGCAGCAATTAAAAAAAATATATATATATATATACACACACACACACAGTAGGTTATGGCATTTTCCTAGATGCTACAAGAAACAAATGTGGGGGGGGGAGAAGTTCTTTAATGTAAAAATTCCTAAGTGTTAACAGATCGTGAAAATCCGCAACAACTGTTGTGCTCAGGATCACCATCTACAAGTAGAGGGCAGATAATTCCACTGAGATGAAAAGAGTGCGTCTGGTGTTTGAGCTGTGGCCACGTTTGACTTTCATGTCCTTTTGGGACATGACACATTTTGTGGGAGAAGAAAGTTAATGCAGCTGCCTTTACTCATCAGTCAGTGCGACCCAGCCCCTCAGGGAGGAAGGCAAAGGCTTCATTCAGACCCACCAACCTGGCTGATTAATAGCAAATTTGCTGGTAGAGTCACCCTCTGAGTCTGTCTAGCCCATCAGACCTAGAAATGTAATTTAGATGATTATCTCTATGCCCATTAAACCTTGTGACCTGTTACAGTTCTTTTGAAGTCAGCCCACTTACACTTGCTAATAGGAAGAAAAGAAGGATTAACTCGAAGGTCATGAAATCAGACTGCAGCCTAGAGGGTGGCAAAAGAGTGTTAGAAGCCTTCCTCAGCCCTTGAGGGAGAGAGGAGGGACCCTACGAATAAGGGGCTGTCAACGGAATTCATTTGTTTATGGAAAAAGTTATTTGAAACAAAACGAGGACTGAGTCCTTCATCCTTCACTAGGTTTAGCCAGTTTTGTTTGATTTCTAAGCATCATGTTCTAGCAAGGTGGGGTATCACGTTTAAGATCATGGGATTGTTGAAAGGGGTCATAGCGTAAAGTCTGATTGGGAAACTTAATGAAAATAGTAGGTATATTGTCTTCGTCTTATAAGTATTTGAAGCAGGTGCCCTAGTGTATTCGGGATCTCATATAAAAGTCAAATGGTGTTGTGTGGATTTTATGGCATGAAGGAATGTACTAGAACATGTTAGTTTTAGTTCACCTCAAGAGTCTATTGCTTTTAAACTTGCAAGAGCTGAGCTGTTTCTGAGGTCCTTATTCAACTCAACTACACTGTGTATGTGGAGTACTTTCTTATTGGCCTAATTTTTAGAACCATAATTGCATGAGTATTTGTTACTTATCAGAGTTGTAGAATGTAGAGAGTTGCTCAATAAAAGCTACTTATCAGCTGACCTCTTTACTGTTTTTGCATTTTAAAACTTTCACTCTGAAAATCTAAAGTGGTTTTTTAAAATTTACAATTCTTAAGAAGTTGGTGAGAAAATACTAATATTTCAAAAGTAGTCTTCCCTAACCGCAGGATCAAAATTCTGTATTCTCTTAAGCATTGTATTTATTGATTAATGATTTTATATTAATCATGATTTTATTTGCCAAAACATGTCCCAATGTATTTTTTTTTTTTTTAGAAAAAAGACTACTTGTAAAGGCAGTCACTTCCATATCGCAAACTCTACAGATGTTTCATGCTCGTTAAAGAGAAAATCAAGTTGAAGTTTAAAACCTCAACTAGATTTTTCAAAACTTTTTCTAGATTTATAATGACAGATAACAATTGAAATTAGTATCAATACAACATAAGTATATGTGCACATACTTACAAAATGTCCTGATGAAGCAACTTTAAAGTTACACTTTTAAAATACAATTTTAAAAAGTTACTTCTCCATTTATAGTAACTACAAAATTTTGGCTATATTCCCCAAGTGGAGTTGATGGTCATGTGGTCGTTCTATCTTTAGTTTTCAAGAAACCTTCATACTGTTTTCCACAGCGGCTCCAACAATCCACCAAGAGTGTATAGTGGTAGAGTTAGTCGCTCAGTTGTGGCCGACTCTTTGCGACCCCATGGACTGCAGCCCACCAGGCTCCACTGTCCAGGAGATTTTCCAGACAAGGATACTGGAGTGGGTTGCCATTTTCTTCTCCAATGTATAGGGGTTCCCTTTTCTCCACGTCCTCACCAACATTTGTTGTTTGTGTTCTTTTTGATGATGGCTGTTCTGACAGGTGTGAGCGACACCTCGTTATGATTTTGATTTGTATTTTCCTGATGATTAGTGAGGATGAGGATCTTTTCATACACTTGTTGACCATCTGTGGCCTCTATGTTTTAATCATTTATATGAAGTATCTCATCTCTACAGGCCCTTTCTACCTGGGCTCCATTCTGCTTGGCAAAAGAGTCTTTTGTACTTCATTCTATAAATTTAAGTCCTTATGCATGGACTTATTAACACAACAAATATAATTAAATGAACTTTACAATGATACATATAAAATGCTTGAAAAGGGTCTAACAAACCCTAAACACTCAATAAAATTTAACACATTATTGTTGTTGCTAATATTATTACTACAATGTTCCAAATACGGTGCAGATTAAAATAGATATAATCTCTGTTCTCATAGAGTTCAGAGTCTAGTGGAAAAAAAATCAATGGTTAATAAATAATTATACAAATAATAAATTAGTTATAATTGTCATTAGTACTGTGATGAGGATGTCAAAGTGTAATGAAAAATGAGTTTTCATCTGTCTTTGAAATTCAAAAGATGAGATCTTTATATCATTCAATCTAATATAACTTACCAAGGAGGATATATTTTTTGGCCATCGCCAAATGATTTGCAGTGTTGGCTAAAGAATTTCTGGTATACTCAGTAAATGTTAATCTCTCCTTACCATGTAAATTTAGAAAAACTCATGTGCTAAACATTAAAATTACTCAAATTTAAATGCCTGCTTTTCTTCAATACGTCTTTACATATGCTCCAATAAGTAAATTCGCTTTAACTGATAATAGAAATAATAGTTTAGATTATCAAATGAAAAATGTAATATCTAAATTTAAGCAGAAACATACTCAGAAAACGGTGGGAGTGGGTGAAATAGGTGAAGGGGGTTAAGCGGTAAAAACTGACTGTTATAAAATAAGTCACAAGGATGTAGCACAGAGCACAGGGAATATAGTCAGTAAAATGCTGCAAAAATAATAATAAAAATAAATATAGAGAAGTGAATACACTTACTTTACGATCACTTATGTGCCCAATATGCTACTGGAGATCAGTGGAGAAATAACTCCAGAAAGAATGAAGGGATGGAGCCAAAGCAAAAACAATACCCAGTTGTGGATGGAACTGTTGATAGAAGCAAGGTCCGATGCTATAAAGAGCAATATTGCATAGGAACCTGGAATGTCGGGTCCATTAATCAAGGCAAATTGGAAGTGGTCAAACAGGAGATGGCAAGAGTGAAGGTCAACATTCTAGGAATCAGCAAACTAAAATGGACTGGAATGGGTGAATTTAACTCAGATGACCATTATATCTACTACTGCGGGCAAGAATCCCTCAGAAGAAATGGAGTAGCCATCATGGTCAACAAAAGAGTCCNACTCATTGGAAAAGACTCTGATGCTGGGAGGGATTGGGGGCAGGAGGAGAAGGGGCCGACAGAGGATCAGATGGCTGGATGACACCCCAGACTCAATGGACGTGAGTCTGAGTGAACTCTGGGAGTTGGTGATGGACAGGGAGGCCTGGTGTGCTGCGATTCAGGGGGTTGCAAAGAGTCGGACACGACTGACTGACTGAACTGAACTGAACTGACGTGTCCGTTAGCCAGTAAATTTTAACAATAGCTGTATCTTTATTAGCGAAATACCATATTCCAAATTCTGTTATTATTCACATGGTAGACTTCATTGGAGGCAAGAATTTAAACAGTACACAGTGTTGTTATGTCCATCCACAATGCCTCCTAGCCTGCCCTCTTAGTTATTATGTTTTTCTGTAACCTCACATGTTATTAAAATAATATAATCTATTTGGGCTTTCTTTTTAAACCTAAATCAAAACAATAAAATAATACTATGAAATTATCTGAAAATACTATTTGCTTTTCCAAATTTTCCCTGAGGGAGTGATTGAAATTCGCTCAGTTGTGTCTCACTCTTTGAGACCCCATGAATTATACAGTCCCTGGAATTCTCCAGGCCAAAATACAGGAGTGGGTAGCCTTTCCCTTCTCCAGGAGATCTTCCCAACAAAGGGATAGAACCCAGGTCTCCCACATTGAAGGTGGATTCTTTACCAGCTGAGCCACAAGAGAAGCCCAAGAATACTGAAGTGGGTAGCCTATGCCTTCTCCAGCAGATCTTCCTGATCCAGGAATAAAACCTGGGTCTCCTGCATTGCAGGCAATTTCTTTACCAACTGAGAAATACAGCCTGTATATTCCTACTACAAAATGGATAAAATGGTATTTCTTCCTCTTTTTAAATCTCTCAATGCTTAATAATGGAAAGATCTCTATTTACTATTCCTCAATTAAAATGCATTCATTATAAAATCAATAAATATTTATTACTTAACTGATTTCTAGTGGACAGTGATGTATTTTCAACTATTATCATGACCTCGGAATTTCAAATCAGAAAATCTAGGTTTAACCTATATGGGAATAGAATCTAAAAAAGAGTATGTGTGTGTGTATATATATATATATATATATACACTAATACTAATATACACTAATACTCTAATAAAATTAACTAAAAAGAAAATTAAAGAAAGAGAATCTAGTTTTGAGTTGCTTTTACTTTTTAAAATTATGTACACCTTAGGGCTTTTCTGGTGGCTCGGATGTTGAAGAATCTGCCTGGAATGTGGGNATATACACTAATACTAATATACACTAATACTCTAATAAAATTAACTAAAAAGAAAATTAAAGAAAGAGAATCTGTTTTGAGTTGCTTTTTCTTTTTAAAATTATGTACACCTTAGGGCTTTTCTGGTGGCTCGGATGTTGAAGAATCTGCCTGGAATGTGGGAGACTGAGGTTCGATTCCTGTGTCAGGAAGATCCTCTGGAGAAGGTGATGGCAATCCACTCCAGTATTCTTCCCTGGAAAATCCTATAGACAGAGGAGCCTGGTGGGCAAAGAGTGGGGCACGACTGAAAATACACATACATTTACACCTTTCTCTGAAAAGGAAGGCGTTGAAGTGGCTCGCAGTGAAAATTCTGCTCATAGAATGGTAACATAGAGCCTGAGAGGAGGCAAAGTCAAATAAATAACCCATCAAGATTAGACAACTGGTAATTCACACACTACATCCCTATGTAAGTTCCAGTCCCCTCTGTACACTAGCAGAGTGATTAGGTCTTCTGTGAAGAAAGAGTTGTACTGGAAGGGCAGAAATCATTGTCCTCTAGAATCATTATCCTGCTTGAACGTTAGGAGACATATTTACAGATTTATGAATATATTTACATATTTTCTATAAGTTCAGGGCTTAGTTCACAATGTCTGGCAAGTGCTGAAAGCCAAGAATGTATTTCTTTTATCTCACAATTTTGTCAGCTTTGTCCAGATTGACATACTGTTTATGTTTCTTTTCTAATTTTCCCCCCTCTATCTTGAATTTGAACTGTTCTGGAGGTTTTTCTTTTTTTTAATTTGACGATAGTAGGTTGCTGTCTATGGGGTCGCACAGAGTCGGACACAACTGAAGCGAGTTAGCAGCAGCAGCAGCAGCAGCAACATAGTTAATAAAGCTCCTATGAAACTTGAAGAATGTAGGAAGTTGTTTTCTCGTAGAAGAGCAGAGTAGTATTGGTGTCAGTGGGGCTTCCCTGGTGGTTCAGTGGTAGAGGACCCTCCTGCCAATGCAGGAGATGCAGGTTAGATCCATGGGTTGGGAAGATCCCTTGGAGAAGGAAATGGCAACCCATCCCAGTACTCTTGCCCGGGAAATCCCGTGGACAGAGGAGCCTGGTGGGTTATAGCCTATGGAGTCACAAAGAATCAGACATGACTTTTCAGCTGAGCATGCACATTGGTGTCAATAAAATATTTTAGCAAGCATTTTTATAAATCCTTTCAGAAATTTGATTTATGTGCCTGTCTGCTTAAAATATAAGGAAGACCTATCAAAAGTGGAGAGATGATAGATAAATAAGTATATAGCTTAGACCAAATACCTGTGTATTTTAGGATTTTTTTAATCATTCTGCTCAAAGTGAGGTGCCAAACAATACAGTCAATGATAAAGTGGATAAAACGCATGTAATTGATTTCTCAGTGTGTAGACACATCCAGCTGGCTCTGCCTGTCAGGCTAAGAAGAATCACCTAGATTTAGTATTAAAGGATTTTCAAGTCCTTAGTGATTAATAGTTTCAGACTTTATACAAATGAGTGTATAAAGCATACACACTGCCTTATGCTTGCTCGCTTTCTTTGTGTGTGTGTACATGCTTTGAATTTCCAGCCAGAAATCAACATCCTTGAGGCACAGACCATTTTGGGGAGTGGCTAGAAGGGACTTTATATTCTCCCTTATGTTTTAGCTCAATGGTATGCTGTTCTTCAAAGGTGCTTATAGGTACTCACTCACAAAATAAGAGTTGTTATTCATTTAATTGCCACAACAACCCTTGTAACAGACACTCTTATTAAGCCCCCATTTTATGATTTTAAAAACCAAGGCTCAGAGCAGCTAAATACCTCTTAGATCACACAGGATAGTGGACCTGGGATTCAAATGTGAACAATTTGGTTTCGGAGTCATATATTCTCTACTCTGCTTTCATTCTGCCTTAAATAAAACTCATCAAGGTTATTACTATCTAATGCTTCTTGGATTCAAATATGAATACTTCAGGAAAGGTGCAAAATAAAAAATGGATTATCTTTAAAATGAAAGTCCAGTTTTTAAGTTAAAATAAATTTGGGGTTAAGGTCTGTCATATTTTGGAACTTGTCAGCATGACACGGCTGTTTCCCTGGCGTGGGTAGAGGATAGAGGAAAGTAAAGCTGGCATCAGAGTGAGCCTCTGAAGTGAGGAAAGCTGGGAAGCAGCTCCTGATAACAGAAGATCTGTCAGGCAAGGCAGCCAGACTGTGGGACATGGTTTATCTTTTTTTCATAGAAATAGTGGCAGTAGGGGTTAAAGAAGAAGCACGTTGACTTGAGGTGAGTGGCCTTCAGCGCTGAGGAGAGCGGAATGCCTGACGCTTGGTGATTTAGGACAGGCAGGTTTGAGGCACGAAGGAATTAGTCCAGTGCCAGCAGACCCTCTCCACAGAGAAAGGGTTGGAGTAATAAAGATTTCACATACTTTGAAAAAAATCTGTAAGTATCATGAATCTCATAATTGCTCTTTTAAAAAAGAATGACAGACAATGCCTGCCAAATAACCATGAAAGAGAAGAATTTCTATAAATACTTCACAGAGTGACACCACCAGAACTGGCTTCATGGAAGCCACCGCTGTCTCTGTGTCTTTTGGTTTTCCTTGGATATTTTTTCAAGTATTTTATAGGGAATTGATGGGCTTTCCTGGTGGCTCAGACAGTAAAGAATCCCTTTGCAATGTGGGAGGCCTGGGTTCAATCCCTGGATCGGGAAGATGTCCTGGAAGAGGACATGGCAACCCTCTTCAGTGTTCTATCCTTGGAGAATCCCCAAGGACAGATGAGCCTGGCGGGCTATAGTCCACGGGGTCGCAAAGAGATGGACACGACTGAGTGACTAAGCATACACGCATGGGGAATTGATAGCTTTTGTAATATCACATCTGGAACACTGCAGAAAAAGAATCACAGTTGTAATGTGACATTAAGTTTTGGTTTGTTCATCACTAAAAAGCGTATAAACCAATTGGATGGTGTTCAGAGAAAAGCAAGGAAAACCAATAAGAGAATGAAAGGACTGATTTATTAGCCATGATTAAAGGAACCAAATATGTCCAAAAGGAGAGAAGAGGAGCCTGCCCGACAGCAGCTCACAAATCTATGAAAGGTGCAGTGGCCCCTAGAGGGAGACAGATTTTTTTATCTGTGTCACAGCAAGTATATCTCGTCAAACAGATTTGATTTAGAAAGAAAAATCACTACTTTGTTCACTTATAGAAACAGTAGAAAGAATCACTCAGCTGTACAAAAAAAGTAAGTACATTTGTACTTACAGTAAGTACAGTAAGTAGATTTTTTTCAGCAGGTAGTCTCCCATTTGGAAAAAGACCAGGGCAATCTGAAGTAAAACGTGAGTTATTTATATTATTCCTATCATGGGAATTTCTGAAATGGTTGGAAAGGAACACCCATGATGATAGTGGCTAGAAGTACTCCACAGAATAAGATTGATAGCTTTAAGGTAACTCTGTCCTGTTTTGACCTACAACTACTTAATTTTACTACCGACAAAGTAAGAGAACTCTGATATCTATACTCTGCTTGCTTTGGAGTAGTAGGGAATGGTGGCAGCTTACATATTGTATTTTGTTGTTGTTTTTTTTAATATAAATTTATTTATTTTAATTGAAGGCTAGTTGCTTTACAATATTGTATTGCTTTTGCCATACATTGACATATATCTGCCACCGGTGTACACGTGTTCCCCATCCTGAACCCCCTCCCACCTCCCTCCCCATCCCATTCCTCTGGGTCATCCCAGTGCAACAGCCCCGAGCATCCTGTATCATACATCGAAGCTGGACTGTCGATCTGTTTCACATGTGATAATGTACATGTTTCGATGCCCTTCTCCCAAATCATTCCACCCTTGCCCTCTCCCACAGAGTCTAAAAGACTGTTCTATACATCTGTGTCTCCTTTGCTGCCTCACATACAGGGTTATTGTTACCATCTTTCTAAATTCCGTACATATGCATTAGTATACTGTATTGGTGTTTTTCTTTCTGGCTTATTTCACTCTGTGTAATAGGCTCCAGTTTCATCCACCTCATTAGAACTGATTCAAATATATTCTTTTTAATGGCTGAGTAATACTCCATTGTGTACAGGTACCACAGCTTTCTTATCCATTCTTCTACTGATGGACATCTAGGTTGCTTCCATGTCCTAGCTATTATAAACAGTGCTGTGATGAACACTGGGGTACATGTGTCTCTTTCAATTCTGGTTTCCTCAGTGTGAATGTCCAGCAGTGGGATTGCTAGGTCGTATGGCAGTTCTATTTCCCATTTTTTTAAGGAATCTCCACACTGTTCTCCATAGTGGCTGTACTAGTTTGCATTCCTACCAACAGTGTAAGAGGGTTCCCTTTTTTCCATTCACACCCTCTCCAGCATTTATTGCTTGTAGACTTTTGGATGGCAGCCATTCTGACTGGCATTTTGAAATGGTGCCTCATTGTGGTTTTGATTTGCATTTCTCTGATAATGAGTGCTGTTGAGCATCTTTTCATGAGGAGAACATAGGCAAAACACTCTCCGACATAAATCAAAGCAGGATTCTCTATGACCCACCTCCCAGATTATTGGAAATAAAAGCAAAAATTAAAAAAGGGACCTAATTAAAATTAAAAGCTTCTGCACAACAAAGGAAACTTTAAGCAAGGTGAAAAGACAACCTTCAGAATGGGAGAAAATAATAGCAAATGAAGCAACTGACAAAGAATTAATCTAAAAAATATACAAGCAACTCCTGCAGCTCAATTCCAGAAAAATAAACAACCCAATCAAAAAATGGGCCAAAGAGCTAAATAGACATTTCTCCAAAGAAGACATACAGATGGCTAACAAATACATATCGTATTTTGATGTGTTTTTTTTCATGGGAATGACCAGTGGGACTTAGCTGCAGTGGGGTCAGTTGTTTTACTATTTCCCATTCAGTGGTGGCTCTATGGTAAAGAATCTGCCTGCCAATGCAGGAGACTCGAGTTTTATCCCTGGGTCAGGAAGATCCCCTGGAGAAAGAAATGGCAACCCACTCCAGTATTCTTGCCTGGGAAATCCCATAGACAGAAGAGCCCGGTAGGCTACAGTCTATGGGGTCACAAAAAAGTTGGACATGACTTAGTGACTAAACAGCAATGTGGCTTCTTAGAGAGATACAAGATCCTCTCTTGGCTGTGAAACTTACTGGCTTTTTAAGGTGGGAATAATGGAATCTCGCCTCCCTAACTGCAAGGATTAAATGGAACAGACAATTGTGTCATATGGTCCATAGAAGGTGCTGAGTTGATATTAGTTCTCTTTCCTTGGCACCGCCTCGTCCTCTCTTTATCCTTTCAGCCTCTATTCAAGCCAGTTCCATGTAAGTTCCCTGCCACTGCCCATTTCAATATTTTCCTGGAAAATATTAGAAAATACTAATTTTTTGTGAAAACTCTCAATTCATGAAAAAATTCTCCACCAAAGGCTTTAAAACTTTGAAATCCAACCAACAAACAAATCTCACATATTTGGCCATATGTTTACCTTAAATGATTCCTTCTTTGGGAATGCTTTGGTTGAGGTATATGGTGAGATAATGTCTTTGAAAATATTGTCTGTGGTTTTAGATTCTTTTTAACTAAAAATAATTTATTGAGGTATAGNACAAACAAATCTCACATATTTGGCCGTATGTTTACCTTAAATGATTCCTTCTTTGGGAATGCTTTGGTTGAGGTATATGGTGAGATAATGTCTTTGAAAATATTGTCTGTGGTTTTAGATTCTTTTTAACTAAAAATAATTTATTGAGGTATAGTTGATTTACAATGTTCTGTTCAGTTCAGTTCAGTTGCTCAGTCGTGTCCAACTCTTTGCGACCCCACGAATCACAGCACGCCAGGCCNTGTCTCTGCTTTTGAATATACTATCTAGGTTGGTCATAACTTTTCTTCCAAGGAGTAAGTGTCTTTTAATTCATGGCTGCAATCACCATCTGCAGTAATATTCTATTAGTTTCAAGTATATGGCAAAGTGATTCAGATCTATATACATATATGTATATATATATATATAATTATTATTTTAAGATTCTCTTCCCTTATACATTATTACAGAAATACTGAGTATAGTTCCCTGTGCTATGTAGTAGTATTGTGTTGGATGTCTATTTTACATATAGTAGTGAGTAGATGTTAAACCCAAACTCCTAATTTATTGCTCTTCCTGCTTTTCTCCTTTGGTAACTATAAATTTTGTTTTNATAGTTCCCTGTGCTATGTAGTAGTATTGTGTTGGTTGTCTATTTTACATATAGTAGTGAGTATATGTTAAACCCAAACTCCTAATTTATTGCTCTTCCTGCTTTTCTCCTTTGGTAACTATAAATTTTGTTTCCTGTATGAGTCTATTTTATTTTGTAAATAAGTTCTTTTATCACTTTTTTAATATTCCCCATATAAGCCATATAATATGATATTTGTCTTTCTCTGTCTGGCTTACCTCCCTTAGTATAATAAGGTCCATTTATGTTGGTGCAAATGGCATTGTTACATTCTTTTTTATGGCTGAGTAATATTCCATTGGGGGACTCCCTTTAGTGGCTCAGTGGTAAAGAATCTGCCTGATAATGCAGGAGACATGGATTCGATCCCTGGGTTGGGAAGATACTCTGGAGAAGGAAATGGCAACCCGCTACATTATTTTTGCCTGGGAAATCCCATGGACAGAGGAGCCTGGTGGGCTATAGTCCATTGGGTCTCAAAGAGTTGAACATGACTTAGTAACTAAACAACAACCACAACAATATTCCATTGTGTACATATACCACATCATCTTTATCCATTCAGCTATCAGTGAATATTTAGGTCATTTCCAACTGTCTTGGCTATTATAAATGGTGCTGTAGTGAATATTGAGGTGCATGTATCTTTTTGAAATATGGTTTTCTCTGGATATATGCCCAGGAGTGAAATTCCTAAATCATATGGTAACTCTATTTTTGGCTTTTTAAGGAAACTTCATACTGATTTCCATAGTGTACCAATTTACATTCCCCTCAGCTGTTATCTGAGTTCCTTTTCCTCCACATGCTCTCCAGCACTTATTATTTGTAGACTTTTTGATGATGGCTATTCTGACCCAGTGTGAGGTGGTACCTCACTGTGGTTTTCATTTGCATTTCTCTAATATTTAGTGATAGTGAACATCTGTATGTCTTCTTTGGGAAAATGTCTATTTAGATTTTCTGCCCATTTTTATTGTGTTTTTTTGTTTGTTTGTTTTTTAATATTGAGCTGCATGGGCTTGGAGATTAATCCCTTGTGTTTTGCATCATTTGCAAATATTTTCTCCTATTCTGTAGGTTGACTTTTCATTTTGTTTATGGTTTCCTCTGATGTGCAAAAGCTTTTAAGTTGAATTAGGCCTCATTTGTTTATCTTTGTTTTTATTTCTGTAATTCTTGGAGACAGATCTGAAAAGATATTGCTCTGCTTTATGTCATAGAGTGTTCTGCCTCTGGTTTTCCTCCAGTAGTTATAGTATCCAATCTTACATTTAGATCTTCAACCCATTTTGAGTTTATTTTTATATATGATGTTAGCAAATGTAATTTTACATGTAGCTGTCCAGTTTTCTCAGCACCACTTATTGAAGAGACTCTTTTCTCTTTTCCATTGTACTCAATGGACTCTTTTCCATTGTATATTCTTGCCTCCTTTGTCATAGGTTAATTGACCATAGGTATGCACGGACATGACTGAGGGACTTCTCTTTCACTTCTCACGTTCATGCATTGGAGAAGGAAATGGCAACCCACTCCAATGTTCTTGCCTGGAGAATCCCAGGGACGGGGGAGCCTAGTGGGCTGCCGTCTATGGGGTTGCACAGAGTCAGATATGACTGAAGTGACTTAGCAGCAGCAGCAGCAGCATGCAGGTTTATTTCTGGGCTTTTTGTCCTATTCCATTGATCTGTATTTCTATTAATGTGCCAGTACCATGCTGTTTTGATTACTATAGTTTTGTTGTTGCTGTTCAGTCACTGTCATGTCTAACTCTTTGCAGCTCCAAGAACTGCAGCATGCCAGGCTTTCCTGTCTTTCACTATCTCCCTGAATTTGCTTTGTAATATAGTCTAAAGTCAGGGGGCCTGACTCCTGCAGCTCCTTCCAATGAATAGCCTCTAGGAAGCGATGCACTGCAGCTGAGTGATTGTCCTATATGGAGGATGTTTGCCTATAGTTTTTTAAGTTCTGCTACTATAATGTAATGAAACAATATTTTGTAATATTAACCTATGCCTCTTCCTTCTTTGTCTGGCTATCTCTACCTACCTTCGCTTTTACCCTAGGTACTAAGGCTGTTATAGCATGAACAAAAGATAAAGTCAATTCAATAAGCTGAATTCTGCCCCGCAGAAAAGGTTTCTAAGAACCAGTCCCACACAACCACCCCTAAGAAAAGATGGTTCTCTGAACTGTGGAAGAAAAGTAAGAAACAGCAGGGAAGAAAGAGAGCTGGTACTGGGAAGTGTCCCGAGGAGGAGCCTTTGTACCAATTTATTTCTGTCACCAGAACCACAAAGCTGTTGGAGACCCAGTAGCATAGCAGATCTCTGTTGCAGTTTTCTGATTGCACCTCCTGACTGGGTGTGGAGAGGGAGTTGAGCCAGAAACTTGGGAAAGCAGGAGGAATGACAGCATGGGTATTCAGGAGATAGCACCTAAGACAGCCCCATCAAATGTCTGATGGCCCTATCACCAAAGACAAATGCCTCTGGAAGTTTCCCATCCTCTGACTGCTTTGAGGAGTAGGCATTGAACTAGAGATTAATTTTTTTCAGGGAATGAAAGCTTTACTTCCACATACCTGTGTTTGTGATCTGTGAAACCTTTAGTTACTACACTAATACATGTGTGTATTTCAGCTATTGTACTAATACATGTGTATTTTTTTGGTTACAGTGAAGAGCACTAACCTAAGGCTCTAATGGCAAGGCAGGGAGGGAGTGGGGGTTGCCTGATCTGAAATGTCCACTTGAATCACGTATAAGGAAGAGTCTTAAACATGAAAAGAAGTTGAGCAGCCAGATAGGCAGGTTGTATATGATATTGCAGTGTGCACAACAGTGGTGATGGACAGGAATGTACCCATCAGGGAGTGAAGCAGCCGAAGCAGTGAAATGTGATGGAAGGCATCACATGACAGAAGGCAAATGGTGGCCCCAAGAAATACCCAGGAAAGCAAGACAAGCAGTGGAGAGGATGAGGATGTTCAATGGACCAGCTGAGTTGAAGGCACAAGTGGGAAATGTGGCAGAGGTATCAGGCTCAAGAGAAATTTGAAGGGGAGGGTTGACTGGGGTTGGAGATATGGATGTCATTAGTATGAAAGTGGAGAGCCTGGTGGGCTGCCGTCTATGGGGTCGCACAGACATGACTGAAGTGACTTAGCAGCAGCAGCAGTATAAAAGTGCTGAGTCTGTAAAGCCAAATGAGATTACCTAAGAAAGATAGGGGAGAAAAGATATCCAAGTGGAGAATTCTGGAATTGCCTTATATGTAGAGGGTAGAGGAAAGGAAAGGGCCAGCACATGTAACAGAAAAACAAGGTCAGAGATGTGGGAGGGGAAACTCCATACACCCTGCCTTGAAAAATCAAGAGAGAAACATATTCCAAAAGGAGTGATCAGTGGAATCAGACTCTGCAGAGGAATGAGAGGACGAGCTGACCTCTTGGCCCAGCCAGTTGGGAGGTTAGAGATCTCAGAAGGACCTGTTTCTCTGGAATGATGAGGGCAGGCACTAGGTTGCTAGGAGTAAGAAAGGAGTGAATAAGAGAAATTAATAGCACTAGAGGCATAAGAAGTTTGGCAGTGAATGAAGTAGAGATGGATAGTTGGAGTGAGGTCAAATGGAGCATGTCAGAAAGCGTCCAACTAAACGTGGCCCTTTATGTTTTAATGTATAGAGGCAATAAATTTAAAGGATTGGGAGGATTATTATCTGAAGATGATTTTATGCCCTACATCTTGCTGACGTACTATCACAATAGTGTACAGAATGGAATGTTTCTGGCACCTTCTTCCAAACAGCGCCGAAAGATGATTTTTTCATGACCCTGTATCTTTCAGCCTTTATTTATGGAACTCACTTTACGTGCTTCATATCCTCATTTGATTTTCTATTGTCTATAACGTGAATCTGGGTGTCAGATGCTTAAGATTTGAAGTGAATAGCAGCTCAATAGCAATGACTTTTAATCTCAACATAACAGTTTATGTTAGCTTCATAATCACTCTGTATAAAAGTTATTGTTTGGCCCTGGTCCAAAATAGTGAGGGAGAAGTACATTTTAATTAATAGAATAAGAAGCCAAATTAGTTATATTCCTTCGGTAGTCTAAAGTTTCATTAATAAACATTTACTGTTTTCAATTATTCACAGTGTTTGTGAAGGAAGAAAAAGAAGCTAAAAGCGATTGTGCTGTGTTCGGTGATACACATTGCAATCAACAACTTCACACTTACAGCACAGCTTATTTGCAGTTTTTTTTTTTTTTCCTGTTTATTGTCTGACTTTGACAAAGTTCACATCACTTTGCTCTCCTCTCAATGAAGGAGGTTTCTTGGATTTCCAAAATCCTGGAATAATATCAGATGCAACCTGGCATATATAAATTTATTTATTTTAATTGGAGAGTAAGTACTTTACCGGAGAAGGCAATGGCAACCCACTCCAGTACTCTTGCCTGGAAAATCCCATAGATGGAGAAGCCTGGTAAGCTGCAGTCCATGAGGTCGCTAAGAGTTGGACACTACTAAGCAACTTCACTTTCACTTTTCACTTTCATGCATTGGAGAAGGAAATGGCAACCCACTCCAGTGTTCTTGCTTGGAGGATCTCAGGGACAGGGGAGCCTGGTGGGCTGCCATCTCTGGGGTCACAGAGTCGGACATGACTGAAGCAACTTAGCAGCAACAGCAGCAATTACTTTACAATGTTGTAGTGGTTTTTGCCCTACATCAACATGAATCAGCCACAGGTGTACGTGTCCCCACATCATGAATGCCCGTCCCCTCCCTCCCCACCCCCTCCCTCTGGGTTGTCCCAGAGCACAAGCTATGGGTGCCCTACTTTATGCATCGAACTTGCACTGGTCCTCTATTTTACATATGGTAATATACAGGTGTCAGAACTGTTCTCTCAAATCATCCCACCCTCATCTTCTCCCACAAAGTCCAAAAGTCTGTACTTCACATCTGTATCTCTTTTCCTGTCTTGTATATATGGTCATCATTACCATAAATGCATTAATATACTGTATTGGTATTTCTCTTTCTGACTTACTTCACTCTGAATAATAAGCTCCAGTTTCATCCACCTCATTAGAACTGACTCAACTGTGTTCTTTTTTTATTGCTGAATAATATTCCATTGTATTCCTGACACATTACTGACAGGAAGCATTCCATTGCACTTGGGCAAACTGTGGGAGATTTGTGTGATGATTCCTAAACCAAACTCATTATGTTTTCACACGAGTAGATGGTCATACTGCAGGGAGACAGCTGTTTTCAGCTGATGGCCTATTTTACTTTTTTGAAATCAGTATATAAATTGTTTCCTCAGACTTTTAGAAACATATTATTCTCATAAAAGCAAACACTGGAAATAGGCTTTTAATGTGGCAGCAGATTTGATTTTCTTTGGAGAATTCTGAAGCTCTTAGTTTGGTTTTCTCCACTACTATGCACAGTTACAAATACATTCTCTTTTCCTTTTCAACCAGAATACATCTGTTTTGTCCATTTTCTTTTAAAGAACACTAGATTCTATATGTTGACCAATGTAACTGGTAGTTTAAACTCACCATTTCTCTGATTCTAATTTTTTGCCAAACACATAACAGAAGTTAGACTTTAGAAAAGTCAAAAATAACAAAGTAAACAGTCCTTCTGGTGAGGAGAGAACTTAATAGGCATATTAATACTTTGAAACCAGCAGGATAGTAACATCCTAAAAATAATTAATTTTATACAACCACATAGAGTTCATACAGAAATCTAGACTTATTTGGTACATTTTCTAGTTATTCTTGTTCCCTAAGTGTTTTTAATTCTGCGGTCACTCCCCCAGTGAATTAAACCTTAGTACATAATTTTTTGTACTACTTAAATCTGCTCTTATTAGCCCCATTTTTTTTCTGTACCCCTTGGATTTGTCTTTAGTACAGAAAGGGGACAAAATGAAGAGAAAGAAGCAAAAGAGTTAAATCTGCCTTTTATGGTAGGAACAGAATACTATCATGGTCAGTCATTTTAAAAATGAATACCTCATCTGTAATACTTGGTAATTTTTAAAACTAATGTGCTGATGAACAGGAACGTGTCTGAGCATTTATCTCCAAACTAACTTGACTTGTTTTACAAAATAAATTTCTAAATTACTATTTGTTATCATTTTCAAGAAATACCCAGCAAGAGTTCTATTGCAGTCAGGCATATTGCATAAGATAGTGTGTGATGATTCTTATGTCTTCATTGATTTATTATGAAATAATTCACTATGCCTTCACGTGAGTGATTATCATACTGTTGGAGAGACAAGTGTTTTCAGCTAATATCTATTTCACGTTTTCAAAAATTGGGATATAGTTGCTTTACAATATTGTGTTAGTTTCTGCTATTTACTACAGAGTAAATCAGCTATACGTATACATATATGCCCTCCCTCGTGAGCCTCCCTCCC